>JAFEMH010002543.1:0-332941 GCA_022495995.1 Adenophora triphylla var. japonica | reverse complement strand
AAGAAGAAAGCGGTAAAATAGGACTACTGCGAGTCACGCTCTCGTCATCAGAGCACTTTCGACGTCGCCTGCTCCGCCATTTGCCAGCTGATCCGTCGCAGAAACGAGGAACTCGCCAAAGCTCGCTCCCGGTACCCGGGAATAGGCGAAGGGCCTCCTCGGAGTACGCGAACTCGAGGACTCCCCTCTCGCGCCCACGAGTGCGCGGAAGAAGAAGCTCCCGAATGCACGGCGCGTTCCGCCGCGAGCGGCGAGACCCCTGTGTAAAGTCCTCCCCACCCATGTTGTACGCCAGGAGCGGGGGCGAATCTCTCGGCCTAGAACGGCCCCGATCACGGACGTCCCACGCTTCCCTCCCGGGAAGCTGCACCGCATGGAACTCCCACGAGTCTCCTAGCGTAGGCGGACCACCCGTCCCACCCGGCCTCGTGGCGTCATTGTACGTCATTTGGCCCGGATACTGCGAAGCCCGGGGGAAAGTCATCGAAAGCAAAAGCGTAGAAAGTACGGATGCAACATTTGCGAGAATGCTACTATCCCAAATACGAGAAAATCAAAAATGGTGCTCACCGAAGCATTGGGTTCCGCCTGTATCGTGGTCTCGGCTCGGCGGGAGCGGGATCACAAGTCGCCACGCGAACCGTTTAGCCCTCGTACGCCGGCCTTCAGCTCGCGGGACTAGAAAATCTCGAGGACCTCCGGGGACCTCGCCCTCTATCTTGTACTGCGGGCTCCTCGGCCTCATCTCAAGAAAACATCATAGGCGGCCCCCGCTATGACGTACTCGGTGTAGTACACGCCCTGTATGTACCCTTCCAGCTCGTCCATCGGCATCTCCCGGGGCTGCTGCATGTACAAAGGAGGATCCACCGGCACCAAAGGAAGGGATCCCTGCCTATCTCGACGAGTCACCCTCTCCCCAGGATACATGGCGTCGCAGTGAAGTCCCACGGGAGCTTCCACCGCCCAGGTGTAGTCTCGGCGGCAATCCGAGCAGCGACGGCATCGAACCTACTCCACCGGAGTCATTTGGATCCTCTCGAGAGAACTCCTGTTCGGTGCTGAGACACCTCCTCGTCACGACACTCGAGTGCCAACTCTCGAAGAGACCGCTCTCTTCGCTTTCTTACTGCGAATCGGCATGGCGGGGAGCAGGGGTCGGTACGGCTCCTTGATGTCCCAAGCTGCGAGTAGAACACCTCGTAGCACTGCACTTTGTCAAGAGAATGGAAAGTTATGTCGGCTACAAAGAAGATACATACGAGTACATAAAAGAGGCAAGGAAGAGAAAAAGTACGTAAACTTACATCGAGACGGGCGTGAAGCGGCTAAAGGAGTGCTCCTCTCCCCGCGAGAACTCCGTCCAGGGAATGATAGAGCTCGGCCAGTCCAGCCTCCCCCCACGCAAACCCCCTCACGGCATCCAAGTCTACCAGCGACCCGAGCAAAGGGAAGTGACAAGACGTGTCAGAAGTCGAGAATAAAGTCGTTGATAGCGCAAACCAAAGGAACCCTCGAACCGGGCGCTCCGCGGTCATCCTCCGGGATCCAGCCCGGATAATCGGCGACACCCGCCTCCGAGATGCCTCTCCATCGGCCCGTACCGAATGCCTAAGCCCCTGGCATCGGTAATATCAAAACCCAAAGCAGCCTGCACAACCGCTACTTGGGGTGTAACCATCAACTCCAGCACCGGCGTGTTGCCATAAGTCGGCAACCCGGTGATAGCGGCAAAATCCGTGGGAGTCACCAGTCGCCTCCCCCCATACGAAATGGAAAGTGTGGGTCGTATCCCACCAATACTCACTCGAGCAACATACATAGACCTCGGCCCTCGGCGTATCAACCGTGCAGTAGCCATTTGGGCCAAGACTGATGAACCCAAATTGGGCCCCCCGAGTCAAGCACTCGCCCGCCGTATGACTCTCTCCCTCTCGAGCCAATGCCGGGATAATGTCCCACAATGCTCGCACCGCCTCAAAGGCACTCCCGACTCTTTCTCGTTATGAGTATTAATCGCCCCCGTCCCCCAGGACAAACAAAGACAAAAGCAACGTCAACAGAAATGCACCAACGCATGTCAAAAGGATGCAATGCAGATACGGTTCTCATTCATTTCCTACATATATTCTCATTCATTTCGAAAACTCCGTCGAATCCGGAACTTTCAAAACATTCCGAAAACTCCGTCGAATCCGGAACTTTCAAAATCCTTCGAAAACTCCGTCGAATCCGGAACTTTCAAAACATTTCGAAAACTCCGTCGAATCCGAAACTTTCAAAATCATTTCGAAAACTCCGTCGAATCGGGAACTTTCAAAACATTTCGAAAACTCCGTCGAATCCGGAACTTTCAAAACATTTCGAAAACTCCGTCGAATCCGGAACTTTCAAAATCATTTCGAAAACTCCGTCGAATCCGGAACTTTCAAAACATTTCGAAAACTCCGTCGAATCCGGAACTTTCAAATCTCTTTCGAACATTTCAAAAATTTCGCTCCGTCCCGAATTAAAGCTACTTTAATTTTGGAAAATGCATCTAGACATGGAATTTTGCAACCAAAATTTTTATGTCCTCCACCCATAGTGTCAATTGAACTACATCCTAGTCAATTTCGACAACAATTCATGGCAAAGTCAAAAGCCCCAATTCAAGCACCAAAATCCCTAAGTTCATTCCTAGCAAATTTCTAACATTTAAAGAATGCACATTCTTAAAATTAATGGAATTTGTAGGAAACTTACTTGTCTCTTGATCCCATCCTTGGAGTTGTGTCTATCCCTCGCCGGATAAAACTCCGCCGGATTCAATGGATGTGCAATGGTTCGAATGGTCCGAACCAATCGAGTTCTTTCGTCATCGGTCCTTCCGTGGCGAGCCATTGGTCCTCCTTCACCTTCCATAGCAAATTTCCTTCACAAATTTGAGCAAAACTTGCAATTTGGGTTGGAATTTTCTCTCTTTTCTCTCCTCTCTCGGAAACAATGAAAGAAAATGACTTCTTCTTCCTCGGCCTCGGCTGAATAGGGCTTTTTCAAATTCGGTAAAAGTCGTAGGACTCTTCTTGCACCAGAAAATTTTTGCCACTTTGGCCCCTCGGTTTTAGCGAGTTTCAATTTTACCACTTTTGGCCCCCAAAAGTGTAAAATTTCCCCCAGTTAGACATTTCTAACACCCCATCCCCCGAGGATAAATTCCCAGTTAGTTTTCACTAACGCTCGTCTCCAGACGTTAAAATTCCTAATGGTTTTTACCATCAATTATATTCTCAATCGCGACCTTTCACGGTCCGATTCCAATCCTTAATCGCGACCTTTCACGGTCCGATTTCAAGTCTCAATCGCGACCTTTCACGGTCCGATTTCAATCCTCAATCGCGACCTTTCACGGTCCGATTTCAAGTCTCAATCGCGACCTTTCACGGTCCGATTTCAAGTCTCAACCGCGACCTTTCACGGTCCGATTTCAAGTCTCAATCGCGACCTTTCACAGTCCGATTTCAATCCTTAATCGCGACCTTTCACGGTCTGATTTCAAGTCTCAACCGCGACCTTTCACGGTCCGATTTCAATCCTCAATCGCGACCTTTCACGGTCCGATTTCAATCCTCAATCGCGACCTTTCACGATCCGATTTCAATCCCCCATCTTGACCTTTCACGGTCCCATCTCAAACAGTCATCTCGACCTTCGCGGTCCGACCTCCACTCTCCTATTGAGACCTTCGTTGTTCGTCTTCCCGGCAATAGCAATAAGCCCGAACCCCAAGGCACGAACGCGACACGCCGACAATCCTTCGCGGCCATCCTCGTAAGTCCGAACACACCTTTTCACTTCAGCCAGTGAACATTCATCTCCCCGACCTCCGTAAGCCTGATCGTTCCACCTCGCCGGCACTGCAATAAGCCCGCACAACAATCCCTCTTCGGCCATCCGTAAGCCCACGAACGATCCCAGGGATAAACCCGGCAACAACAGCAATAAGCCCAAAGCACCCGAGGCACGAACGCCTCGTCGGCATCGCAACTCCGGTTTGAGGCGCCACACGCCTCGAAGGTTTCAAGTCCTGTGTTCGTACGCCTCCCACGGTCTCCATTCAGTGCAGTGTACCTCGCGAATGGTCTCATCCAGGTTTAGACGCCTCCTAACAGTCTCGCTCAGGTCAAGGTCCCTATGCGCGGCCCTTGCCCTTTCGAACTACGATCGGCTTGATTCCCGCTCGGGATACGTAGGAATCCTTTTCGCTATGGGTCCGGCCGGTGACCGCCTTGAGTCTCTTTCAAAGTAAGACATCCCGATTTGGATCCTTATCTTTTCAACGACCCCACCTCCTTCGGAGGAGACGTCGCCGAGGGGCTAATCGTAAGTACCCAAATCCGGATCGTCCAAATCCGTCGAGAAAGTTAACCGAAATCCGTTAAGCGGCGCTCCGGAGTTAACCGGAACTCGTTAAACTCCTCGTTCTCGTGCCAACGAGATGTCCGGGCTGCCCGTGCATCCCGACGTCGAACCGTACTTAACACGTGTCATCTCACGTAAAAGTATGGCTTTCCTGAAAAACGCATTTTCCCGGCACTTTCGGGCGTTTCGGACATTTTCCGGACCGTTATTTTAAAAACGGACAAACCGGGACCGGGGACAAAATCCCACATGGTGGTGACTCGAGAGGGACACTTGGCACGCATGCCACCTCCCTCTAGTCACCCTTCAATCAAATTCAAATGGAAAAGACTAAAATACCCCTGGTATACGAGTCCAAAGTCCCACGGACTCCTGTGCACTTTTCCCCGAAATTGCCAAGCAAGTCCCCAGTTTCCAAAATACCCAAACCCCTGGATTCGGTCCAAGTCCGTCAGGACTCTACCGCAATTTTCACCCTATAAATAGAAGTTCTTTGTCAAAGGCAAAAGAGGAATTTTTAACACCAAAATTCACCACCCCCTCAAACCCAAACTGATTTCACCCCTTCCGAGCCTCCGTTCTGTCTCGATTCGCGTGAAACCTTCGTATTTCGATCAAATTCGCACCTTACTACTTCGAAACAACCTTTCGAATCACTTTCCGTGTCCCGTACACACCTCCCGAGCCAAAGGAGTCAACCCAAGCCATAGGTATAACTCCCTCTCTCTAAATCTCTCGTTCCGTCTCGGTTTCCGCGCCAGTCGCTACAACCGTTTCGAACATCGTTATCAAAATGTAGACGCCTCCGTCTAACGGGGTCCGATACGTTTTAGCCCCTCGATCCTCTTCTCTTTCCGTAAGAGAAGTAATCACGGGTTAAAACGGCGTTCCGACCCCGTTCCGTTTACTTTTATTGTCATTTACCAATTCCGGATCGATCGATCCGTCGATCGTCATTTTAATTTCTGTCATTTACAAATCCGAGCCGTTTGGCCTCGTTGATCGCCATTTACAAATCCGAGTCGTTTGGCCTCGTTGATCGTCATTTACAAATCCGGATCGTTTGATTCCGTTGATACCGCACTTTAAATACTGTCATTTACAAAGTCCGACCCGTTTGGATCGTGATAGTATTTACTTTTCAAAGTCCGAGTCGCAACCCGATTCGTTGATCGCATATCATTTAATACGCATTTTTTCCGTAAAAATCGTTAACAATGTAATGCCCGGTTCAAAACCGGAGTTCGTCCGTCGAACTCTCTTTCAAAACGCGCGAAATGACGTTTGGCCTCCAAACGCTCATCTTCAAACTAAAAGCCGCCATTTGACACTTAAAATCATTTAATACGTTTTTTTCCCGTAAAAATCGTTAACAATGACATTCCCGGTTCAAAAAACCGGAGTTCGACCTTCGAACTCCTTTTCAAACTCAAAATCGACGTTTGCCACGCAAACGCTCATTTCAAACTCAAAATCGACGTTTACCACGCAAACGCTCATTTCAAACTCAAAAGCGACGTTTGCCATGCAAACGCTCATTTCAAAATCAAAATCGACGTTTGCCACGCAAACGCTCATTTCAAACTCAAAAGCGACGTTTGCCACGCAAACGCTCATTTCAAACTCAAAATCGACGTTTGCCACCCAAACGCTCATTTCTGTCTCAAACCGACGTTTGTCATTCAAACGCTCGTCTTTTCAAAAGTCACCTAATCAACGTTTGACATTCAAACCAAGATTAAGCTTGTCATTCAAGCCCCCATTTCAAAACACACACACACACACGTTTTCGAGAAAGGTAGAAAGACTCGTCATGCGAGGCATTTCGGGCGATCTCGTAATACTCTACCCGAAATGTAACTTGACCTCCGAACCTAACAATCTCTGGTACAAAAAGCTTTTTACTCATTTTTGCTGCCAATAAAAATGATCCCCGTTTTCAAAGCCTTTTCCTAAGTTTTTGCTACCAATAAAAACGACACCTTTTCACAATAGCCGTTTCTCAACGTTTGGGCTCAAAATACAAAAACCGCGTGGCGACTCCTCATTTTTTCCTTCCCATGAAGCGAGGTCTCAGACACCAACCCCTCCGCGAAAGACAACCGCCTTTCGCATCGCGCAAAATCCGGGTAATTTCACTTCCTCGGAGCTGTTGTCATCCTCGGCGCTGCCCACCTCCTCCTCGGAGCCACTCTTCTCCTGGCCATCGTCGCCACCCTCCGGCGCCTCATGGATCTCGCCGTCTGAATCATCATCCTCATGTGTGCCTGGCTGGGGCTCGGCATAATACCCGTGCCACTCGGGCACGGTGGTGAAAGGGGCGATAAGGATCCTCCTCGCCGTCATCATCGGCATCGAGTGGGTGTCGACTCGAACCGCCCGTCTGTGAGCCAGAAGGAGCCAAAGTCAGTCTGGGCCTCTTCTTCGGAGGCACGACATCACCAGCCGGAGCTGCATCTCCTTCCAATGCTCAGCGCTCCTCTAAAATTGGCGCGGCATCTTCACAAAGACTGGTGAGCGCCTTCGCCACCTCCCCGAACTTCTTGGGCCGGAACTCCGTTCAATGAAAACAGTAAAAGGCGGTCGAAGCAATCAATGTAAACAAGAAAAGCAAGTAAAAAGCTTGAACAAAGCAGAGAAGAAGAGATTGCTCACAGAAGTAGTCCCGCGGGGCAGCCGCAGATGTGGATGAGTCTCAGACATGTCAAATGAGGTGCGGCGAATACTACCCCCAGCCTCATACTCAAAAAATCGGGGAGGTGCCGGTATCTGTATCCCTGTTGCTCTTCTGGCAGCCATAACCTGAGGAGTCACCAATCGGGTGAAGACAAACTGGGCATAGTCCCCACCATCGTAAAACTTCCGGCAAGATCAATGCTTGGCCTCCGCACCGCCTAAGTCGTAAGGCCCGAATGTGCCAAATCCCCGCAGGAGGATCATGAGGAATGCGGGAGATGGCGCCATGACCATGCTGCCTGCAGACTCTCTCCCCCAAATACAGGGCATCTCCCTCCAGGCCAATCAGAAGCCTCCTCGTCCTGGTCACCAGGGCAGCAGTACCAACTATATCCTCACCATACCTTTCATGCCAGGGGAATAGTCTCAACCCAACAGGGGTACCCCTCAAAGCGATCATCGTGTCGTGGTAGCAAGCTGTCTTACGGGGCTTCACCCCGTCCACTTTCCGGCTCTCCCTCGCTCCAAAAGTCCAACGGCGAATAGCAGGGAACAAATTTGCCACAATCCCCTCAGGCACAGTCCAGGCATAGCAGCCAAACACCTCGTAGGCCCACACCTGAAATCAAAAGATAGAAAGCTTTCAGTGTGCATCAACAGTAAAAGAATGATGACAAAAAAGGTCAAATGCAGTAGTCAAGTTGCGAAAAGCAAAGGGCATACCTCCAAAGATACCGATAGAAGTCCAAAGAGGTCACACCGCTCTCGCTCACCTCATCCAGCCTCTATACACTGGGCCAAACCAGCCTCTCCCCACGTAAAAGTGGACACCTGGCTCCAATCTCTAAGAGGCTCCAGCAAAAGAGTCAATGCCGTCGTAGAGGCATTACAGAACAGAGTGTCAGAAAACCCGGCCCAGACAAGGGCTCTCGCCAACTGCTCAGCCGTAACTGTAGCGGCACCCTCAGAAAAAAGATGGCACTGATGCGTCAAAGCCGAGTGCAAGTCTGCCAAAGGAACCCCATTACCCTTCAGGCGAAGGGTCAATCCAGTCAAAGCTCTAATGGCGTCTGGGCTCAGCACACCAGGGTCCTCAGAGAAGATGGGCCTGTCCATAAACTGCAGACCGGTGATGGCAGTGAAGTCATAGGGAGTGATGGTCGACTCACCTCAAGATAGATGGAAAGTGTGGGTAGAGTCCCACCAAAACTGTCTAAAAGCCCGCACCAGCTCCACGCTCCTCGGCGTGTCCCCAAAAGCTCCAACAGCGGTGAAGAATGGTCCAAGACCAGCAGCAAAGACCAGGCCCTTAGGTCTGTCCGGCAAATCAGAAGAGCCCGGAAGAAGGCCCCAAATGGTCACAATCGCCTCAGGGGATCCCTTGGTCCGCAAAGTCTGCAGGTAAGCACAGCACAGGTATCAAAACCTACTCATCACAATATGTGCATTCATTCATGTGCATTTTTCAAGAAATCACCAAAAATTCTTTCAGAAGAAGAAAAACAAAAAAAAGAAAAGTCTTTTCAAAGCAATACATTTCATGCCAAGCATTCAATTTCATCTTTGGGTGCGATTTCCCCCAATTTCAATATCAAACCCTAGAAATCAAATTTCGAAAGGGTTAATCTTTTAAAATACTTACCCCCTTCTGTTCCATAGTGGAAGTATGAAAATCGAGACCCGGGTAAAGCCCATGTCCCTCGGGGAATCTCTTTCGTTTGTTCCGATCTACGAGCTTCCTTCTCTCGAACAAAACTTGTTGCACATTCCTTCTCGATTCGGCTCGCGGAGGCATTATCAATTCTTGATTTAAATCAAAATGGAGGGAGAAATTTTCAAAATTTTCTCTCTTTTTTCCTTCTCTCTGGTCTCGGCGGCACTCTGTTCTTTCTAGGTCTGTCTTACGACCTACTGTTTTAATTAAAAATAGCCTGGGAACCTCCCCATGTCGGACGACATCCATGGTCCAGAAGGGTGATTTTCCCCTTTTGCCCCTAATCAATTCTGTCAGCCTATCTTGGCTGTCCATTACCAAAATTCATCAATTCATTTGGGTTCAAATGCCCGCCTCTCTCGGTTATCAGAAAATGGCCCGGAATGGCCATAAACTACCCGGTCCGGAAAACCGTACAGTTTCCAAACACGGAAAATGGCCCGGAATGGCCATAAACTACCCGGTCCGGAAAACCGTACAGTTTCCAAACACAGAAAATAGCCCGGAATGGCTTTAAACTACCCGGTCCGGAAAGACCATACAGATTTCCCACACAGTAAAAATTCGCGGGTGACTTCCCGAAGAAAAAAGTCAAATCATCGGGGTGACTCCCCATCAAAACAGTCAAGTTCGCGGGTGACTCCCAAAGAAAAAAGTCAAATCATCGGGGTGACTCCCATCAAACATGCCAAGTTCGCGGGTGACTCCCAAAGAAAAAAGTCAAATTATCGGGGTGACCCCCCATCAAAACAGTCAAATTCGCGGGTGACTCCCAAAGAAAAAAGTCACATCTTCGGGGTGACTCCCCACCAAAAATGGGCCAAATTCGCGGGTGACTCCCAAAGAAAAAAGTCACATCTTCGGGGTGACTCCCCACCAAAAACAGTCAAATTCGCGGGTGACTCCCAAAGAAAAAGTCACATCTTCGGGGTGACTCCCCACCAAAAACAGTCAAATTCGCGGGTGACTCCCAAAGAAAAAGTCACATCTTCGGGGTGACTCCCCTTGGAACAGTCACTTTCGGGTACAAAACTCGTAGCCTTTCATTGGCACCCCATCCTTGACGAACTACGATTCGGCTTGATTCCCCCCACGGGATACGTAGGAATCCTCTTCATAAGAGGTCCAACCACTTGACCATCTTGGTCATCTCTTTCCACTATTAGTTAGGTGTAAAACAAGGGATTCTCATTTTTATCGACGACCCCACTTCCCGTGGAAGTGACGTCGCCGAGGGGCTCTATGAGTACCCCGACCCGAACCCATGTTTTGGGTCCACTTTAATTGATTTTTGGGCTTACATAATTGCTAAAGAAGCAATATTAAGTCCAATTATCCCACAGCCCATCCAACCCATTGGGCCTGCCAGCCATTCGGCCCAGTATGCCAAAAAGGTGTACGCTGTCGTCCGACATGAGAAGACACTAAGGCGGTTTAACTGCCCCTGTCGGACGACATAGGCCTTCCCATCAGCCTGCCTATAAATACAAGGCATGGCTGACCATTTTGAGGGGACTAAAAGAGAGGTTTGGGAGGATCAGTATAATAGAGGGGAAACTCTGCCCAAAAAGAGTCTCTCTCTCTCTCTCACACACACACACACTCACCTCCCTCCTCACACATACACATACTTCAAAGTCAAGGTCCAAAGAAGCCCTCCTTGTTGGTGTGTAGAAGGGGTAGACACCATACTACTGGTGATCTTACCTTGTGGACTACAATAGGTAGCCACTAAACCCTCCTCTCTCTTTAAATAGCCTTTTAATACATTCATACTACCCTTGCATGCATACTTGCTTTAATGTTATGTAAAAATTGGGATTTTTGCATGATAAAGGTGGTGGAGAAGTGGATCTTCAATATTCACTTCTCCCCACCTCAGATCTGGACATTTGGTCATATTAGCATCAATAAAGTTTCAATCTTTAAGCATTTGCATTGAGTTAGGAGGTGATGGCTACTTCAAAGTGGCCAAAAACATGTGATTCATCACATTTGGCCACTAAAGCCATGTGATCCTCCCATAATACTCACATATTACTGTTTTAATACTGCTTACAGTCAATAAAGATGCTTCGTTTGCTTTGAGAAACAAAGGGGAATCAAACAGACTGAAGGGCACTTTTACACACTCCTGTCGAACGACACAGGACTCTCTGGAGATCCTGTGTCATACGACATGGGGCTCCCAGAAGGCTATAAAGCCATTCTTGGACTTCAGATCTGCCAGATTTAATCCCTCTTGTAACTCAAAGCCTTCCTTAGTATTTTTGGCTCATAAGCCACTATTTGGAATGCCTATGATCTGTTTGGGTGCAATTTATTGGAGGCGGTTTGCCATATGACATGAATAACTTCGGATGTTCTATGTCATATGACATCCGTATCATTCAAAGTCTATCTAGCAATTGGATCACTGGGAACTGCCCCCTTTGATCACTCTCGTCAATCCCAAACTGAACTTAGACCTTCAAATAGTGTCTTCAATGAGTCAAATAAATGTCATTCTAGTTCCAGAATAGCTTGGTCATTGTAAAAGACAATCTGACCATGAGACATCATGTCGTGCGACACCCTCTTTCTGGGAGGTCCTGTGTCGGACGAAATCAGAGCTCTCTTGGAAAATTGTCTTAAACCTTCTGGCTTGTCATGAAAATCATAATATATAAAGGGTGTAGCCCCCTGTCATGGCTCACAAGTTGTACCCAGTCTTGATATTATTAATGAAATGCCAAATTCGCATGCTTTGCTCATCAACACATATTGCACACACACTTTGAATGTCCAAAATTGTCCAACGTTGATTGAAAGTCTCGAAAGAGGCGTGTTGGGTGAACTCTCTAGTTCTTCCCAAACACGTAACCAGACTCCCGAACCCAAAATACTCTTAAAAATAGGTTTTTCAATGTTTTCCTTTAAAACGGCGTGGCGACTCCCAAAACCGAAATTTACAAAATCTATCATCACATTCAAAAACAAAAGTGATTTTCTTTCGGGCGAGCGTTCATTCACTATCACTAGCTGTTTAGGATTCACACCGTCCTTTTCGAAGTTGGGCATCCTGTCCCACAACTTCACCGCCACCTCCGCGGGTCCCCTCGACTTGCTCTCCTGTAGGAAAACACAGCAGAAGCATGTTAGTCCTTCATTTTATCTCAAAGGCATGCATATATTCAAAAAAGGGTGCACATATTGCCAAAGAAAGCATTCATAAGAGATTTCTAGCATCGTTTGTCTAGAACACGTGTCTTTCATCCTTTGAAATACATCACCCTGAGTACATGCTCTCCCAAACACAAAAATTCCAATTTTCACAAAATTCTTTGCATATAAGCTTTAATTTTTCAAGATGGCATGCATGAATCCTTTTCATCGTCCAAAATCTTGTTTTCTCATCCATGATCAGAAATTGACCTAGTTCTAGCACATGCAAGAACTCCGTCACATTTTAAACGTTATTTTTTCTTACTTTATTTTAAAAAATGAGTCATTCTCATACTTTTTCCAAATAAATTGCACATGCATGTTTATTTATGTCCATAGCCTCATAGGTTAATTATCAAATCCCTAAAAGCATCAATAAAATCGCGAGAAAAATTCAAAAAATTCCCAAAAAATCGGGTCAAGCCCTAAATCAATCAAAAATCAACCAAAATTGACGAAATCAAGCAAATCAAGAGTGCTTACCCCAATCGATTGAGGTTTCATCGATTTGTGCTCTCTCTTGCCGGAATAGAACTCGGAAGTAGGCGTCGTGAAGTCGTACTTCCGCTTGGTCCGAACGAATTCCCTCCACCTCATCCTCGCGGCTTGTGACAAGGTTCTATGCGCTTATCGAGGCAAGATGTTCCATCCTTGATCCATCTTGAGTAGTAGAAGCTAGGGATTTGAAAAATTTTGAGGTTTCTCTCTCTTTTCTCTCCTCTCTCCTCGGCAAAAACGAAACAGCAATGGCGCCACTGCCCGTTCTTCTGCTGTTTAAATCAATCTGGTGAAATCAGGCTTAAAGTCGTACGACTTCTTTTTCCCCGTCTCATGCCGGGCGGCTTCATTCGCTCTAAGCTGAATTTACACTTTTGCCCCTGGACTTTCCAATTAGGCACATAATTCTCGTTATCTCCCAACGGAGTAACGTTGTTTTCCAAAAAAATCTCTGTTATCTCTAAAATAGAATAATGTTTTCTCTCAAAACACCTCCGTTACTTCCGTTATAACGGAATAACATCAGGCGACAACCTCCGAATTGTCAAAACTCAACTCTAGCTACCTCTATATCCTCGATAGCGAAGTACGCTTTAGTTTTTCCAACTTTAGCTACCTCTATCTCCTCGATAGCGAAGTACGCTTTAGTTCTTCCAACTTTAGCTACCTCTATCTCCTCGATAGCGAAGTACGCTCTAGTTTTTCCAACTTTAGCTACCTCTATCTCCTCAATAGCGAAGTACGCTTTAGTTTTTCCAACTTTAGCTACCTCTATCTCCTCGATAGCGACGTAAGCTTTAGTTTCGTAAGGTGACAACCTCCATTAATTGTCAAATCAAATAAGGTGACTCCTCCATTAATCGTCAAAATCTCAAGGATCCTAGACATGTTCCTAACTATCTAGTGAGACTTGAACTACGACCAAGGCTTGATTCCTCTGGGATACGTAGGTAGCCTTTCATAAAGGTCCAGCCATCCGACCACAGTGGTCACCCTTTTTCTTCATCACTCCTCAGTGGTGAGGCAGCCTTTCATAAAGGCCTAGTCATCCGACCACATTGGTCACCTCTTTCATTCATCGCTCCTCAGTGATGCATGGGCCTTTCATAAAGGTCCAGCCATCCGACCACATTGGTCACTCTCTTCATTTGGCATATCCCCAGTAGGATCAGCCATTTGACCTCCTAGGTCACTTTCTTTCCATCTTTCCAGCAAGGGACCAGTCTCTCTTCGCCATTCCCGAGTGGATTCCGAACTACGATCATGGCTTGATTCCTCCGGGATACGTAGATAGCCTACTTTAGATTTAGCCAATTCGTCACATATGACACCCATTCCCCAGTGGATTCCGAACTACGATCATGGCTTAATTCCTCTTCAGGATACGTAGGTAGCCTTCCAAAGGTTCAGCCACTCGACCTCTTTGGTCACCCAATCCATCTCGGCAGTTCGTCAGATTGGATCCTTTTTTTATCGACAACCCCACTCGCCCTGCAAGTGACATTGCCGAGGGGCTTCTGTAAGTACCCAAATCTGGCTCATGCCTTCCGGTTAAGTTTTCCGGCAATTCTCCGAACTTTCCTAAAGTTCAGGGGCAATTCTGGAACTTTTCCAAACCTTCTAAGGGGGGAAGGACTTGCTAGGAATTAAAATTCCAAGCAGTCCCTTGCTGGAAAGGGTTTCTAGGCGCCACCTTACATAGATCTAGAAGCAAGCTGAGTCATCGACGGATAACGCCGAACAGCTTCTTTTGCCAGAGGTTAATGCCGCACGGCTTCATTAGGAAACACAAATCAGCCTATAAATAGAGGCCTCCTCTACCCATTTTGATAGAGAATTTCAGGCACTGTTACTTTGCCAAAATCATCCCACGAATTTCCAGAAACCAAAACTCTCAAAAATCACCTCCCTCCTCCTTAAAACTCATCCAAAACCACTCCTACATTAGGAAAACCCCAAGGAAGATAGAGAAAACCACCATTGGTATTCTCTCCTTCCTTTCACCTTGAAATATCTTTATTATATTGTTATATTGTTTACTTCTTATTTGCTTTGCCTTTATTTGCCATTTAATGTGATATATTGCTATAAAGATCCTATCTTTTTATCATGTAGATATCATTTCCCCCATTTCCCCTAACACAAATGATTCATGGAGAATCCATCCCAAGGATGAACAAGGGTCCACAAGTGGCTTGTTCTAGGGAGGATTCATCACATGATGATGTGAAGTAGCTCTCTTTTACTACATAAAAATGTCATCTTTACTATTATAATGTCATCCCCTTCCCTTGACCTTGCTTCCAAGGATTGTCCACCTCATAAGGTTCTTAAAGGACATAGGAGAGACTCAAAGGTCTTCCCTTTACATTCATAGCTTTAGTTCCCATAGTGTTCATTACACTTGTTTTCATAAAAATGCAATCTTTACTTTCCAATGCAACTTCCCCATGTCCCTCATGGTTGGATCACTCTCCAAGGATTGTCTAGTGACCTTCTTAAGGCACGAAAGACATAGGATGAGTATAAAGATCCAATATTTATACCCCTCCCCTTAGTCCCTTTGGTACTTGAAGCATCCCGTGGTGTGGATCGGTGTAAAGGTCTCATCTTTACATCGTTTCCTCCACTAAAAATGTCATAGTCGAAGTCCCTTTAGAAGTGGACGATCCTTAGACCCTACATCTCCGATCATCACTTGAGACGAGCATAAATGTCCCTACTAAGCTCAATCGTCTCAAGATGTAGGATTGATGGGCAAAGGCTCTTCCTTTCTAAAGAGTCTCTTTCTTGGACTATAAAAGGTGTCCCTCTCTCTCGATCACATAAAGACCTAGTCCCGAAGAACGTTGGCTTAAAATACACCAAGGCTATCAAGCCTAACATGGTTGATTATTCCGACAGGAGGGTAAAAAGGTCACTTAATGATGATTATAAGTCCAAGATGAGCACGGGATCAAAATCCCGAACATATCAAATTCAAGGAATCCCAAGCGATAACCAACTCAAATGGTTTATACGTCCGGAAGATAGCTTGGCACATTCCCTCCCTCTTTTCAAATCATATCTCACACATGAACACAAAAACAAGCACAAAAATTGGATCTAGGAAGACTTGCCTTTGGCAAGGCTCCTTGGGTGAACGCCAAACGTTCTTCCCAAGGAGTAACTTAACCTCCGGACCCTATTCCTTTTTTTCAAAGTTTTGAGGAAATCAAATTAGCGTGGCGACTCCGTTTTTCAATAAACCGGATGTCTTCAAACTGAGGTGAAGCGGTGACCCTATATAAAAAAACACGGTTCACATCCGCGATTTGGGCCCTTATTCATAGCAGGGGCTTCCCCCACGCATGAACCGGTCCCCCGTCACCAAGCGATTTATGCCGTGGAAAGTCTCCCCCGAAACTAAGGGAACGATGTCCTCACCAACCCGGAAATGGCCTACCACATCCAACAAACACGTCCCAGGAGACATCACTCCTGCCGTCGCTCAAGAAATTGTCAAAGCTGCTTCAGCCCCCAACTGCTCAAAAGCCTTACCAAAGCCATTTTCGGCCACTCCAAATCTTCACCCTCAGAATCATCATCCCCTGAACCATCTTCATCATCAGAACTGTCATCATCATCATCATCCTCGCTGTCCTCTCCCTCTGCATCATCCTCCTCAGCAAGTACGTGATCCAGATCGTCAACAGGACCCCGGTAAATGACGAAATCATCACGATAGAACTCGTCAACAGTAGGGATGGCAGTGGTCTCAATCTCGTGGGGGTCAACAGGAGCATCCTCACTATCATACTCTGAGCTAGAAGAGCTGGAGGGACGATATGAAGCATTCTTGGTCCTGGGTTTCTTCTCCCCGCTCACAGCCGTATCAACCCGAGCCCTCTTTCTATCAGGCAAGCTGGGAGTAGAATCATCGTCATCTGAACTCCGAGCTAGGCACCGCTCCTTCCAGAAATGGGCACTCCTCTCTAGCTGCTCGATCATGTCCAGAGCTCCAGTATAATATCGAGCAAAGCTCTAATAAGTATCAACTGAGACCTGGTACAAGAAAACAACAGAAGAATCAAGAAGTCAGTCATGACAAAAACAAGAGATATAAACAGTTCAAGCAGTAAAGAAAGAAAAATAGCACTTACAGAACAGGAGCCCTCTGGAAGCCGAAAATGGGGACGGATCCGACTAGTGTCAAGAGAAGCTCGCATCATGTGGTCCCCATCCCAAAAGTCAACAAATGGAGGAGGTAAGGGTGGGCTTGCCACAAATCCAGAAGAAGGTCCAGCACCCTGAGCACCACGTCTCGCCATCACCTGCGGGGACCGGAGCCTCTCTACCACATATGCTGCATAATCTCCTCCCTCCTTGATATGGTTGTAAGCACCATCTCCATGAATCAGAGTAATCAGATCATCCAGCTTCCGAGGAAACCACATGTCTATTGGACGATCAACTGGGACCCGAGCAACCATGCCTAGACCATGCTGCCTGCAAACTCTCTCTCCCCGATATAAGGCATCTTTGGACAAGCCTACAAGAAGCTTGCGACACTCTGTAAAGTGCGCAGCATGACCCAGATCAAGCTCATCATAACGGCCAGCCCAGGGGAATAGACTCAAGCTCTTGGGAGTCCCTCTCAAGCATATTAGTGTGTCCGAATATGAGGCTGTCACCCGTCCTCTAGAATCAGCCGTCCTGACCTTCCTCCATGCATCCTTCACCCAGTGCCTCAAAGCAGGAAACATGGTAGCGGGGAACTCATCCTGGACCTGCCAGGCGTAGCAGCCAAAGACCTCGTAGGCCCAAGCCTGAAAGAAAGGGTCAAAACAGATGAGATGACAGTAATGAATAACAGAAAGAAGAATATCAAAGAGATGAAGTCAGGACGAGAAGTACCTCAAAAGCCAAATGACAGCAGTTGAAGGTCATCGCCTTCCCCCTGCTAATATCATCCAGGGCCAAATACATCTCAGCCAGGCCTGCCTCACCCCAAGATCGGGTCCCAATAGCGTCCCAAGCCCTCAGAAGCTCCAACAATGAAACCAGGGCAGTAGATGCGCTGTTAATGAAGAGCATGTCAGACAGGCCGACCCACACGAAGGCTCTCGCCAACCTCTCAGCCCTCAGCAGGCTCTCCTCAGAATCATCCAAGTCCGCTGGATAGTCCCTACTCTGCTCAGCAACATGACTGTGGAGCTCACCCAGCTCATACCCATTCCTCTTCTTATCCTGGGGAACAAAACCAATCAAATCCATAAAGTCTGCGTCAGTAGGAGGCTGAGGATCAGCAACAGGTGCAGGCTCATCCAAATAGAGAGGCTCAGCAGTGAAAGGCAGGCCTGTGATAACTGCAAAGTCGTAGGGCGTAACTGTCGCCTCTCCCCAAGAAAAATGAAAAGAATGGATAGTCTCCCATCAAAACTCCCGGAATGCCTTCATCAGCTCAACACTCCGCGGAGTATCTCCGATGGCTTTCACCATCTTGAAGAACTGCCCAAATCCAGCAGCATAAATCAAGCTCTTTGGCGAATGAACCAACTCCGGGCTGCCAGGCAAGCTGTCCCACAACCTGCCAATAACCTCCGGAGAGCCCCGGGTGCGCAATCCCTGCAGGTAAACACAGCGCAGGTATGCATATCTCATTTTCTTCTTAAAAAGGCATGTCAATCAATGTTCATACTCGTCCAATTTACATAAAAGTAGTCATATTTTACTTTGAACCCGCTTTACTCTTTTCCAAACAAAATTAGGTTCAAGCATATAGCAGGCATTCATAATTTTTCCTAAAGTTAAAATTTCATACAGCTAATTCATAATTTCACATGCAAAGCTCGAATCTTTTTGGCATAAAACTCAATTTCAGATCAATAAAAAGCAAGGGTTACAGAAAATACCGTGGATTTCATCTCGGTCGCAGAAGTATGCTCCTTGAGCTGAGGATAGAACTCTCCCCTCACAGCTTGAGGGATGAATGGTCGTTGATTTTTCTGAACTCCTTTCCGACGAGCAGCTAACTCGGCTTGTTGAGGCCCTTTCTTCGTGGGGCGTGATCTAGGAGACATGGTCCCGAGTAGAATCCGAATCAAACCCTTGATTCTCCTGATTTTCCAATCAATTCGTGCGTAGCTTTGTTTTTATCTCAAAGTTGTTCGTCTCCCTCTCAACCGTGGTTTTCAAATGACGACTGTTCAAGGTTTTAAAAGGGTCTGTTCAAGGGCTTTAAGACGTCGTGCGATATAACAGTACCACTTGGCCAATTTTTTCAAAACCACCCCTATGATTTGCTGTTTTACACTTTAACCCCTATGGCATGCTTTATTGTCTTCCCCCCGCAGGTACAATAATCAACTGAGCACCATCGAATCTTGAGGACTGTCCCTCAAACCAAAATCGAGACGAAGAGTCCAAATCTATCACTCTCCCCAGCAATGTGCATCAAGATCATCGGCCCCGCCGCCCAGTTGTCAACAAAATCTGTTTTCCATGATAATCTAGCAAACAAAATTCACGTCCTATCAAGAAAAGTTCATGTGCCCAAAGTCAGCCAATCATCAACAAAGACCGTCCCTCGCACGGCAAACCAGTAACTTTTCATTAACAGTGGTATAAGACCCCCCGGCAGCCACAATCATCAGCAGTTGTAGCTTAAGACCCTCTGGCAGCTACAACTTTCCGCAATCATCAGCCGTAGCATCAGTCCCTCCGGCAGCTACAGGTAAGCATAGCACAGGTATGAAGCCATATCTCATTCAAAATTTCAAATCATCATGTCTAGTATTCTCGAAAATCATCACTTCTTCCAGTTCATCTCGCACAACTGGGTCCAGACGCCTCCCAATAGTCTTCCATCGGGTTCAGACGCCTCCCAACAGTCTTCCACCGGGTTCAGACGCCTCCTAACAGTCTTCCACCGGGTTCAGATGCCTCCTAACAGTCTTCAACCGGGTCCAGACGCCTCCCAAAAGTCTTCCACCGGGTCCAGATGCCTCCCAACAGTCTTCCATCGGGTCCAGATGCCTCCCAACAGTTTTCCATCGAGTTCAGACACCTCCCAACAGTCTTCAACCGGGTTCAGATGCCTCCCAACTGTCTTCCACCAGGTTCAGATGCCTCCCAACAGTCTTCCATCGGGTTCAGATGTCTCCTAACAGTCTTCCACCGGGTTCAGACGCCTCCCAACAGTCTTTCACCGGGTTCAGATGCCTCCTAACAGTCTTTCACCGGGTTCAGATGCCTCCTAACAGTCTCATTTGAGTCAGACACCTCTGAATAGTCTGAACTACGACCGGCTTGATTCCCTCCTAGGGATACGTAGGAATCCTTTCTCCAAAGGTCCAGCCATCCGATCTCACCGATCATCGTCCAGCCACCCGCCATTTCCCCAGCCGCTCATTGGGATTGGATCTTCTTTTATCGACAACCTCACTTCTTCCATAAGTGACGTTGCCGAGGGGCTCTGTAAGTACGCCAATCCAATTCGCGACCCTTTTTAGATGCATTTTAATATGATAAAATTGCATTAAGGGGCATTTTGGTAAATTCCTGGTCTATTCCGAGACTTCCGGAAACATTTCATAAGTTTCTTGCGAAGGAAGTACTTTTCAGTACTTTGCTCATGTTAAAGGACCTACAAGGAATAAACCAGTTTTGGACTTTTTGGGTATTAACCTGGAATGTTCTAGAACCAGGTTTTGGCGACAGAAACGCTTGGTGACATGTTGTGTCACGCGACAACTCGAGCCATGGAAAGTGGTTGCAGAACATCGTACGACACCATCTGCAGCTATAAATAAGACCCTCCACCTCTCATATTGGGATCCCTTTTTCGCCTAATGTTACTCTGCCAATGTGAAAATGTACCACACACACTCCAAACACACACCTCTCTCTCTCTCTCTCCTACCCAAAAATCCCTATAATCCTCCCTCAATTCCCTCTAATTCACTTCAATTCACCCATCATCATTTGGATCTTCCATCCATCATTCCTTCTCAGCTCAGTTCGTCCCAGAAGCAGTTGTTGAAGGATTCTATACCAAACTTGGTATAGAATTTGAGGATACTACAAGGGTAACACACCAAATCCCTCTTCTCTCTTTTATTTTGTCATTTCTATAATTCAATCATCATATCTTCATTTGATCTCAATAATTCGACTCCATCCGTCTTATTCACTGAGATCCAATCGCAATCTCTCTGTTTAATCATTGTGTTTTTTATAATTGCATGCTTATGATTTGATACTTGTTGGGATTGGTATTTGTAAGTGTCCCAATCTGAACCGCCAATGTTCCTTCAGCCCAATTTAACGACTTCCACGTCAAATAAACAGTTAAGGGCATTTTGGTCATTTCCTAAGGCAATTTAAACAAGAAAGGGCCTTAAAGGAATATCAAAAATAGGTCAAAAATCGGTTGGGAAGAGTCATTTCCAAGAAATTGACCAACTTTTCATTAAATGCAAACAGCCCAGCTGCTTTTGCGAGTCAGGCACGCTTACACTCCCATCCGCGCGGACAGGAATGAGACTCAGTCTCATCCGCGCGGACACCTTTGAAACCTAAAATCTGCCTATAAATTAAATCATTCTCTCTCTGTCTAGAGGATCCAGAGTTCAAACCCTTACTGTTATATTCGTAAAAAACTCAGAAAACAGCCTAAACAGCAAGCAAAACACAAAATCTCAACACAAATCTTGATCAAATTCAAGCCCCAAACACAAATCCAAGGAAGATAGGGTACAACCATTGGTAAATCCTCCTTCTCCTTACCTTAATCTCCCTCATCCATGCATACATCTCATATTTTAAAGATGTAACTTGTTCATCTACTTGTTGTTCATCTATTGTCCTAGATCCAAGAGGATCTCCATGGAGTTCATCTCCATGGATGATTCTCTACAAGGATCCATATTTTTTAGCTTGTCCTTCCTTTTCTTTACATAAAATAGTTGTTACTTGATCTTTTGGCCTAAAGTGTGGTCACCTTGGAGTTCATCTCCATGGATGATCACACTAAATGGTCCATATTCTTATCTTCATTTTCTTCTATGTCATTAGTTCTTACTTGACCTAAAATATGGTCATCTTGGAATAAATTTCCTTGGATGACTATTTTAAATGGTCTAAATTGTTTTACTTCCTTGTAAATGTTTTTCCCCAACCTAAGATCTTCACCTTGGAATAATTTCCATGGATGAAGATCATTAAGGTTCCTAGGTTACAAAAGGGGTGAAGTTGATACATTGAGTTCAAAGATCTCAAGGATGGTCATCTTAATGACCACCTTAGAAATCCACTCTAAAGTTGATACACCCTTAACCTAAATTCAATTTTCATACATTAATCTTTGTTTTATGTTAAATCTCCCCATCCCAAGCAAATGAAATGCTTTTAAGTCCTAATGTACCCTAAGGATGGCTTGATATAGTAGATCACCACTAATCATGTTTAGTGGTGATCTAATCAAAGCCTAAGGAAGGTGGGGACAAGCATGGATGCAAATCCCAAAAATGTTTTTATTTAACACTTTCAGTTGCAAAGTCCAGTTCTGATTCTGTAACTCCAGTTTACATTCTGGAATTTATAGAATCGAGGCTGAAAAGATGCGAAAAGGAATATTCTTGTCCCATCCGCGCGGACAGATTGAACCTCGGCACGATCCGCGCGGACATGAATGTAAGGGACGAGACATTTTGTTTTTCGGTCATTTTTCACTCACGTAAGCACACTGTTTTGATAAATTTCGGTCAGTCAGTCAAAACTTTATTTCCGAGAAAAATTCCTTTTGCAAAACACACACACACACACACACAAAATGGTTTTAAATTAGGAAGACTCGTTTTACGAGGCATTAGGAGTGAACCCTAACGTTCTTCCTGGAATGTAACGTGACCTCCGAACCCATTTTTCTCTAATTTTGGGTATTTTTCAAAGTTTTGGCCCTTAAAACTAAAAACGGCGTGGCGACTCCGTTTTATTTTTTAAAATAAAAAAAATCGAGTACATCACAGTGGCGACTCATTGGGGAATTATAATAAGCTTTATCTTTTTAAAAAAAAAAATTCAAAAAAAAAAGAAAAAGAAAAGCTTTTGTGGGTCAAACTTCCGTCCCGGCATTTGAAACCATTTGTACTGTGTGTGTGTGTTGGTTTTGCACATTTCGTGTTGTTTTGACCGTCTCGGAAGAATCGATATCTTGGTATCGGACTCATTTCCTTAAATGTTTGAATTTTGTGCTTATGTGTTTATCTGTTACAAAAAAAAAATTAAAAAAAAAATTTTCAAAAAAAAAATCAAAAAAAAATCATTTTCAAAATTTTTTGCATGCATCATACTCTTTAAGACACATGTGAAAATTTCTATTTTACTCAGAAAAAGAAGATAGACTGTCCGCACACTACGCGCACTTGGCCTTACACTGCACACTACGTCCTTAACCCGGGGAAATCCCAGTAGCAGCCCGTTTGGCCTTACTACGCCTCTCGGTGCGAGCACGGGACTACCCAAACATCCCTTGGAGCCTCGTGTCGACCATGCACTTGTCCGTGACACACTTTGTCCGAGACCCGGTTGGTTTTTAGTTTGGTCCGTGTCGTGCCCTGTCTGTGTATACACCTTGCCAGTCAAACCTTAGTCGGCATGCCAAGTCAATATCTTTCGGAGACCCTAATCAGTCGAAGTCCTGCCGATTTTCCGTCACGGACTTTGACGGATCTTGGCCGGCGCCTTGACTTTGACTTTGACTTGCACAACTTATGCACCGACTCCGGCACGACCTTGAGTCATCAAGGATTAACGATTATTCCATGTCTAATTACGACTTAGCCGACAACGGGTCAAGATCGGTTATGGACATTTATCGGTCGAGCCATGCCGACTTTTCGTCGAGCTCTCAGGACATAATCTTGACCTTTGACGTCGGCTTTGCCCGTAATTTACATCGAATACTCGTTAAGACTAGATTACCCGCCGGACTTTAGGATCGTTTTCTTTTCGGTCGGTGGGACACGCTTGCCCTACGGAACCCTTGTTCGAGGTTACGGGTTGAGGGTCCGCGAGGCGTAGTGATGGGTCCCACGATCCGGGAATCGAGTAGTTTGCGAAAAAGAAGAGCAATCTTTTCCAACCGCTTAGGTTTTAATAAAATACGTTTTAAGTAAACAAGAACAAATAAGCGCATGTTGCATGAGCCACTAAGCCCAAACACCTACCCTCCTTCACTCCCAAATATCGAACCCTCGTGTCTTTCCCCATGACTCCTCACAAAGCTTGGTTTCGGGCCGGGCCACCGTTTGATCGGTTGGGAAGAGTCAAGCGCATCGTCGGCTTCACCATTTGTTTCGACTCCGGGTTTGAGAATGTACGCATCGGCCGTAACGATGGGGACAACATCACTCCGCCTCCCGGGACTCCTCAAGCAGAGCAGCGGTGGAATCGGTTAGCGAACGAGATGAGATTGAGACAGGAAGCACAGATTAATAGCCTTATGGAAGCTATCAGGAGCCATGGTTTGGCCGCCAGTCTCAATCCCGATGGCACCTTCACCGTGGAAGAAGAAGAGGACCCCAATCCCACTCTCGGTCGCCCAGACTACTCCAGGATGCCACCACCAGCCTCCTATGGTACTACTACCAGAACCCATGCTCCTCGATCTTTGGGTCAGTCAGCTCCCCAAATACAGACTACTGGACCCGTACGGTCGGCGTGACAAATCAGTTCGCAGTTCCTCAGTGGGGGGCAAAATCAGCACCGAATGTCTTCTCATGGTTGGGGTACCTTGGAATGCCACAGCAAATTGGGATCCCGTCTCAGTTCGGGAACGATCAAGCGGGACCTTCACAAAAGCAGTTCAGAGTTCCGCAGCAACAGTTTGGGATGCCACCACAGTTTGGTTCGGGACAACAGTCAGGAGCCCCTCCTCAGAATGATGCTAGTTCAGTTGCTCCTAACACAGCTTCCACAAACCCATTTCTCACTCAGGGATCAATGGGCCACCAAGCCCCTAATCCAGTTTCATCAGAATCCCCCGGACCACAATACCCTCTCGGTTATGCACCCTCGCCACAGCCTGGCATACAGTTCAACAACCAGGGACACCAACCCGCACCTAGGCCTATTTATGAGCCTCACCCTGGAAACCCAAGCTACCCGGCTACATCGGGCCTGCCTCCGCCCTCTTTGCCGATTGAAATTCAATAGCAAGCCGCAAGGTTTTATCCCTATGCCCAGGCTCCTACTCACGCCCCCAGGGTAATTCGGGCCAAGGACAGGTTTTTACCTACGTCCCCAGATCGGCCATTCCATCCACCAGTCTGCCGCCAGTGGTAACTCCCCTCTCCAGTTCCGTCAACGAACGCCATGGCTCCACTCACAAGACCCTCACCTGGCCTGGTTCGTGGAGCAACACAAGGAAATGAAAGCGCGGTGCCGGAGTGGTTGCTAAGAAATCTGCCTTCCGGCCTACGGACCCGGACTCCATTGTTCCCCTGCCCCACAAGTTTGTGATGCCTAATCTGGACCTGTTTGATGGGACTGCATGCCCGAAAACTCATCTGGACACATATACCTTGGCAATGAAGGCCAAAGGATGCACCAATCGGGTTAGTTGGTGACTATTTCGATCTCTCTTTGAAATCCGGTGCTCTAAAATGGTTCTTCCGCTTAAAACCCGAGGCCAGGGCTACATGGGACCAGATCACTAGTGCTTTCACAGAGAAGTACAAAGCTAATTTGGAATGGGAAACAAATAGAGTTGATCTGCAGACAATCGTGCAGCGTCCCGATGAGAATGTCGGGGATTTCTACAAGCGGTGGAATCTGAAACTTAGTGAGATGGCCATCCCTCCTTCTGAAGAGGAATAGTTGGACATCTTTCAGTCGTGCCTGAAACCGCATTTGAGAACCTCCCTCAGCCACTTCCCCTACTCGGACTTACGTGCTATGGTTAACTCCGCAGCTAAGTTCGAAAAGGCTTACAATCAGCAATGCATTCTTGCACCCGCTACGATCTGAGCTCCTCCCTCTAACAACATTCTGCTCCTGCTAAAGGTAAAGAGGTGATCAACTACGCAGGGCAGGAATGTAATAATGCAACTCCTTTTGCTCCCAGGAAACCAGTTGAGCCCAAACCTCGGGTCATAAACCTCGAAAGCTTCGGGATGCCTCTGAACGACATCTTTAGAGGATTGGTGAAAGAAGGCTTCTTTGCGGCCTTTAGAAAATTTCCAGCCCAGGAATCCGAATGCTCCCGTGGATACTTCTAAGTTTTGCGCTTTTCATCAAGCCCACGGACATCTGACAGATAATTGCTATACTGTGAAGAAGGCAATCCAGGGGTTGATAGAGCAAGGGAAGTTGGAAGGCCCCGAAGGGCCTGATACAGTCAAAAATCCCTTTCTAAGAAACCACAACCAAGTAAACATGATTGAATCCGGAGAGCCTTCACATGCCCAGGAAGATGTGGAGACCGACAAAATACATATGACCAATCTTGTCGAGGATCAGAATTCGGAATCCCTTTCAGCCTCGAGAGTGATGAACAGACCAATCCTCCCTGGTCCCATGTTACCCGTTTCTTGCAAGAATACGAAGCCCGCTACTTCTCGGAGGAAGGGATAGCTGATAATGAAGAGCTGGGGCTATTCAGATCAAATCATGAGAAAATCATTTATACGAGGTGGCTGGAACAATCAAGGAGGATTGAGAAAGAAAGTTTTGGGCGGGCGCCTGTGCTGGGGCTTATCAGCAAAGAGGCCGAAGAGCATCTGGAGTTAATACATTTCTGCAAGTTGGTCCTGGGAGAAGCCGAGTACGATCCCAAGGACAGTGAAGATGAAAATTCAGAAGAAGAGGATGGTTTCCATATCCTACCTGGGGTCAAATACGTGTCGCCCCCTCTCACTCTTCCCCCTCAATTTCTGGGAGGAGAAGCTGAGTCTCAATTGCCGCTTCCAGCAATGGGGGCATATGACAACTTCTGCGGTTGCACGTACCCATCTTCACCTAACAGATTTGACCAACGTTCTCTTATAGCCGAAATCCCAGTAGTATGGGATGATGATTCTGATGACAGTGATGATGATGATGAAGACGAAAGCGAGGAGTCAACTGAGGCCCAAGATCCAGAATCGGCCAGGAACGATCATGCCGGAAATGACATCTCGGGTGCAGGGCACAATGGATGGTTGTCAGCCAGTGACGATGAAGGGCCACCAGAAAATGCGGGTTAGATACCGATGGGGACGGGCCCCCACGAAGTACGCCTGGTAAGATGCACTTGTGGTCAATGTCCGGATACTTCAGAGGATGAGGAACAACGAAGCCCACTTGAAGAGCCATACATATCCGAAATCCTAGAGCACAATGTTCCCTATAAGGACCTAGCGGGCGAATGGAGAAGTTTTATTGAGGCATTGGTTGAAAAGGGAGGTTTTCAGCAACCGGCAGATGATGAATTCGTAAACGTCATCGGGTCTTTTTCTTCCTTCCCTAGAATAGATGGCATCACAACTGTAAGGGTCACTGCCGAGCCGCTCGAACACACCGAGTGCATAGAGTCACTGAAAAGGGTTATCGCTCTAAATGTCTCCCCAGTTGCCTTCATACCCATGGACCCACATGACGCCTTCTTAATTGCTCCTGCACCCGACAGTGGACCCCGGGTACTCCTCATTTGGACCCAGATATACCGAGCCGTTGCATCAAACTACGAAAGGGAGCATTGCCTATCCTTTACTTGTGGTTGCCCTGTTTGCAAAGGTGAAAGAAAGAAGATGTATGATGAAATGGAGGATGACAGTCATAAGATTGAAGAAACTTTGGAGGACGACTACGAAACTGAGGACATGAAAGGCCATGAATTTTTCTGGGGCCGAATACGTAGATGTCGTTGAATTCAACACTGCTTACCGTGCTTTGGGGAAGGGATTCTCGAACATCCGATCAAAGCAGATAGTTGAAAATCTGTTAGAGAAGGGGAGACTGACTCCTATCCTCCCCGATGAGAAAGTAACTATGGTCAGATCAAATCCGCCCCGAGGCAAAGTGACAATCCTTGTCAGGATCACCCAAGAAGAGATCACCTTCCCCGAATGCATTCTAGCTCTGAGAGAAGTCTTGGACACTGTCATGATACTTGATGCACCCCCTGCACAGAGCGCCATAATCATTTCTAGCGCCGAGTATTACAAAAAGGAGCCAAATTGGCTGCACTATACCGGAGATGAAAAGGAAAAGCCACCGAGCCCTGAGAGTAGCAATTCCTGCTGTATGATAACTATGGGCAAGGCAAGCTATGATTATGAGGATGAATCGGAAGATGCCCTAGCTCTGTGGGCCATCCAGGGAACAGTGGCACAACCCCAGGTTCAAAGGCCTGTAACCTGGGAAGCAGTTCGGAAGGCTGCCCAGGCAGGAACCGGTACAGCTCAAGCTCAGCCTCTCACCATTGCCAAGCTTCGTCAGAACCAGTGGCCCGTAGCCAAAAAAGCTCCTCCGTTGACCTTGGCAGCATTGAAGAAATCTAGTCAAGAAGCAACTGATAAGGAAGTCAACCTGTTGACCAGATCCGGGCAGATCTACCAGGGGAACCCCAAGGCGGATAAGAAGGCAGCGGATCAAGCACCTAGGGAGAACCAAAATCCCTATGCCAAGACTCCTGACCCCGAGAAGGAGGATCCCGTGCTCACTCAGTTGAAACAAACTCAGGCCAACATCTCTTTGTGGTCCCTGCTTACCTCATCTTATCCCCACAAGCTAAAGTTGGAAGAAAGCCTGGCCCGCACGCTGGTCCCTATTGATGCCACTCCTGATGATGTGGTGCAATTGATTGGGAGTATCCACTACGGGAACATAATCACTTTCACAGACCTTGATCTCCCTCAGTTTGGAGCCGATCATAACGAGCCTCTCTTCATCACAGTCCAGCTAGATGAACGGCGTCTCCCTCGGGTTTTGGTTGACAATGGGTCCGGGATGAATATCCTCCAAGCTAGGATCATGAGTCTGCTCGATATCAAGTCCACATATCTGAAGCCTTCCTCCCTCACAGTCAAAGCTTATGATTCAACATCTCGTACGGTACTTGGAGTCGCTACTTTGGCCCTCTGGTTTGGCAAGAAGATGATACCCGTGGAATTTCAAGTTATCGATATCCCAATCACCTTTAATGCCCTGCTGGGAAGACCTTGGCTGCATCAAGTTAAGGGGGTTGCTTCGAGCCTCCATCAGTGTGTGAAGTTCGTCTCGGAGGGGGATTTGACAACCATTTATGGAGACCTAGTCACTTTAGAGGGCACTGATACGGGTGGAATACCTATTTTGGAGATCAAACATGACGAGGAAGGTCTCATGCTAACAGGCTTCACAGTCAAACCTCCTAAGGACCAAGTTTGCAATGTGGATCTGACGATCACTCGGGACAAGATCCCTCCAGTCTTGATGATGATGAGAAGGATGACCTACCTACCTGGTCTCGGTCTGGGGAAGCATCAGCAAGGAAATCACAAAGTTATTGAGGTGAAGGAACAGAAAACTCGCCACGGCCTGGGATATGAGGCCACCTCGGTGGACACTGCGAAAGAGAAGGAAATTGCCCGGAAAAGGGGAGAAGCTGCCACGAGAAGGGTCCAGGTCAATGGCCCTAAATCTCTCCCTTTCAGTCCTAATCTGGCTGACTACTTTGAAAAAGGTCCTACACAGCAGGGTAGCGCCCCAGTCAAAGAGCCTACTCCGACAGAGGGATGGATGAAGTTACAGCATGACCTTAACAAGCTCAGGGGAACCAAGGCAAATCTGGTCCGTAGAATGTTTTTGGATCTACCCAATATACCTGGGGCTACCACTACCATGGAGAGCGAGTACACTTTTAAAGGCGTGCCAAGCCTAGTAGAGCAGTTCGAGAAGCTTGCCACTGTGGTCCCGACTGCCCAAGAAGGCCCAAAGTCTGAGTTTGAGTTGACAATGCCGAAAGTCAAAGCTACGGAATTCCCTTCATACGATTGGGACGGTCCTGTTATGCAACAGTTGTTCGGGGAAGAGGTCCAGGTGCCAGATCTGATCGAATTTGGTTCAGTCAAAGAGATGGTAGCAATGATTGAGGAAGGAGGACAGAAACAATGCAATTCCCGAGTCATGAGACCCCTGACAGCAATGCCACTGAAGAATTGGGAAACTCTCTCGGGTCCGGCCGCAACCAAGGAGGAAATGATCACCAAGCTTGGATTGGTCCCCCGTCCCCTTGTGTCAACCTATGTAAAGTCCTCCGAGTCTCTCATTGTCGAGTTCGAGTCTCTAGAGTCGTCCGATGGCCTTACGCCTGAAGACTACGAAGTTGTAGCCAATGCTGTATTCCCCTTTGTTCTTAATGAAATGATGGACCTTTCTGAGTATCCCCTGATTGCCACTTTAACTAATGATAAATTAACCAATAATCTAAAAACAGTTAATAATGATTCACTAGATAAAGAAGCAGACACATTAAATGAACAATATATTAAAGAAATCTTTAAGCAGGTTGTTCGGAAAGAGGAAAATCGAGCCCAAGCTGCCGAAGAGGTTTTGACAAGTGTGAATTTGGGAACTGCGGAAGAGCCTAAAGAGACGCAGATTGGTAGCTTCTTCGAAGGAACTGAAAGAGACATTCTGATAGAGCTGCTAAGAGAATTTGTGGATGTGTTTGCATGGTCCTATAAGGATATGCCTGGCCTCGACCCTTCCATAGTTGAACACCGGATATCGCTCGACCCGGAAGTTAAGCCAGTGAAGCAGAAACTGAGAAGAATTAAGCCCGAATGGTCTCTGCAGGTGAAGGAGGAGATAGAAAAGATGCTCAGAGCAGGGTTCATCAGGGTCATCGAGTATCCGACATGGCTTTCCAACATAGTGACGGTGACCAAGGCCAACGGGAAGATCCGATGCTGCGTGGACTTCAGAGATCTGAACAAGGCTAGTCCAAAAGACGATTTCCCCCTACCAAATATTGACATGCTGGTAGATACCATGGCCAATTACGAGGTTAAATCCTTCTTTGACGGTTTTGCCGAATATAACCAAATCAAAATGGCAGAGGAAGACCAAGCCAAGACAGCCTTCACAACCCCTTGGGGCACGTACTGCTACACGGTTATGCCATTCAGACTAAAGAACGCTGGGGCTACTTACCAGAGGGCAGCTACAGCTTTGTTCCATAACATGATCCATAAAGAAATTGAGGTCTACGAGGATGATATAATAATACATTCCAAAGGATCTGATGGCCAACACTTCGTTGATTTGAGAAAATTCTTCGGCCGCCTCCGAGACCACAGCATGAGACTCAATCCAGCCAAATGCACCTTCGGTGTAAGACGAGGCAAGGTGCTAGGATATATGGTGACGGAATGGGGGATTGAAGTAGACCCCCAGAAAATCAAGGCCATAGTCGAAATGAAGCCACCCCGGACACTGACAGAAGTAAAATCTTTCATAGGAAGACTGCAATACATAAGCGGCTTTGTAAATCAGTTGACCTCGTTATGCGAGCCGATCTTCAAGTTGATGAAGAAGACCGCCCATATGGAATGGACTCCATAATGCCAAATCGCTTTTGAAAAGATCAAGGCGTACCTTGTGAACCCACCGATTCTTTGCCCGCCACATCAGCAAAAGCCACTATTTCTATATCTAACTGTCACTGATACAGCAATTGGGGCTATGTTAGCTCAAGAGAAGAAAGATTCCAATATTGAAAATGCCATCTATTTTGTGAGCAGAAAGATTCAAGGAAGCGAGCTCAATTATTCTGCTTGTGAAAAGACTTGCGCGGGCCTGGTCTGGGTAGTGGGAAAGTTGAAGCACTACATGCAGTCTCACCCGATACATCTGGTCTCGAAATTAGACCCCATCAAATATCTGTTCGACAAACCCTCCATCTCTATGAGGTTGGCAAAGTGGTCATTCTTTGTGGCTGAATACGACATCACTTATGTGACAAGAAAATCCGTGAAAGGGCGAGTAATGGCAGAGCAGTTGGCCGACTTCCCAAGTAATGAGTCCCGAGGACCTGAGCCCCAATTCCCCGATGATGGAATCTTTGCTCTAGAAGGAGAAAATCGTTGGCAGCTCTTCTTCGACGGGGCATCAAACAAAAGAGGAAATGGGATAGGAATGCTTCTGGTCGACCCTGCTGACGAGCACACTCCTATAGCAGTAAAATTGAATTTCGAGGTCACCAACAACGCTGCCGAATATGAGGCTTGCATAGCCGGGTTGGAGGCCGCCCTTGAAAGAAATATCAAAGAATTGGAAGTGTACGGTGACTCTGCCCTCATCATCAACCAGGTCTCTAACAAATGGAAGACCATGGATCCAGGTCTGCAAAAATATCACACTTACATGGAAGAGCTAGTGACTCAGTTCAAGGAGATCAGCTTTCATTACTTGCCCAGGGATCGCAACAGATTCGCAGATGCTCTGGCAACACTAGCCTCTCTCGTTGAAATACCTGAAGGAAAGTCTGTCAAGCCATTCAGAGTCGGGAGAAGAGAAAACCTCGCTTATTGCTTTGAAATTGAAGTAGAGGTCGAACTGGCCAATGATTCCTGGTATACCCAGATCTATCAGTACTTGAAGAACGGCGAAGCCTCTTTCAAAAATGAAGATGGGGAATATAAAGAAGGAATCAAAGCGAAAAACCTCTCAGCCCTGAAGCGACTTGCCTCCCACTATGTTCTTTTGGGGAATATGCTGTACAAAAAGCGCTATCAAGGCCCTCTCCTGTGGTGTATCAGCAAGCAAGAGGCTACTGAACTCATGAAAGAAATACATGGTGGTACCTGCGGTCCCCACATGAATGCTCGGGCTCTAATGCAAATCATACTGAGAATGGGGTACTTTTGGATCTCCATAGAAACTGACTGCATCCAGTTCGTCAGAAGCTACGACAAATGCCAGCGGTACTCGAACCTCAACCATTTACCTCCACACGAGCTCTACTGCATGACAACCCCTTGGCCTTTCGTCACTTGGGGAATTGATGTCATAGGCAAAATCACACCATCAGGCAGCAACGGCCACGAATTCGTCCTGGTAGCAGTGGACTATTTCACCAAATGGGTTGAAGCCAAATCCTACAAGGTCCTCAACTCAAAGAAAGTAGCCCTATTCATCAAAGAGAACATCATATACAGATACGGATTGCCGGCCGAAATCATCTCAGATAATGGATCCCACTTTGAAGGGGAATGCGACAGGCTGCTAGCAGAATTCAGAATAACCCGTCACAAGTCATCTCCCTACAGGCCTCAAACTAACGGGGCCGTCGAAGCAGCAAACAAGACTTTGGAAAACATCATTTGGAAGATGGCTGTCCGAGGCAGAGATTGTCCTGACAAGCTTCACCTCGCTCTCTGGGGATACAGAACATCCGTTAGAACAACAACTGGAGAAATGCAATTTGCTCTCACCTACGGAATGGAAGCCGTACTCCCAATCGAGCTAGAGATTCCCTCACTCTGCGTGTTATTAGAAAGCCAGATCAATGAGGTCGAATGGCTCCAGAGTCGCCATGATGAATTGGCTCTGCTAGATGAACGCCGATTGAGAGCCATGGAACATATCCGAGCTTACCAAGGAAGAATGGCCAGAGCCTTCGATAAGAAAGTAAAACATCGGGAGATCAGGGAAGGTGACCTCGTTTTGAAAGAGAAGCCCCCAGCCCGCATCAACCCGCTTGGTAAATGGGAGCCTGTCTGGGTCGGACCATATGTCGTTCATAAAATCTTCTCCGGAGGAGCCATGCAACTCGCAGACCTCAACGGAAATCCCTTTGTACACCCAGTAAGTGGCGACAAGCTGCGCAGATACTACGCGTGAAACATCGAGTCATCTCCCAATAAGAGTGCTAAAAGAGTAATACCCAACTAGGTTGAAAACCTGAAAGGGCGGCCTAGGTAAAAGACAGGGTTGCACCAAAAACAAAAACAAAAACAAAACAAAATAAAAACAAACAAAAAAAAACAAAAAAATGAAATGTAAAAAAAAAAAGAGTGCCAAAAGAGTAATGCCCAACTAGGTTAAAAAATCTGAAAGGGCGGCCTAGGTAAAAGACAGGGTCGCACCAAAAAAAAAATATATATATATATAATAAAAAATATAAAAAAAAAATTATAAACCGAGTCGAACTACGGAGACCTGAGCCCTTTGGTCCAAGGGAAACGTAGGCAGCCGGAAACGGTTCAGTCTAAAACACAAATAAAAGCCATACATTGTCATCAACACATTGATCGAGCCCTAAAGGCGTTTTGAAAAACTCTAAAGCAATTCACAGATTCATTACAGTTAAAAGCTTTTTGATGAGTCTAAGCTCGGTCCACTCCTACAACCTACAACCTGCTAAAAGAAACTAAGATACATAACAACTAATGTGTCAGCTATGACAAACAGGGGATACTCGAAAACCTCAGGTCACTCCAAGCCACTCGTACTAGCATCCCCCCTCTTCCTTCCTCCTCTTCGGGTCTTCTTCCTCTGAACAGGAAAAATGTCAGTCTTCCTCCTACCGAGCTCTGGTGTAGGGACAGGATCTATCAAACCAGCGTCTGTCAGGGCCTTAGTAGCCCTAGCCTCATCTCTCATCTCCTGTAACCGAGCCGGTAACATAGGAATCCTCCCTTCTTGTCTCTTGACATAAGCCTCGTAGTCAGTCACAACGTCTCCACTCTTGTCATGAGGATTGGCCCTCGCCTCGGCCCTCCTCATCTCTGAAACCGTCATGTCTTCCGCGCCAACAATGGCCTCATGCCGCCTCAAAATAGCCACCTGAGTCTCCCCCAAATGCCTCTCGTACCAATCCAAGTACCAAGTGGTCAGAAACACGTGCCCTGGACGCCTGAGGATAACCCTAGGAGGAAAGACGTCATACCTCCATGCTCGGGAAAGGAATGGGAACACTGAAGGGTCATCCATCGAAGCAGGGGCCACCACCCTGGTAGCTATGTCCTCAAAGCCCTCCAAAGGAGTCTGCTCGAAGCCAAACTATCTCCGAACCAGAGCCGGGATATAAAAACTGGACTGAGAAAGCCCCGGAAGCATAACCACATGAGAACCATCCTTAAGTACTCTCCGAGTCTCTACCCGCCAATGAGGCACCAACCATCTGATATCCTCAGTACCACGACAAGCCATCCAGTACTCCCATGAGCCCTGATCATCAAGATCCACAGTAACCCCTCTCCTGGCGAAAGTCCAAGGTTTGACCGCATCAGAAGTTTCGCGAAGGACCCCCAGGCGCTCCATCAGCCACATAGTCAAAAGAAACGGGTTGCCCCCGTGCATGTACCGCCTCCCGGTAGCCAACCTGTCAAGAGCATGAAGGGTCTCTCCCAGGATCAAGGGCACAACATCCTAGCCCAAACGACAATGAACAACCACATCCAGCAAAGCCCGATGACAAATCCCAAAGGAGTAAACCATAAACAAGGTCCTAAACATGCAGAGTTCAAAAGCATCCCAATAGGCATCATCAATCAAGCCTAAACCCCTAAATCTATCAGGAAGACTAGAAATGTCAAAATGATCGGGACCACGGATCATACCTTGTGCTTCCTCCGGGGAAAGATGAAGAAGGTTGCACAACCTATCAACAAAGGAAGCTCCTTCGGGCAAAGGAATCGCAATATCTTCCACCTCGGGACCACCAAGCAAAGATCAGAATTCTTCAACGGTTGGGACCATCTCATTGTAGGAAAAGCAAAAGACATGCCTTCTAGTATCCCAAAATGAAGCGGAGGCCCTCAAGAGATCATAATCCAAAACCAATTCTTTGAGAGACCACAAGCATTTTACCTTGTACCTCTCTTCAAAAAATGATCTCCTCTCGTGCGTGATCTCCCGGGACCACTCTTTGAACTTGTTGAAGAAAGAAATTTGGGATTCTTGGGACAATTTTGAGGGAATTTTCTTGAAGTTTTCCATGGTCTTTTCTCTCCTTCTCCCCGAAAATTGTTGTAAGAACAGGTAGTTGGAGTGGGTGTTTGAATTAAAAGTGGGGAAAACTAGATCCAAAGAAAAAATTAAATGCCAGTGTCAGACCTCAGACTTGTCCGCGCGGACAGGATTGAGTCTCATCCCCATCCGCGCGGACAGGAATGTTACTATCAGATAAAAATCTGCAGCAGTTTTTACTGCTGCACCGCGGAGGATTATTTCATCCCAGCCGCTCGAAACCTGCACAAAACCTGTCCAAAACAGTTCATATACCAAAAATTCACACCCTTGCCGCAAAACAGGGCTCATGCAACATCCACATGCATAATAAACAAAAAAAAAAAAGTAGATCATTACATTCCAAAAAAAAGAAAAGAAAATGTGCATGAAAAATAAATTGTATCTGTCTAAACAACCAAATCACTCATCAGAATCATAGAGGCTAGCGCCTTCCCTCGGCCCCTCTTACGACTCGTGCCAATATCCTATGCGGCCATGAACATCTCGGGCTCGGGGTCGTCATCCTCGTCTCCAGAAAGAGGCTTGTTTGGGCCAGTGGGTACGCCATGATAGGGCAGGCTGAGATCTGTGAAGAAATCATACCCGAACGTGAATGCGTCGGATCCCTGGCCCTGTGAAGATGATCCGCCCTGGTGCCTAACATGCCCCTGTCCATGCAGATCCCCGAGAATGACGTGATTTGGAGGCAGCTCCATGCTGGAATCCATGAAGGGAGAAGGGGAGTGTCTGCGGAATGCTCGGAATGAGTAGGGGAGGGCTCTCGCTCTACTGGCGCCGGCTGTGCTCGTCTCTTCCTGCCCCGAGCGGCCCCACGAGTGATGAGCCGCTTGATGAACCTCTTGCCCCCAATCACCTGCCGCACCAGCTTCTCGACAACCGTGGCCGGGAACTGCACAGAAACAAAGGCTTTAGAAGTGGTTGAAGCTAAAAAAAAGAAGAAGAAGAAGAGACAGAAGCGATAAAGAGACATACCCGCATATCCGGACGAGGCCGGAATGCTCGGGGGGCCCTCTCAGGGATAGGAATCTGCACTCTCAATCTCACCCCATCCTGGACGTATGAAAAGTCCGACCGAGGGTACCGTATGACCGGGATCCCCTCTCTCTCAAGCACCTGGGGCGTCTTCAGCCTCTCCAGCATAAACGTCGAATACGGCACGTCCGTCACAAACCCAGAAAAGTGCTGGCCGCCCCGGTAGTGGGCCCAAGTCTCTGAGCCCTCGGTCGGACTCATCATGTCAGTGGGAGGCTCCATTGGTGTCATCAGAGGCGCGTCGTCGCCATGCTGGCCCGTCACCCTCTCCCCCAGGTAGTACACATCGCAGGACAACCCCCTCAAGATCCTCCTCTCTAGAGTCCATCTCTCCGCACCCTTCAGCTGCTCCACACCAAAACGGCCCCAGGGGTAGAACCTCATCCTCTCATCTGTCTCCGCTCTCATAAGGGGCCGACACTCCTTGTACTTGAGGGTCGTGCGCCCTCGAGCACCCCTCTTCTCCTGAGCCTGCTTAATCCAAGAAAGCATAGCCGAATATGCCCCAATGTGCTCCGCCGGCTGCCGCCACATCCTAATGTCAAAGAACTCCAGAGACCATACCTGCGAAAGGAAAAGATTTCATCAGCTAAGTTCGGAAAAGAAACAGTACATGCAAAAGGAAAAGAAAAGGCAAAAGCTTGTACCTCCAGCGGAAACTCAAAGCATGAAAGGGAACTCACAGCCTTCCGGCTGTACCTGTCTAGAGCAAAGTAAAGCTCCACTAGCCCGGCCTCTCCCCAGGCCACCTCTCCAGCTCTCTCCACATCCGTCAGCGTCCTCAGCAAAGCAAACACCGTCGTCCCCTCGACATGTCCAAACAACGTACTCGAAAAGGTGAACCACAGAAAAGACCTAGCAATCTGCTCAGCAGCAATCCTCTCATCACCAGCCTCATACCTCCCGATGCTCTCCACAATCTTCCCTTGGATCACTGCATACTCCACCCCATCCCTTTCTTGGGAATAGGGATAAAGCCCAAAAGATCCTGTAACTCCCGGTCACTATAGCCATCACGCCACTCAATGCTACATCCCTTGAAGGACAAACCCGTGATCGCAGCATAGTTAGAAGGCGTAACTGTAGCCTCGCCCCAAAAGAAATGGAAGGTGTGGGTCACGTCCCACCAATGCTCCGCCAGAGCAAAAGTCAAGACCTTACTCTTCGACAACTTCACCAATCCCCTCAAACACTCAATAAACTCGTACAACCCAGTCTCAATGACAATCTGCCTCGGACTCATCATCGCCCCCTACCCAGAATCGGAAGCCGATCCCACAAGCTAATCACAGACTCCACTGATCCTCGGGTCTTCAGCTTATTCAGCTGATCCTGCACAAACCGATCACCACCCTGCAAAAAAAAAGGAAGAAAAAAAAAGAGAGATGTCAATAAACAGTTGCATTTGCATACACAAGCATAAAGTTTTGAAAAAAAAAAAAAAATTCAGCAGCATAACGGCATACAATGGACTCAACCCCATTTTTCTCACACAAAAGAAAAGGTTTTTCAGCAATCACCATTCATCATTCATTCCAGCATAAAGGGACATGTCAATGACAAGGAGTCAACAGAAATAAAACTCCGTCCCGTTTTTCATAAAAAACAAAGCACATATAAATAATTTTCCACATTCATTCATTCATAAGGAGTCAATAGAAGCAAAGCTCCGTCTCATTTTTTTACATAAAATCACAAAAGGCACGCACGGATAATTCTTTGCATTCATATCATTCATAAAAACATCATCTCATTGCAAAAAACCTACATGCAACAAAAAAAAAAGTCCGTCCCGAATTTGGGAAAATTTTCGTCATCTCATATTTCAAAAAAAAAAAAATGGCAAATCGCCCATTCTTATTTTTTCAAATAAAATACATATTTGTATTACCCACATATGCGACAAAGCATGCAAATCATCAAAATTCAAATTTCAATAGCAAGAACAAGGGTTTTCAAATTTTTCAAAAAAATTAAAACCCTATTCGAATAAAATCAACAAAGAACAATGAATGAATTCAAAAAATACCGTGCGAAGATCCGGATCAGTGGACCAATGCTGCCACATATCTGGGTAGGATTCCTCCGCAATCGATTGCGAAAGTGAGTAATGCCTCCTCATCCTAACAAGCTCTAACCTCCTCTCCGCAATCGGACCACGCCCTTGACCTTGAATAGCGGCTTCCCCATGTTCCATAATCCAAGAATTGAAGAAAATCAAGAAATTTCAAGAGATTTTGAAGGATTTTTGGCCAAAAATGGCACCTTCTCTCGTCTCCCTCGTAAACTGTAAATGGCGGTGGGGAAGAAAAAGAAAAGGCCTCGGCCTTTTAAAAAACCAGTCTGAACTTCGTTCCTGTCCGCGCGGACAGGATTGAGGGGTAAAATTCCCCTTTTGCCCCTTTAGAAATCCAGACTCTGCAGTTTGATCCCAGACTTAACAGGGATATCCAGAAGTTAACCAAAGGTCATTTTTCTTCCAAAAACTTAATGAAGGTCATCCAAGGTTAGTTCCTCACACACCAAAATCTAACGGCGGTAAAACGTAAGCCCGTTTCCTCCATCGAAAGCTAACGAAATCCCGTTTCTTTCCTCGATTCTATCCCCAGCAGCTTTTGAACTACGTATATGCTTAATTCCCATTCGGGATACGTAGGTAGCCTACCACAGGTCCAACCACTCGACCGATACGGTCATCCTTTTCCTGGGCAGCAAATGTAAGACTGATCCCTTCAAATGAAGTCCACCAAAGGACCATCAATCCCAAATCATCAAGGTTCGAGGCACCTATAACGCCATCTTTAAGGTTCGAGGCACCTAAAACGCCATCATCAAGGTCTGAGGCACCTAAAACGCCATCTTTAAGGTTTGAGGCACCTAAATGCCATCATCAAGGTTCGAGGCACCTAAACGCCATTATCAAGGTTCGAGGCACCTAAAACGCCATCTTCAAGGTTTGAGGCACCTAAAACGCCATCTTTAAGGTTTGAGGCACCTAAAACGCCATCTTTAAGGTCCGAGGCACCTAAAACGCCATCATCTTTAAGGTTTGAGGCACCTAAAGTGCCATCTTCAAGGTCTGAGGCACCTAAAACGCCATCTTCAAGGTTTGAGGCACCTAAAATGCCATCTTTAAGGTCTGAGGCACCTAAAACGCCATCTTCAAGGTCTGAGGCACCTAAAACGCCATCTTTAAGGTTTGAGGCACCTAAAATGCCATCTTTAAGGTCTGAGGCACCTAAAACGCCATCATCTTTAAGGTCTGAGGCACCTAAAATGCCATCTTCAAGGTCTGAGGCACCTAAAATGCCATCTTCAAGGTTTGAGGCACCTAAAATGCCATCTTTAAGGTCTGAGGCACCTAAAACGCCATCATCAAGGTCCGAGGCGCCTAAAACGCCATCATCAAGGTCTAAGGCACCTAAAACGCCATCATCAAGGCTTGAGGCACCTAAACGCTATCACTTCGATTTCGACACAAAACACGAGGAAAGCGATAAAACCGCAATTATCCTCTGATTCGACACACCAAAATCATCACCAGGTTGACATCCTAAAACAGTCACTCTAGGGTCGACGTCTGAAGATAGTCGAAAGACTCGAACTACGACTGGCTTGATTCCTCTTAAGGATACGTAGGTAGCCTATCATTAGGTTTAGCCATCAGACCAAAATGGTCATTCCTTCCCCCCAGCGGTCCGACCAAAATGGTCATCCTCTTTTCCCCAGCAGATTGGGACCTCACTTTTATCGACGACCCCACTTCCTTCGAAAGTGCCGTCGCTGAGGGGCTACTGTAAGTGTCCCAATCTGAACCGCCAATGTCCTTCAGCCCAATTTAACGACTTCCACATCAAATAAACAGTTAAGGGCATTTTGGTCATTTCCTAAGGCAATTTAACAAGAAAGGGCCTTAAAGGAATATCAAAAATAGGTCAAAAATCGGTTGGAAAGAGTCATTTCCAAGAAATTGACTAACTTTACATTAAATGCAAGCAGCCAAAACTGCTTTTTGCAGAGTCAGGCACGCCTACATTCCCATCCACGCGGACAAGAATGAGACTCAGTCTCGTCCGCGCGGATACTTCTGAAACCTAAAATCTGCCTATAAATACAATCATTCTCTCCCAGTTTAACGGGGCCAACCATTCAAACCCTACTGTTATATTCACGAAAATCCCAGAAAACAGCCTAAATACCAAACAAAAACACTCATCCAAACACCAAATTCAAACACAAATCTTGATCACATTCAAGCCCCAAACACAAATCCAAGGAAGATAGGGTACAACCATTGGTAAACCCTCCTTCTCCTTACCTTAATCTCCCTCATCCATGCATACATCTCACATTTTAAAGATGTAACTTGTTCATCTACTTGTTGTTCATCTCTTGTCCTAGATCCAAGAGGATCTCCATGGAGTTCATCTCCATGGATGATTCTCTACAAGGATCCATATTTTCTAGCTTGTTCTTCCTTTTCTTTACATAAACTAGTTGTTACTTGATCTTTTGGCCTAAAGTGTGGTCACCTTGGAGTTCATTTCCATGGATGATCACACTAAATGCTTCATATTCTCATTTTATGTTATTAGTTCTCTCTTGACCTAAAATGTGGTCACCTTGGAATAAATTTCCATGGATGACCATTTTAAATGGTCTAAATTGTCTTTACTTCCTTAAAAATGTTTTTCCTAACCTAAGATCTTCACCTTGGAACAATTTCCATGGATAAAGATCATTAAGGTTTATAGGTTTCAAAAAGGGTGAAGTTGATACATTGAGTTCAAAGATCTCAAGGATGGTTACCTTAATGACCACCTTAGAAATCCACTCTAAAGTTGATACATCCTTAACCTAAACTCAATTTTCATACATTAATCTTTGTTTTATGTTAAATCTCCCCATCCCAAGCAAATGAAATGCTTTCAAGTCCTAATGTACCCTAAGGATGGCTTGATATAGTAGATCACCACTAATCATGTTTAGTGATCACTAATCAAAGCCTAAGGAAAGTGGGGACAAGCATGGATGCAAATCCCAAAAATGTTTTTATGAAACACTTTCAGTTGCAAAGTCCAGTTCTGATTCTGTAACTCCAGTTTACATTCTGGAATTTACAGAATCAGACTGGAAAGCTGCGGAAAAAGAATATTACTGTCCCATCGTCGCGGACAGGAATGAACCTCGGCCTGATCAGCGCGGACATGAATGAAATGGACAGACATTTTGTTTTTCAGTCCTTTTTTTTTCTCACAGAAGCACACTGTTTTGATAAATTTCAGTCCAGTCCAGTCAAAACTTTATTTCCAGAAAACTCCTTTTGCAAAACACACACACATACACACAAATGGTTTTAAGCTAGGAAGACTCGATTTACGAGGCATCCCGGGTGAACACCAACGTTCTTCCCGGAATGTAACGTGACCTCTGAACCCATTTTTCCCTAATTTTGGGCATTTTTCAAAGTTTTTGCCCTAAACTAAAAATGGCGTGGCGACTCCGTTTGATTTTTCAAAATAAAAAATCGGGTACATCACACGAAGGGGTGAGATAAAATCTCAGCAAGCTATTATGTATGCAACAATATGCCATACAATATGCAACACATAAACAGGTTGCTCATATTGGAAAACAGCAAACACATTACGTTACCTTTTCCTTCTGACCAATAAGTCATACAATATGTAACACACCATCAGGTTGCCAAGATCACATTGGGAAACAGTAAACACATTATGATACCTTTCCTCTCTGAATCACATATAGTATAATGGTGGGAGTAATACTCCTCTCGGGAACTGTTGGTGCACCTTCACGGCTTATACGATCTCTATCGAAGATCCATATAAGTTATCAGCTATCTGTACCATGACTGCACATATATGCAGAAGTTGCGCACCCCCAGACCGTGGCCACAGAAGGGGGAGAGGTCACAGGTATAAGGAAATCTAAACACCTTATGAGATATCTTCCCATAAGTGATAGTATCCCATATATCCCCAAAAGATCAGCTGATATCACCAAGTTCAAGCACATAACAGATACTTGAAAATAAGTCCACCCTATGGGACACCAATGTATATAATATGGAACTATAATTCATGTAAATCCAATCACAATAGTGCACATACATTTCAACACTATTGAATAATAACACAATCCAAGGACATGGTGTTAAAAACTCATGCTCAACCAAAGAAACAGTGCAACACGTATTAACCACTATGTGCACAACAACTATAACATGTAAGCACTTATGGCACAAAATATATCACATAAGTCTTACATTTTCATTACATACTATTGTTAGTACCCGGCCCGAAAAAAAAGCATTTTTAATGTCTGGCCCGGTTTAATTAATGAGAAACCCTAATAATCCCTCAAACCCTTCATCCGTACCTGCGCCGTCATTGTTGGCGTGGAAGGTACGCCAGATCGAAGTGCCGATCGGCCCTTTACCCGTGGTATGGCCGATCGACCCTTTTTTATAGTGCCGATTGACCCTCTAACCCTAGTGCCGATCGACCCTTCTCAAAAGTGCCGATCGACCCTTTCAGTTTTCCCACATCACTTTCGTAACCGTTCCTCCCCAATTCCTTTCACTATATAAACCCCACTCCGCCTCACGCTTTAAACACAGAATCATTCTACGGAAAACTCAAGACAAAACTTGAGATTTCCTCCATAGAAAACTTGAGACTAAACTCGAGTTTTCTAAGTCTAAATATTTTATCAAGAACGTTCTTCGAATCTTCATAGATTCGATCCAAAAGCCTTGCCATCATTAGGTAAGTCTTACATTTTATTTTTTCTGTCTCTATTGTCTTTATTATTATGCTAGATTTATTGTTTGCATGCTTAGTATATTTTAATTACTTTATTTCTTGCTTATGTCATATATGCTAGATTTAGGGCTGTTTTAATATATTTAAATATGCTATAGCCGAGGATGATCTAAGGTTTCGCCCAAAGAAACCCAATGGATCTAGGAACTATTTCTTTCCTTCCACCTTAGTTATAATTATCCCATGATCAACAATCCCCCAAGGATGAACGTTGATTAGTGCACCTTCCGAGGGCCTAACTCAAAGGTTCTAGGGTGTGATCATCAATTAATTCTTTCTCTCCCCTCCTCCTTATGCATGATCCCGTTTCTTCTATCTATTCCTGTAAACACCACACACAACCAACACCCCACATGCTAGAAAGACCGATCTGTCGGGCAATAGGAGTGATAGCGTTTCTTCTTGTTGTAACTTGACCCCGAACCCAATTAAGCTGTTTAGCCTTTTTTCAAAGCTTTGGGCTATATCAAAGTGGCGTGGCGACTCTCAAAATTAAACTAATATTTTAATATGGTTTAAAGCGAGTGTCACTAAATGAATATCCCATTTCGGTCCGACAATATATGATTAATTATTTTAAACCTCCGAATGCGCGTTGCATCGGGACGGGGTATTCACAGTGGCGACTCTGCTGGGGAATTGTTTTGAAACTTTTTCAAACTAAGTGGGTCAGACTTTCGTTTTCTTGTATGGTGTTGTATTTTACTTCCTTTTTCTTTTTCTCCTATTCTTAACTGTTGCATTGCATGCATGCATCTCATAAAAAAAATCTTTCTCTTTTTCCTTAAAAAAAAGAACTAGACTTTACCTCACACTACCACTAGAGTCCGTGTCACCTTTGCACAGCTACCCCTTAACCCTTCGGAGAAGCCAAAGTGCGGGAAGTGTGGTGATCATGTTGCCTCCCTTCCGAGTCTCACTTGGCCATCCACTCATCAGTGCGCTTCGGCTGCACGGTGGGAGCCTGAAATCTAACCCTTGTGTCACCCACTTTGCTAAGAATACACTCCTTGTGACCGGTTGGTTTGACTAGCTTTTTCATGTAGACAATTAATAAGGTCTTTATGTTGAGTCACTACGAATCAGTGATAAGTCAAGATCTATAGAGAGAAAAGAGCACAAAAATTTTGATTTCCTTTTAAAGGATGTGCCATGTAAGGTCGAGTGCTTGTTAAAAGATCTTGTCTTATCATAGGTCTGTAGTACTTCCCATAAAATCTTGAATGTCTATATGAGACGGTTAGTCGTTAAGATCCACCACTTTAGGACCTTTAGTTAGTTGCGAAAAAGGGGTATCCCTTCCAACCAAGAGTAGGTTCTATAAAATAGAGGGCTTTTTTGTAAATAAAGTGCTTAACTATCCCTCATTTCTAGGACCCTCCGAGGTCCGCTCTTCATTTCTAGGACCCTCCGAGGTCCGCTCTTCAGTTCTAGGACCCTTCGAGGTCCGCTCTTCATTTCTAGGACCCTCCGAGGTCCGCTCTTCATTTCTAGGACCCTCCGAGGTCCACTCTTCATTTCTAGGACCCTCCCAGGTCCGCTCTTCATTTCTAAGACCCTCCGAGGTCCACTCTCCATTTCTAGGACCCTCCGAGGTCCGCTCTTTACTTCTTGGACCCTTCAAGGTCCACACCCTCTACTGCGGACCGCTCTAGGATCAGTCTCTCTATCTTGGACCGTTCAAGGTCCACTCTTTGACCCTTCGTGGTGCTCTTCCTATACTATGTCCACTCTCCCAATCTTGGACCATTCAAGGTCCACTTCTCATATCTTGGACCGTTCAAGGTCCGCTCCTCATATCTTGGACCGTTCAAGGTCCGCTCTTCTTCTCTTGGACCCTTCAAGGTCCGCTCCTCTTCTCTTGGACCCTTCAAGGTTCACTCCTCTTCTCTTGGACCCTTTAAGGTCCACTCCTCTTCTCTTGGACCCTTTAAGGTCCACTCCTCTTCTCTTGGACCCTTTAAGGTCCACTCCTCTTCTCTTGGACCCTTCAAGGTTCACTCCTCTTCTCTTGGATCCTTTAAGGTCCACTCCTCTTCTCTTGGACCCTTTAAGGTCCACTCCTCATCTCTTGGACCCTTTAAGGTCCACACTCCTCATATCTTGGACCATTCAAGGTCCACTTCTCATCTTTTGGACCCTTCTAGGTCCACTTCTTCTACTTTGTACCATTCAAGGTCCACTCCTCAATTTAGGACCCTTCGAGGTCCACTCTCTCTATCTAGGACCATTAAAGGTCCACCCTTCCACCTGAGACTCTTCGAGGTCCACCCTCGTCTCTTGGACCATCCATGGTCCACTCCTCTACCTTAGACCCCCATGGTCTACAAGTTAGGACCCTTCAAAGTTCTACCTCTCATCTCTTGAACCTTCCATAGTCTGCTCCCTTAGCCTTAAAACCATCCATAGTTTAGATCCTTTATCTCTAGCACCCTTCAGCCAAAGACCAACCAAGGCCAATCCTTACCAAGTCCGATTAGCTCGTCTAGATCACCCTCACTTATATTTGACCAAGGATCGAGTCATCTTCCTCTCCTTTTTTCACCAAACGGACTCTTTTACATTCATCCTCTCTCTTTCTCTAAACTTAACCCTGGTTGTATCATCAATCGGGGCCCCCTCGAACTACGGTGACCTGAGACTCATACCTTAAATGGTAAGGGTTACGTAGGCAACTTCAGCCCGGTCAAACTCTCAAATTGTGGAGATCAACTATTTTCTCGGAGATGCCTTAAGATTAATTGTGAGTCTAATTCAACTCATTGGTTTGACTCTGTCGTATGTTCTTACAGAATTCTGCATCATGTCTATGGAGAAAAGCATTGGAGCCCTTAAAGAAGTCTCAGACATGAGGTTGGGAGTGATCAACCTCCTCAAAGACATGCATGAAATCGAGCAATACCATTTGTCCTACATCCAAGAATACTTGAGAAGATTTCCTCCTCCTGTTCAATTCCAGGGTCCCTACCATTCGCATGCTTATGGTTCCCCTTATGGTTCGACGCATCAGAATTTCTCATTCAGGATGCCTGCTGTGGCCACCAACCGACGAAGGGCACCAATACCCGAGTCGCCCCCAAATTCAATCCAAGAGAAGAAGATCAACAAGGAACATTTTGATGACTCGGGAATGCCTGTGGGTGAGTTCTTCGACATTTTGGTGGGAAAGAGTTTGGTCAAACCGCTCGAGAATTACAAGCCTGTTAATCCGAAAACTAACTTGGATACATCCAAGTTTTGCAAATACCACAAGTACGTTGGGCATACCACTGACAACTGTAAGCAGCTACAACGCTTGATTCAAAATTTGATCAACCAAGGCCTCATTGATGAAGAAGCCCTCGTACTTCATGGAAGGATTTAGATTCATTCAGTCTTGTAGGTTCTAGTGTGTCTTTCTTATTTCCACTCTGGGCATTGATATGTAATGTCCACTTTAGATTAGTTGCTTCAATAATAAAAGAGTCTTTCTTTCTTTTCTCTCTAGACTTGGGACATAATCTCGCATTACTTTCAAGAAGAATTGTTTTATTTATAATTATCACTTGATTGCTAATCTCACTGATAAACTCACCGGCTAATAAAGTAAACAATGAATGAATGCTTTGATTGGAGTAAACAACTCACCGTTCCTTCTTCACACACACCATCCCTATACACCCTTCTCTCATACACTCTCTCCATACTCCACCATATACTTTTCATACACTCCTTGTACACACCCTCTATGCTCCCTCAAGCATACACTTCCCCAAATACACTCTCCCCCACTTAAACATCCTTTTCATATGATCATTTATTTTAAACCCCCATTTGACCTCCTTTCCATATGGTCAAGACAAGCACAAAGACCGTTGTTGCTCATCATCAGAAAATAGCTGCTCATGCCAATGCAAGATGCAAAGGGTTGTTCTTATCCTTCGCAAATGCTACATAAATATCAACTAGGGGCTCACCAACCCCCAATCTCGCGTCTCCTCTGTTTTCCATTCGATCGTTAAGCTTTCATTGAATATGCTCACATATCTTTCTTATGGTCCGAATATATTACGCCTTACTTAATAAGTCGGTTAAATGAGTTTGCATTTATTTTAAATACTCTTTTGAGAATGCTATCCAAGTAGCAATTGAAGTTTAAACCTCTCACCATAGGAAACCATAACCTTATCCTCACTAAATAATACCCTTTCATTTCAAGATCGACAAGTTTTGAGACCCTAAGGAAGAAGCCCATACTAGGGGCTCCATCGACTCACAAAGGAAGTAATCACCTCCAAGCTCAAGAAAGGCGGAATGCAAAAGAAACTCATACAAGGGGCTCCCTCGAAGGGACCACCTCCAAGCCCAAGAGGGAAAAGGTAAAACCATCCTAAGGCATACACTAGGGGCTATCGCGAGCAAACAAATCCGAAGGCTTTTCTCGATAAGAGGGTGTTTGAAAAAAAAAACAAAAAAAAAAAAAAAAAACTTCATCACCCCGAAGTGAACCTCCCATCGCAAAGGTTGTGAAAACGAGACATCGAGTGAAGGTCCTATCGTGATCAAGTTACCTGCTGAAATCACAACAAACTCGCGAGAAGAAGCAACAAAGATTCTCTCTTGGACAAATCCCATAAACCCATTCCAAAGTCCATCCTCTCACTTTTAGAGGATTCCATCACCACCCTTGACCTTGCCAAAATCAAAGTTAACCTCACTCTTAGAGGTCCTGAAGAGGCAACAACAAGAAAATCCCTTCACCTTAGAAATCCCAAACACTCAGCAAAAGGCCCAGCCGACCTCTCACTTTAAGAGGTCATCATCACCTAATGATCGATCGCAATCCAAAGCCCAGCTACAACCGCTACCGGATGGCATTCTCAAAAGATTATTTAAAAGAAATGCATATTCAGATTTTTGAGTCACTTGTTATCCTACGTGAGCATATTACATATTCTCTCAAAAGTTTGGGAACTCGTCCTATTCTTGAAATTCGTTCATTCGACTCCTCAAACACTGTCTGCAAAAGTCTCACTGGGGCTTCGCATCCGTGCCTCTCAACGGCACTCCGGTAAAAGCAAGGAGACGCGCGCCAGGGACTACTCCCCTCGGCTTATGAGAACAAAGGAGCAACAAATCTCAACTTGAAAGACAGAAAAATAGAAGGGGCTATAATCAGTCAAATCCCAATTTTTCTTCCGCTCCAGTCTTGTTTCTTCCACTCCAGTCTTTTTTCTATTTTTCATTCTTTCCCATAAAGAAGATCAATGCAGTGGCAGCCTGCACGAAAATTACCACCAAATGTACCCGGAGCAAAGAAGCAACAACGGAACATCCTTCTCCTTCCAAAAGTCAAGCCAGATTTCCAACTTCTAATCAAAGCAGTCATTATTTGTTTACTTATATAATTGGAATTTGATAAACCAATCAGTGAGGTCCATTCACGAGCAATCAAGATATAATTCTGAATAAAATAATTCTTCAAATGTCTCGACAAGTCTTCTTTTTCTACATCATAGGAAAATAGAGCCAAACACTGTCTTTCTGTCTGCAGGGGCTTCCATACACTTTTCCACACCTTGTGATGCTTATACTCTCCCAAAAGAGTCAAACCCAAAAGCGAAAGTGTCATACACGAACTCGGGATCCATTCCCACCTTCGAAAAAATGCGCCCCTGCACATATACATTTCCGAGTCTTGTCCAGCGACTGATTGACCATTGTCCGAAACGAGGGGTCGCCCCCGTGGCCGCAAGATGACTCTGTCTGCAAATAGGGATGCATTGAATCTCTCCAAGCTGTTCTCTCAGGCTCTCTTCAGGTTTGCTCTGCATCATCAACTGGGGCTTCGCCATTCCCTTCAGGTTTGCTTTGCATCATCAACTGGGACTTCGCCAAGGTCACTTCATCAAACATTGGGGCTCCCCTCAACAAAAATGGGTCGACTATGTGCTCTAACAAAAATCGGAGCTCCAATGAAGTCATATCTAGCATGAAGGGCATCCCTTGTCATCAAGATCAGCATGTGGCAAACTCTTTGAGTTAGTTAGAAACATGATTAATCATAAGGCCTCTTTATCAAATAAACATGCTTTCAAAATACTGTCCTCCTTGGTACCTTGTTTACAAAAATCACTCTTTGGTCTCCACAAATTTTCAAACTCTTCAAATCTATCAAAAACGTATCTCTGTGACTCTCAAGATGACTCGGCCCTTATCTCTGGACATCAAACCTACCTAATCCCACCTTCTATCATCGACACTTACTCGGCCTCGCCTAGTTTAAACCAATAACCTTTCTGCTCAAACTGCCTTGTTTAGACTTACCGCAAATGTAAAACCCTAGCCTTAAGCCTAGGTGACAAATGGCTCTCTAAAAACCCTAGCCTCAAACCTAGGTGACAAATACCTCTCTAAACCCTAGCCTCAAGCCTAGGTGACAAATACCTTTCTAAACCCTAGCCTCAAACCTAGGTGACAAATACCTTTCTAAACCCTAGCCTCAAACCTAGGTGACAAATACCTCTCTAAACCCTAGCCTTAAGCCTAGGTGACAAATGCCTCTTTCTAAACCCTAGCCTCAAGCCTAGGTGACAAATACCTTTCTAAACCTTAGCCTCAAACCTAGGTGACAAATACCTCTCTAAACCCTAGCCTTAAGCCTAGGTGACAAATGCCTCTTTCTAAACCCTAGCCTCAAGCCTAGGTGACAAATACCTCTCTAAACCCTAGCCTTAAGCCTAGGAGACAAGACCCCTCTCTAAGCCTTAGCAATGATCATCCCAAACTTTTAATCGCTTCGTTCTTCGGCTCGGGAAGCCATAGTAATCCCAATCAATTCACAAACTATTCCTCATCAGTAGCCTAAGTCCTTTGGCAGCTACAGTTTCCCGCATTTTAGAGGTCTATCCTCCATTTCAAGGGTCCGTCCCGCATTTCAGAGGTCTATCCTCCATTTCAAGGGTCCGTCCCGCATTTCAGAGGTCTATCCTCCATTTCAAAGGGTCCGTCCCGTATATCAAAGGGTCCGTCCCGCATTTCAGAGGTCTATCCTCCATTTCAAAAGGTCCATCCTGTATCTCAGAAGTCTATCCTCCACTTCAAAAGGTCCGTCCTGTATCTCAGAGGGTCCGTCCCGTACTTTCAAAGGGTCCGTCCCGCATATCAAAGGGTCCGTCCCGCATTTCAGAGGTCTATCCTCCATTTCAAGGGTCCGTCCCGCATTTCAGAGGTCTATCCTCCATTTCAAAGGGTCCGTCCCGTATATCAAAGGGTCCGTCCCGCATTTCAGAGGTCTATCCTCCATTTCAAAGGGTCCGTCCCGCATTTCAGAGGTCTATCCTCCATTTCAAAAGGTCCGTCCTGTATCTCAGAGGGTCCGTCCCGTACTTTCAAAGGGTCCGTCCCGCATATCAAAGGGTCCGTCCCGCATTTCAGAGGTCTATCCTCCATTTCAAGGGTCCGTCCCGCATCTTCAAAGGGTCCGTCCCGTACCTTCAAAGGGTCCGTCCCGCATATCAAAGGGTCCGTCCCGCATTTCAGAGGTCTATCCTCCATTTCAAAAGGTCCGTCCTGTATCTCAGAGGGTCCGTCCCGTACTTTCAAAGGGTCCGTCCCGCATCTTCAAAGGGTCCGTCCCGCACCTTCAAAGGGTCCGTCCCGCATTTCAGAAGTCAAAATTATCCAATCTTTGGGTGACTCCCCGGACAGTCAAATCTTTGGGTGACTCCCCGTACAGTCAAATCTTTGGGTGACTCCCCGGACAGTCAAATATTTGGCTTTTGATTCCCACACAGTTTTTTCCCACATTGCCCCATACACTTTCTCTCAGTACGCGAATCAAGACTAAACTTGGTTTATTTGCACAACACACGGAGAAATCAAGACTACACTTGATTTGTTCCATCACACACAATTTTCAAGGGGAAAATCAAGACTATACTTGAATTTCCTTTCCACACATTATCTCACAATCTTCACACGGAGAAATCAAGACTACACTTGATTTGTTCCATCACACACAATTTTCAAGGGGAAAATCAAGACTATACTTGAATTTCCTTTCCACACATTATCTCACAATCTTCACACGGAGAAATCAAGACTACACTTGATTTGTTCCATCACACACAATTTTCAAGGGGAAAATCAAGACTATACTTGAATTTCCTTTCCACACATTATCTCACAACATATCTTCATACGGAGAAATCAAGACTACACTTGATTTGTTCCATCACACACAATTTTCAAGGGGAAAATCAAGACTATACTTGAATTTCCTTTCCACATACAACATATTTTCCCACGGAGAAGGCAAGACTATACTTGATTCTCCTTTCCGTACATCTCTCAATATTATTCGAATCACCCTTAGATTCGATCCCCAAAGCCTTGCCACAAATCGCATCTTTGGCTTGAGACGCTGCACGTCCGCCACTCTCGGGTACTAAACGCCCACGTTTTCGAACTACGACTTGGCTTGATTCCTCTTGGGATACGTAGGTAGCCCGACGTGGGTCCAGCCACTTGACCTACCTGGTCATCCTTTTGCGACTCAGCTCAAGTCCAAAAAACCTCACATCCATAAGGTCACTTTCCTTACCTCCTGAAATCCCTTTTTTCAGGACGGATCCTATTCTTTTATCGTCGACCCCACTTGTCTTACAAGAAGCGTCGCCGAGGGGCTACTGTTAGTACCCGGCCCGAAAAAAAGCATTTTTAATGTCTGGCCCTGTTTAATTAATGAGAAACCCTAATAATCCCTCAAACCCTTCATCCGTACCTGCGCCGTCATTGTTGGCGTGGAAGGTACGCCAGATCGAAGTGCCGATCGGCCCTTTACCCGTGGTATGGCCGATCGACCCTTTTTTATAGTGCCGATTGACCCTCTAACCCTAGTGCCGATCGACCCTTCTCAAAAGTGCCGATCGACCCTTTCAGTTTTCCCACATCACTTTCGTAACCGTTCCTCCCCAATTCCTTTTACTATATAAACCCCACTCCGCCTCACGCTTTAAACACAGAATCATTCTACGGAAAACTCAAGACAAAACTTGAGATTTCCTCCATAGAAAACTTGAGACTAAACTCGAGTTTTCTAAGTCTAAATATTTTATCAAGAACGTTCTTCGAATCTTCATAGATTCGATCCAAAAGCCTTGCCATCATTAGGTAAGTCTTCTGTTTATTTTTTCTGTCTCTATTGTCTTTATTATTATGCTAGATTTATTGTTTGCATGCTTAGTATATTTTAATTACTTTATTTCTTGCTTATGTCATATATGCTAGATTTAGGGCTGTTTTAATATATTTAAATATGCTATAGCCGAGGATGATCTAAGGTTTCACCCAAAGAAACCCAATGGATCTAGGAACTATTTCTTTCCTTCCACCTTAGTTATAATTATCCCATGATCAACAATCCCCCAAGGATGAACGTTGATTAGTGCACCTTCCGAGGGCCTAACTCAAAGGTTCTAGGGTGTGATCATCAATTAATTCTTTCTCTCCCCTCCTCCTTATGCATGATCCCGTTTCTTCTATCTATTCCTGTAAACACCACACACAACCAACACCCCACATGCTAGAAAGACCGATATGTCGGGCAATAGGAGTGATAGCGTTTCTTCTTCTGTTGTAACTTGACCCCCGAACCCAATTAACTGTTTAGCCTTTTTTCAAAGCTTTGGGCTATATCAAAGTGGCGTGGCGACTCTCAAAATTAAACTAATATTTTAATATGGTTTAAAGCGAGTGTCACTAAATGAATATCCCATTTCGGTCCGACAATATATGATTAATTATTTTAAACCTCCGAATGCGCGTTGCATCGGGACGGGGTATTCACAACTATGGAAACCAGAAACAGGGTGTTCAAACTCCTGCCTAACGAACGTAGTAGTACAACTTCTATTTAAGGCACTATATAAACCAATACCCTACACTGGTCACCACGTAGGGGTACAATAACATATAAGTAGCCCTACGCATTCACAATACAACATTAAACCACTTCCCTTTTGGTTCCAAGTTCAAATACCATGTTTTATAACATTTGGTTCAAGTGTCATAAATTGCCTTTCAAGCATTTTCACAACCTTATTTAAAGCTTACCAATATCTTTTTGGCCCAATTCAAACTCAATTATATAGTACTAAAGTTGTACTAGATGTATAGTTAAAGAGGCATTAATTCCATACTCATTTTCTTAGGTCCACAAGCCCCCAAAGCAAGCCCCAGGAATATGTCCTGGGCACGAGTCGTGAAGGTAGGCACGAGTCGTGCCTTTCCCCTGCACGACTGATCAATTTGTCACAACTAGTATACACGAGTGCAAACCCGAAGGGTCACGACTCATGCTCCAGGGCACGAGTCGTGCCCAAGCCCAGAAACTGCAGTTAGATGCTGAACAACATCAGCAACAACAAGAACAACTCAAAGCTCCATTCCAGCTACTGCAAGTCATCCCATAACAGTGTATAAACTTGTTTTAGACCTTAATATACTCCCTTCATACTCTATAACACCTTCTTAACACCTCTTACATCTTCAAATTCTCACCCCATGGCAAGAACTCAAGTATACATCCAACTTATTTCCTTTTCATTTCAAATACCAAGTGAATGATTCTATCTTTACACAACTGATTCATAACATCAATATAACATCATTCCACAAGGTATGAACAATTAAGGAAGGGAATCATAACAACTTACCAAGTCAAAAGAAAGATATAATCGGATAAACTAGCTCTATTCACCTTCCTTTGCAATATTTCAAAGATGGAATCAACAACAACACCAAGGATGAATTTCTGGGATTTTAGGAAGTTAACTAGGGTTTAAGAACACTTCTTGGCTGGAGAAAACAATGAGAAGGCTGAGGAAGTAATGAAGCTTCTTGAAGAAGCTTTACAAAAGATATATATAAAACAATTACAACCAAGCTCCTCAAAGATTGAAAATCTACAAAACACTACCTTAAAGTTAATGTTACACCAAGCACCTTGATAACTTTTATAACACTTCAAATCAAAATTCAAGTGTTACCAATTAACTACAAAAATTTCTTTATTTAGACATTATATGATTCAATCAAGTTATAACATTTAAAACCACATAGTTCATCAAAAATGCCAAAAATGAACATGTAAGCAATCAAATGCTAACAAACCAAGGATGATATGCAAGGCATACCCAACCCCACGTGCTTCACGTGTGACCAAAATGTGCCTAGGATTAGGGTCGTGACACTCACTCCCCCTTAAGTAAAATTTGTCCCGAATTTGGACTTCACTTACCTGAATTTTCAAACAAATCCGGATACTTCTGTCTCATCTCAGATTCCAATTCCCAAGTAGCTTCCTCAATGGTGTGATTCTTCCAAAGAACTTTCACCATGGGAATACTCTTGGTATGCAATTCCCGGACCTGCCTCTCCAGAATCCGTAAAGGTACCTCCACATAGGTCATATCAGCCTGGACATCCTCAGGAGGAGAATTCAACACATGAGAGGAATCATAACAGTACTTCCTCAACATGGATACATGGAACACATCATGGAGAGAAGAAAGAGAGGCAGGTAGGGCCAAACGATAGGCTAACTCACCTACCTTCTCTAACACCTCAAAAGGACCAACAAACCTAGGAGCCAATTTCCCTTTGTTGCCAAACCTCTTGATCCCCGTTCTTGGTGAGATCTTCAAGAACACAAAATCACCAACCTGAAAGGATAACTCCCTTCTTCTAGTGTCGGCATAACTCTTCTGGCGGCTCTGGGCTGTCCTCAATCTATCACGGATCACCTTGATCTTTTCAGTTGAGTCTCTAACCAAATCTGGACCCCAAAGTCTAGCCTCACCAACCTCGTCCCAACACATTGGAGACCTACACTTTCTCCCATATAGTGCCTCATATGGTGCCATCTCAATGCTGGATTGGTAGCTATTGTTGTAGGCAAACTCCACTAAAGGCAAATGGTCTTCCCAAGATAACTGGAAGTCCATCACACAGGCCCGTAACATATCCTCGAGAATCTGAATGGTCCTCTCTGTCTGCCCATCAGTCTGAGGATGAAAAGCTGTACTAAAACTCAACTTAGACCCCAAGGCCTCATGCAAAGCCCTCCAAAACCGCGAGGTGAATCTCGGATCCCTATCAGAGACAATGTTGACAGGTACCCCATGTAATCTCACAATCTCACGGATGTACAACTGGGCCAATATCTCCAAGGAATACTTGGTTGAAACTAGAAGGAAATGAGCTAATTTGGTCAATCTATCCATAATCACCCATATAGCATCCATCTTTCTCGGAGTAGGAGGCAATCCTGTCACGAAATCCATAGAAATGCCCTCCTACTTCTATTCCAAAATATCAAGGGTTTGAAGCAATCCTGCTGGCCTCTGATGTTCCGCTTTGACCTGTTGACAAGCTAGACACTTTGACACGAATTTTGCAATCTCCCTCTTCATACCATTCCACCAATAACCCCGTTTCAAGTCTTGATACATTTTGGTACTTCCTGGATGAATAGCAAATCGGGACTTATGGCCATCCTCTAATACATGCCTTTTAATCTCTGGGGAAGAAGGTATGCAAATTCTGCCGTTGAAGGTGAGAATTCCATCCTTGTTTAGTGAAAACTCCCCATTCTTTCCATCTTGCAATTTCTCCCTGATTTTCTTCAACTCATCATCATTCAACTGAGCTTCCATAAGATCTCCATAAAGAGTAGGAACAGCTCTCACATTAGAAAACAACATATCACCTCTCACCTCCCGAGACACCAAGGCCGAGAAATGAGCCTTACGGCTAATAGCATCAGCCACCACGTTAGCCTTCCCGGGATGATAAGAAATAACACAGTCATAGTCTTTCAGAAGCTCCAACCATCGCCTCTATCTGTTGTTCAGTTCCTTCTGGGTAAACAAGTACTTCAGACTCTTGTGATCTGTAAATATTTCAAACTTAGCCCCATACAAGTAGTGCTTCTACTTATGCCATGCAAACACAATAGCTGCTAACTCCATATCGTGGGTAGGATAATTCTGCTCTGATGGTGATAACTTCCTCGAAGCATATGCAATTACCTTCCCATTTTGCATAAGTACACAACCCAATCCCTCTTTAGAAGCATCACTAAATATAACAAAGTTCTCACAACCCTCTAGAAGTGTAAGAATAGGAGCTGAAGTCAATCGCTTCTTTAATTCAGTAAAACCAGCTTCACACTTTGCATCCCAAATAAATGGTACATCCTTCCTAGTCAATCTGGTCAACGGAGTTGCAATCCTCGAAAATCCCTCAATAAATCTTCGATAGTACCCCACTAACCCAAGGAAACTACGAACCTCTGTCACTATAGAAGGTTGTTTCCAGTTGACTATGGTATCAATCTTTGAAGGATCTACTACAATCCCACTACTGGATACCACATGACCTTAAAAGAAATCTGTTCCAGCCAAAACTCACATTTGCTGAACTTTGCAAACAACTGTTTCTCACAAAGCACGGATAACACAATTCTCAAGTGTCTCTCGTGATCTTCCCTGGATTTTGAGTATACCAGGATATCATCAATAAAAACAACCACAAAATTATCAAGATACGGTTTAAAGATTCTGTTCATCATGTCCATGAACACTGCTGGTGCATTAGTCAACCCAAATGGCATAACAAGAAATTCATAATGCCCATACCTTGTTCTGAAAGTTGTCTTTAAAACATCATCTGGCTTGATTTTCAACTGATGGTATCCGCTACGTAAATCCAACTTATAATATATAACGGAACCTTGAAGTTGATCAAACAAATCATCAATGTGAGGAAGAGGATATTTGTTCTTAATTGTAGCTTGATTCAGTAGTCTGTAATCAATACACAACCGCAAATTACCATCCTTCTTCCTAACAAACAACACTGGGGCTCCCCAAGGTGATACACTGGGTCGAATAAAACCCCTGTCTAGCAACTCTTGCAACTGAAGTTTCAACTCTTTCAGCTCAGCTGGAGCCATTCTGTAGGGTGCCTTAGAAATTGGTGAAGTACCTGGCAATAAGTCAATACAAAACTCCACTTCTCTATCTGGAGGCATACTATACTCAGTTGAGAATACGTCACTAAACCAAGTAACCCTCACACCCTTTAGATAATAACTTTCTAGCCTTTAGTGCAGAAATAACATGAATGCTAAATAAAGATTTATCAGCATCAAATACAAATACAGGCACATCAGGCATAGAAAAGGTGACTCGCTTTCTGCAATAGTCCACCAAGGCATGACAAGAACTTAACCAGTCCATGCCTAAAATAACATCAAAATCTCGGATTGGTAATTCTACCAAATCAACTGGCAATACATGCCCACAAATAATCACCTCACAGTCATGATAGATCAGAGAGGATTCGAGGTGCTCTCCCACAGGAGTAAAAACCTCTAACACATAAGGTAACAACTTAGGAAACTTATGCAATTTAAATGCAAAATGAGATGCCACATATGAATGAGACGATCCAGGGTCGAAAAGAACACGAGCCCTGACCCCTGAGACAGGGACAATACCTCTAATCACTGCCATAGGATCTACCTCACCTCGGCCTAAGGCAAACACTATGCCTTGCACTTTCTCTTTTGGTTTTCCCTCTACATCCCTTTTCACACCACCTATGGGCTGGTCACCTTGTTGTTAACCACCCAGAGCTTGACCCTTTTTAAATTTAGGACAGTCCTTCTTGAAGTGCCCCATCTCTCCACAGTTCAGACATTTACCCTGTTTCCTCCAACAGTTGTCTTCATAATGCCCTATCCTCTTGCAAAAGTTGCAAATAGTTCCAAATTGACGGGATAAAGGCCTTGTTGAAACTGTAACTGTACCTCCCTTAGCTACTCCAGCAATTGAAGCTTTAGTCTGACTCTTGCCCTGCCCTAAACTCTGGCCTTGAGACTTAGCTTTTCTTCCACTTGCCTCTGATTTACTCTTATGTTCATCAATGTCATTCTCAATTCTGTAGGCCATATTAACTGCCGCCTGGTAGGTAGGAAAATCATGAGTCAACAATTGCTTCCTGAATTCCAACCTCAGCCCTTTAACGAACCGGTAAACCCTCCTGTTTTCATCTGGTACAAGATGTTGACAATACCTGGCTAACTCTGTAAATTTTGCAGAATACTGGGCCACTGACAATGCCCCCTGCTCGAGCTTCAGGAACTCTACTTCCTTCGTGTCTTTAGTAATCACGGGAATGAAATGCTCCTTGAATTTTCCCACAAAGTTGTCCCAAGTCTGGGGCGTATGATCCCGCTCCCAGCTTTCCTTAAGGATTTGCCACCAATGTTCAGCAGGACCCTCTAGCTTAAACACCGCACATCGAACCTTTTCTTCATCTGTGCTCTCCATTGCCACAAAGATCTTAGTCATGGCCTCCAACCATCTCTCAGCTATCACTGGATCTGGATCACCTTTAAAGCTTGGTGGAGACAATTTGATAAACTTTTCCAATCCCTGTGTTGGTCTTGCCTCAGGTTGCTGCTGTGCTCTACCCTGAGTTGCCATATTCTGGAGGAATACCCAAAACATAGCCATCATCTCGGCATTCTGATCTCCCCCAGCACCCTGATCACCAATATTTCCCTGTTCCCTCTGCTGGTCACCACTAGTCCCAGCAATTAGAATAATCCCTGCAGGAAACACTCGGCGTCAGATATCACACACTCCCCCTTAGACTAGACATCTACCCTTGACTTCTAGCCAAAGCTCTGATACCAACTGTGGGCGCCTCCCAACTCCCGGACCTATAAACCGTGTCCCAGGATGGAGGGTCCCAAAATATACCATTTCCAAAAAACTTTTCTTTACTTTAATTTGAAAAGTAAACAACACATTTTTAAAACCATTTCAAAATAACCTCTCTACACGGAGGAGATAGATAAACCTGTTTAAATCAAACACAACCTGGTTTTACAAAATATTCAACTGGAAAGGCTATACACAAGCCAATCATAAAACAAACCAAGTTTAAGTTACTTACAACACCTTACAACTGAAATATGTTTGTAAAACTTTATATACAACACATTTTCCAAAAGAATAACAACCATAGACCAGCCCAACTCCCAAAACAACACATACCCTGACAACCCAAAAGGAGTCCAAACTCTTTCCCCGGCCTCACTGGTCCGGTCCACCTGTCTCAGCGGGATCTAAAACAATAAAGGGAGAAGGGGTGAGATAAAATCTCAGCAAGCTATTATGTATGCAAAAATATGCCATACAATATGCAACACATAAACAGGTTGCTCATATTGGAAAATAGTAAACACATTACGTTACCTTTTCCTTCTGACCAATAAGTCATACAATATGCAACACACCATCAGGTTGCCAATTATCAAATATGCAACACATAAATAGGTTGCCAAGATCACATTGGGAAACAGTAAACACATTATGATACCTTTCCCCTCTGAATCACATATAGTATAACGGTGGGAGTAATACTCCTCTCGTGAACTGCTGGTGCACCTTCACGGCTTATACGATCTCTATCGGAGATCCATATAAGTTATCAGCTATCTGTACCATGACTGCACATATATACAGAAGCTGCGCACCCCCAGACCGTGGCTACAGAAGGGGGAGAGGTCACAGGTATAAGGAAATCTAAACACCTTATGAGATATCTTCCCATAAGTGATAGTATCCCAAGTTCAAGCACATAGCAGATACTTGAAAATAAGTCCACCCTATGGGACACCAATGTATATAACATGGAACTATAATTCATGTAAATCCAATCACAATAGTGCACATACATTTCAACACTATTGAATAATAACACAATCCAAGAACATGGTATTAAAAACTCATGCTCAACCAAAGAAACAGTGCAACACGTATTAACCACTATGTGCACAACAAATATAAACAGGTAAGCACTTATGGCACAAAATATATCACATAAGTCTTACATTTTCATTACATACTATGGAAACCAGAAATAGGGTGTTCAAACTCCTGCCTAACGAACGTAGTAGTGCAACTTCTATTTAAGGCACTATATAAACCAATACCCTACACATGTCACCACATAGGGGTACAATAACATATAAGTAGCCCTACGCATTCACAATACAACATTAAACCACTTCTCTTTTGGTTCCAAGTTCAAATACCATGTTTTATAACATTTGGTTCAAGTGTCATAAATTGCCTTTCAAGCATTTTCACAACCTTATTTAAAGCTCTTACCAATATCTTTTTGGCCCAATTCAAACTCCATTATATAGTACTAAAGTTGTACAAGATGTATAGTTAAAGTGGCATTAATTCCATACTCATTTGCTTAGGTCCACAAGCCCCCAAAGCAAGCCCCAGGAATATGTCCTGGGCACGAGTCGTGAAGGTAGGCACGAGTCGTGCCTTTCCCCTGCACGACTGATCAATTTTTCACGACTAGTATACACGAGTGCAAACCCTAAGGGTCACGAGTCGTGCCCAAGCCCAGAAACTGCAGTTAGATGCTAAACAACATCAGCAACAACAGGACAACTCAAGGCTCCATTCCAGCTACGGCAAGTTATCCCATAACAGTGTATAAACTTGTTTTAGACCTTAATATACTCCCTTCATATTCTATAACACCTTCTTAACACCTCTAACATCTTCAAATTCTCACCCCATGGCAAGAACTCAAGTATACATCCAACATATTTCCTTTTCATTTCAAATACCAAGTGAATGATTCTATCTTTACACAACTGATTCATAACATCAATATAACACCATTCCACAAGGTATGAACAATTAAGGAAGGTAATCATAACAACTTACCAAATCAAAAGAAAGATATAATCGGATAAACTAGCTCTATTCACCTTCCTTTGCAATATTTCAAAGATGGAATCAACAACACCACCAAGGATGAATTTCTGGGATTTTAGGAAGTTAACTAGGGTTTAAGAACACTTCTTGGCTTGAGAAAACAATGAGAAGGCTGAGGAAGTAATGAAGCTTCTTGAAGAAGCTTTACAAAATATATATATAAAACAATTACAACCAAGCTCCTCAAAGATTGAAAATCTACAAAACACTACCTTAAAGGTAATGTTACACCTAAGCACCATGATAACTTTATAACACTTCAAATCAAAATTCAAGTGTTACCAATTAACTACACAAATTTCTTTATTTAAACATTATATGATTCAATCAAGTTATAACATCTAAAACCACATAGTTCATCAAAAATGCCAAAAATGAACATGTAAGCAATCAAATGCTAACGAACCAAGAATGATATGCAAGGCATACCCAACCCCACGTGCTTCACGTGTGACCAAAATGTGCCTAGGATTAGGGTCGTGACAATTGCCCTCTTTTAACTCAAGATCTTTCAAACACCGACTAATCCTATCAATGTCATCATTCAATGGTTCCAGGGTAGGACTCAAAGAACGCTGACCAAGCATACACCGACTAAACGAACTTGTTCAAATCACAACAAATCCCTGGCAACTGCGCCAAAAACTTGATGGATAAAATCTCATTCTTATTAAAAATACCTAGCAAGTGTACTAGCTACCGTTGTAGTAGTATGCACAAGCAAGGGTCGAGTTCACAGAGATTTGTGTATTGGACAAATTGGTTTAATTAGTGTGAAAAGAAACAAAGGGGGGTTTGGTTTTGATTTTTATTTAAAGCTAATGACGAAAAGCAATAAAACAATTAAAGAAGCAAGCAAACAAAACAAGGAAGCTAGTATCGAAGGGATTTACCAGATTAAAAGAATTCACGGATTGGATTTCGTAGTTGTCTCCTTTCTATGCTAGAGTTTAATAGATAATACAAATAACAATCTCGTTCAAAGATTCTTTCACTTGACTAAGGGTTGGGACGTTTGGTGTTCGAATTGCAACCCCAATATTTCTATCGTATTGTAAATTTCGGTAGGTCAAAACAATATTCAAGAAATTCATCAAGCAAATAAGAAATATATGAATCTAGGTTTTCTTGAATTCCGGTAGGTCAACAATTAAACATAATTGATGAAATAGTGATCTTTATATAAATTGTTCACGGTAGTGCAACAATCTGAACCAAATAAATTGAATGATAAATATTTCATCAAATAAGAACGAGAAAGTTTGGAAGAATTAAAATAGGACTAGCATAGAAATTCGACAACTACGACATCCAATCCATGAAATAGGGAAATTAGCTACTCATATTCATTGTCAAAATCACAAAATATGTATAACAAAACATAAAACCTGGACTTTGAATCGTAATAAAAATATGGAACAATGTTCTTGTCCTTCCAGTTCCCCCCTCAATGTTGGCTCCTCTCCCTTTTCCTCTCAATGGTGTCTTCCTCTTCTCAAAAACCAAGTCTGCATTTTATAAAACCCTAGGCTTCATGGCGTGAAATAGCCTGCCAAAACAGCCCAAAAATAGGCCCAGTTCGCTCAAATCCATGCACAATCCGCCTTGAATTCGCACGCAAATCGTTTGGGATCCGTCCGCAAACCGCCACTTGGGCGGTCGCCCATGCTTGGCCAGCGAGCTCTCACTTATACAGTAACTCCACGGCCTTAAGCTTCATCTTTGTGCGGCCGCCCATGTTGCCTTCAGCGACCACCCACTTGAACAGTCACTACAGGGCCATGAATTCTTGTCTTCAACGGCCGCCCAAGCTTCTTGCGAGATCGCCCACATAAAAGCAAGTTCAGCTTGTTTCCTCGGCCAACCATGCATTGGTTTATTTCGCCCATGGCCTGTTTTTGCTGCTCCTTTGGTCGGCCATGGCCTTGTCTTGGCCTCATTTGTGCAATCTTGGATTCGTTTCGCAACAATTATTGCACAGTCGCACTTTGGTCACTATACTTCCAAGCTTTGCACTTTAGTACTTGAACTTTCCAAATTTTCACTTTGGCCCCTGAGCTTTATGCAATCAATTTTTCTCCTATTTTCACCTAATTGCAGTTTGGTCCCTCATATTCCAAGATTTACATTTTGGCCCTTGAACTTCATAATTTCAGTTTAGTCCCACATTTTCCATAATTGCAATTGGGTCCCAAAACTTTCAAAGTAGGCACAAATCTTCTATTTTCAGCATTGTTGCACGTCGACCCCTGTACTTTCAAAATGCTACAAAATACATTAAATTCTCAAGGTTTCGAGCATCAAATAAGCTAGGAAATATATCTTTTGGATGGGTAAAACCACATCCATCACTCAGCCACCAAATCATCACGAAGGGCTTCCATCTCCTTATTATGCTTTCTACCAACCTCTTCCATTTTCTCGTCCTTCGCTTTCAGCATATCAAAGGCTACTTTGAGATCCGCCTCAAATTCCGTTCTATCCATGAGCAAAGTGTCAGCTTTATCTTACCACCACTTGATCTCGTTAACCATCATCTTGACCGCAGTTATCGCCTGCATCGAAAAAGTTTTGATCAAAACAAAATACCATTTCCAAAGTGTTTAAAACACCCTACCTTAGTCTCGAGCTCATCCTCATTGGGTGTGGTCTCCTTTGCATCCGTTTTCCCGTGTCTTCTCCTCTTCACCCCCGATTTATTCCCAAATTCCAGTCTAGATACCGGAAAACATTTTGCCTTCCACAAATTCAGCAGCAAGGCGGTTAAAGATAGAATTTTTGAAATTCAAATTTCCATCTTTGGACACTTCAAAAATTCAGGGGCAATTGATTGGGGTAGAAGATCTACAGCAACACGATGCATCTTTACACCTCATCTTGAGATAACAACTTGGTAAATCAACCTAAGTAACTGTACATCCTGCCAAAGTTATTGGGTGGCGACATTCGAGGAACTGTTTTCGAAATTCTATGAGCGTTATGGACCAAGTCAAGAAGCTTTCTACCAGAATTCATTCAGCAACGAATATGTTATCTTCATCATTTAACCTCCTGCGAGATTTCAGGCGCATGTTGAGGGATTACATTTACTTTGTTGTTACCGTTACCTCCATTTGTATTTAAGTAGAAAACTCATGTATACACACACTCGCGTAGGCAATTGGCAAGACTCTATGTACTTACATTTTCTCTACCATCACCAAACTAATAATATTCCATTGTTCCGAGGTTTTATGCCGGCAAACAAGTTATTCAAGGGCTTTCCTCGTTAAATCTCTTGTCTTCACATCTTGAATTTACATTATCATATTCCATTGTGCCCAATTCTCCTCTTGGAAGTTGAATTGCTTGAATTTGACTAAAACATACAGAAAAATTCTTTACAACTTCAGAATTTGGAATGCCCATTTCCTTCAAGGTGCTCAACATGATCAAATTGACAGAACTTCCATTATCTATGAGGATTCTTTTCACCTTGAAGTTTGTAATCTGCAGAGTCACGACAAGTCCGTCATGGTGAGGATCCAAAATATCTACCTTATCATCCTCATCAAATATTATTTGCGGATCTTCACATCTTGCAGAGGATCTATACGGCGCATTGAACTCGTCTTATTTCGAATCCTTAGCATGACGTTTTGCTGTTGAATAAGTTGTGCCGCAAATGTCTGAACCTCCAGAGATGACATTGATAGTCTTTATTGTTGATGGGGGTGATAGTGGTGTTTCTGGAATGGGGTCCTTAGCTTGACCACGACCCTTCCTCCTGCCCAATAGCTCCTTAAGATGTCATTTAGATAATAGATGATTGATCTCCTTGCGAAGGGCTATACAGTTGTCGGTAGTATGGCCAAAGTCTTCATGGTATGCACACCACTTAGACCTATCCTTCCAAGATTTTGGCTTTTCATTCTTCTTGGGCCATCTTGTTTTCTCGCCCAAGTTGTCCATTGCACATAATAGTCCTGCAATATTGACAGAAAAACAATAGTAATCGATTTTTGGATATTCAGAATCATCATCATCTACAACATCTTCAACATAATTAATTTTAAGGTTCTCAGATTTAGAGTAGGGTTTTCCCCTATTAGATTTATGATGAGAAAATTCTGCCTTCCTGGCAGGGCTTTCATAGGCAAGAGTCTCCTTGGAATTATTCTCTCTGATTAGCTTGTCTTCTTCAAGGCATGTGAATTTGTTGACTCTTGTTATGACATTTTCAAGTTTCTTACACGGAATTTTAACTAGATCTTCATAATATGGTGAGTCCTTCTTGAACCCCATTCTAAATGCCTCGGTTGCAGTTGAACAAGGTGGTGAATTAGTTTCCTTATAATAGATTAAAAATATAAAATAAAATATTGTCAAATTTCTAACTACTATAAGTTATTTTAATATGCATTAAATATTTATGGATTTCTTCAACCGTATAAAAAAATGAACGATGACGGTTTTTATATGATTTGATTATTTTAGGTTGGAAAAAGAAAAGATATACTCCCTCCGTCCCATAACAAGCGACACACTTTGCCATTTTGGGCGTCCCACTGATAAGTCACACTTCCTAAAATGGAAAAGAATCTTTACTATTTCCTCCACTCATTCTCTCTCCTACATTATTATAATACTCACAACACCATTATAATTTACTATTCTCTCCACTCATTCTCTCTCCTACTCAACTATCTACACTCACAACACATCAACCTTTTCACTTTTTTCTTAATTTTCGTGCGAAACAGTAATTGCGTCGCTTGTTATGGGACGGAGGGAGTAATTATTTTATTGAAAACCATAGTTTACTCTAGAAAATTCATTCCTTGTTAAATAATGTTAAATAATTAATTAACTTTATATGTAGCTGGATAAGTAAAATTTATAGTGTAAATAGTCCTAAAATAATTCATTAATCAACTCCTAAAATTATGGAAGGATATTTATGTCAATTTATAAAAATTGTAGTGGATAGGCAATTGTTGTAGTGACAATAGCCCCTCCCTAATTTTATATCTATATAGATAATTGCTTAAAATTGAACTTTCTTTGGAATAGTTTTTTGTCTGTGCATTAAACGCACGGATGTAACACTAATTTTTTTAATGACCTTTGTATAGAAATAAATTTATGTTCAAATAAATTTCACAAAAAACCTAACATCCATCATACATGCATCAAAATTGAATAAATTGTTTAAAGGGTGAATGACATTTTGATCCCCAAAGTTTAGGGAGTGTTCCTAAGATGGGCCTCATTCTATCACTAATTACAATATATGGTCCAAAGTCCATATTCTGTTAACGTTTCAGAGTTTTTAACCAATTTCGTTAGTAAAATCTGTTAAATGATCACGTGCAAATCACGTGTCACTTAACGGAGGATATTTTTTAACACAAATTCTTTCGTTGTTGTTTTAATGCAAATTAAATGAAAATAAATTAACCATATGGTCCCTCAAATGATTTATAACTTTATAATAAGATTTTAGAAATACCCTTGTACCCCAAACAAAATCTTACCCCTCCTCTCCCCTCTCACACATAATTTGTCTCTCTCTCTCTCTCTTTAAATTTCTCTCTCTACCCCCATCTTCTTCCTCATCTACCAATCCACCCGCCTCCATCAGCTCACTCAACATCACCCACCACCTCTACCCTTCGCTCCCCTCTCGACACCCTAACCCTACCCTACCCACCGCCACAACCTTCCTTGCCCGTCTCCCCCAACTCCGCCCCACCACCTCCTCAAACCCATACATACAAATAAAACCAAGCAAAATTATTGGGAGTTGATTGAATTATCAATTCAAAAACAATTCAAAAGATAAAAGAATCAGAAACAATAATTTTCAATCGAAGGAAATACAAATAGACAAAATCTATGAATAATACACAGCTATCAATCTACTTGGATCATGAATTAGGGAGAATAAATTGGGTCTTGACATGAAGCGTAGGTAAAATAAACACAATGTTTGCACAACCCCACTAGAATGACGCCTACTATGGCACCTCAATCCCACCGCCAGATCAACTTCGTCGCAAATCCTACTGCGTCGGCCGCAGCGGTGGCGGTGGTTGCAACCCTTTCACCTGGTGTTGATGCTCTCTCTTTAACTGTGCACTCAACATAGTCCTGCAAATCATAGTCGGAGTTCTTGTCATCGTCGACATAGCCGTCTTGATTTTCTGGCTAATTTTCCGCCCCAACGTTCCTAAATTCCATGTTATTGATGCTACCCTCACCCAATTTGAGCACACCAACAACACCCTCCGTTATAACCTCACCCTCAACATGACGTTCCGAAATCCTAACTGCCAAATTGGGATCTACTACGACAAAATCGACGACATAGCTTATTATCACACCCTCACACAAATATTTTTCATAAATAATTGTGTTTATATATCCCCCGTTAAATGAGGAAGGCGGCGACAGTGGGTAGGGTAGGGTTGGGGTGGGGAGAGGGGAGTGGAGGTGGGGGGTGATGCTGGGTGAGCTGATGGAGGTGGGTGGATTAGAAGATGGGGGTAGAGAGAGAAAGTTAAAGAGAGAGAGAGAGAGAGAGAGATAAAGTGTGTGTGAGAGGGGAGAGGAGGGTACGATTTTGTTTAGGGTACAATGGTATTTCTAGAATTTTATAAAGTTATAAATTATTTGAGTGACCATATAGTTAATTTATTTTCATTTAATTTGCATTAAAACAACAACGAAAGAATTTGTGTTCAAAAACATCATTTGTTAAGTGACACGTGATTTGCACGTGATCATTTAACGAATTTTTCTAACGAAATTGGTTAAAATTCCTGAAACGTTAACAGAATATGAACTTTAGACCATATATTATAATTAGTGATAGAATGGGTCCCTTCTTAGGAACACCCCCTAAACTTTGTGGCCCAAAATGTCAATCGTCCTTGTTTAAATCTTTCAATGTAAGTAAACAAACAAAATAGGCATTCTGAAACATGCTTCCACCTCTGTCTCATTCGAAAAGGCATACATTTTTGTTTTATGTGTCTCATTTTAAAACGCACACATCCAAAATGGTAACATTTTAATACTTCTTTATTCATGAAGCACACTTGTCATACTTACGATAACTATCCACTTTGTATTTTCTACCTCATTTTCTCTCTTCTAAGCCAATTTTCATAATCACATCACTTACTTCACTATGAACTCTTCTTAATTTCAGTGCAAGACCGACACTTCCTTCAATTTTGATATGTTTGTTTTTTTGTGAAATTGATTTGAACATAGTTTTTTATTACTGTATTATTTATTTTATTACTTCACTAGTACATGTCCGTGTTCAAGGACACATATTTTTTTTTTTTTTAACTTTTTTTTTAAGGGCAAAATGGAAAAGGGACAAATGTATGAAGGTAAAATGGAAAGTTTGCCGTTTGATCCTGTTCATTCAACTTCAACTGTATATATGTATATGAGTTGGTTTTGGGAGAAATTTCTCCCAAATATTATAAAAAGTCCTGTTTTATTTTAAAAAACTGATTTAAAATTTTCTGTATGTATATAGTGGAAGATAGATTTGTAAGGTGCGTGCCTCTTTTTCACCTAGCAGTCCAAAGCCAAATGCAAAGTATTCATTCCTTGTTAGGTTGAGCCCGGAGAACAGCAGGTGGCAAACGGCGGAGAAATAAGGCAACATTGATATTTTAATTCTCGCCGGAAGGTATGCCCATCTCTTAAGCATAAACCCTAGAACTCCCTCTTACTAAATTGCCGGAATTTGTAATTTATTCGATTGCATTGTTCATCAGTACGAGCATAACTTAATCAATCAAACATTTTCATTTCTCTTTTACTATTAATTTATGTTCTTCTTTGGATGAAATGCTATTGGAATGATGAAATCACTGCTGTTATTACTAACCAATCAACTTCTAGCTAGCCAGAGTTTTTTTTATTTATTTTTTTTGCGAGATTGTCAGTAAATTCAGATCTATGGCGCACAAATGTGTTGTTTTGTAATGAATTGTTTGATAGCCCAGCTTATAGGGCTAAAAAGTTGTTATTATGATAATTTTACAGTGTGGGAGACAATCTGATTGCCTTGCATCTACGTGTGGATCTTCTCGTTTATTCATTTTCTCTTGCGGCAGATCCATCTCTCTATTTTTTGTGTGTATATTTATTTTCTCCCTAATTACTCATGGATGTCGGTAGTTCAGTATTTCTATGTTATGTTGTTCTTGATTACTGATTGGTCCGTTCCATCCAGAAAGGCACAAAATGGCTCTTGCATGGGAATTAAGGAGAGTGTATAGTAGAGTAAGTGTTGTGAGTATGAAAAGTAAAGTAGGAAAGAGAATGTGAGGGAATAGTAAGTGGATAGTTATTGTGAGTATTACAAGTGGATCTCATGAATAAAGAAGTATTAAAAAGCTTTCCATTTTGGGAGTGTGTCTTTTTAAATGGGACACCCAAAATGGAATTTTGTGTCTTTTCGAGTGGGACGGAGGGAGTAAGAGGCAAATTAGTACTCGTTCCACCTGAAATAAGTGTCCTTGTTCCAATTTGAAACCTCCCAAAACACGTTCTTCTTTCCCTTTTTGAAGGGTTTTGTAAACCATTTGCCTGGATGCCCTTTTCTATGCACGATAGAGAAAGTACCAAGCCCTATTGACTTGACATACTAAACGATACTTAATGGTGTTGCAGAAAGTGAAAATGGCTTTTTTTTTCCTTTGTACCAAAAAAAAAAGGAAAGAAAGTGAAAAGGGTTCAATACTCATTTAAGCTCCATGAGAAGTTGATAAGGAACTTGTATTTTGGGACAACGGGCGGTAGTTTGATTGTTCTTGTGTACTGATCATCATTGAAGAGAATAGTAAATAAGCTAAAAAATACTTGTCCAGTGTTCCTTTCCTCTTCCTTTGGTGTTACTCATTAGTTCAAAGAATCAACTTTTGAACCTGTCAAAACTTTGTTTCAGAAGTGAACTTTTTGATTTAGTTTTTCTATTTAAACTATCTACACATTCATGCTAGAGTCTGATGTAGAAATTTGATATTCAAGGAAGAGAGTCAGTTATGGTTCTCTCCTTTGATTTGCAGAGTTTCATTGTCCGTGCTCGAGTGCTAAAGCTGTATAGACAAGCTCTGAGGATCACTGCAAGAGCTCCTGCTGATAGTAGAGGTGAAATTTAAAGCATAAGATTTTTAACCATGATTGAAAGCTCGTTCATTGATCAGAATAATATGGAATGTGTCCATTGTTAAGGTAGATTTGCAGTATACGTTGAAAATTGTTCTCATGTTGACTGGTATTTCTCCCTTGTCAGTTGAAAAAGTTGGGTGATAACATCATTGTTTTAAAAATTATGGAAACTGGCTATCATTGCAGGAATAAGGCTGCACATTGAGTACATTGAACCCTTTCCAAACCTCACATGGTGGAAGCCTCGTGCACCATTCCATTTACAGTATTTATTATCTAAAAAGGACCTTTGAGCTATGTTTCTATATAGATAATGTTCATGGCTTTAGCAGACGCACCTTTGGATGCTTTATTTTGATAGTTCTAGCCTTCTTTATTCAATGTAATAAACAAAATGAAAAGAATAGGTGAAGAGTATATATTTTTAAAACCCAATTATTATTTTTTGAAAAAAAGCAGAGTAATGTTCTAAAAAAAAATTTGGTAAGTACAGATGTTTTAAGTATATTTTAGCAGGCTTGGATCTAAATACTTGGACCTGAGACCATCTGCTTCATAGATTAGGCCACTTGGCTTTATCATAGATGGAAAAGATTTCTTTGGGCACTTGGCTTTATGAATAGGAAAGAAATGTTGACTGGAGAAATGAGGGAAAGGGTGGGGGCGGGGACGGGGGCGGGGGTGGGTTGGAAACGGAAATGGAGGAAGAGTGGGGGGGGGTGTTGGGGGCCAACTCAAAATAGGATTGAGAGTTTCTAGGGTTGTCCTTTACCAGCCTATGCATTAGAAGTGATCAGCTTCCTTGTTCATATATGCTACTCCATCCGTCCCTAAATGAATGTCGAAAAAAGTTAAAAATTTGCTCTTGATCAAGAGCAAATTTGAAACTTTTTTCGACATTCATTTGGGGACTCTTGATCAAGAGCGAATTTGAAAAAAAATTCGACATTCATTTAGGGACGGAGGTAGTAGTATATATTGAGTTTCCAAAAGGAAAAAACACTAGTGTGAATCTTAAGACGGTACGGAATAACCAAATAGCAGAAATGCATCATTTTATTTTCTTATATAGTGAGCAATGCCATTATCAATCGTATGGTAACATACTAATCGGGAGTATTAGAAGTTCTTTTCATGGGTAAATAGTTTTATTGAAGTAATTGTTTTAGAACATAACCGTCATGCCTTCTTTAACAATCCAGTCACTTAGGATGATGAATGGAATGTCGCTAGGGCTGTTACACGAAACGAGCCTGCTCGAGCTCGGCTCGGGCTCGGCTCGAAAAAAGCTCGAGTTCGAGTGGACTCGAGTTGAACTCGAGCTCGAGCTCGAACCGATTCTTAAGCTCGTCATTTTTTCGAGCTCGGCTCGTGTTCGGCTCGAATGTTCGACGAGCTCTGTTTGAGATCGACTCGTTTGAGCTCGACTCGGGCTCGGCTCGTTAAAAGCTCGAATGAATTTTAGTATATATATAAATATATAAGCTCGTTTAGGCTCTAGTTCGATTAAAACTCGAATTAGGGCTCGATAAAGCTAGTTTGATTTCAAATTTTTTTCAAAATATAAGTCGAAGCTCGAGCTCGGCTCGTTATTACTCGAGTTCGAGCAGCTCGCGAGCCAGCTCGCGAAAAGCTCGAAACTTGATTCGAGCCGAGCTCGAACAGGCATTCTGGGCTCGAGCTCGAGCTCGAGAAAAGCTCGAGCTCGTTTAAAAGTTAACGAGCTCGAGCTCGAAACATTAAAAGCTCGGCTCGGCTCGTTTACAGCCCTAAATGTCACTGCTCCCACACTTGCCGGAGCCCGATAACCTGAAATTTGACCAATAAGTAGTTTGGTTTGATCTCCATATTTACAACCTACTTTCCTCGAAAGTCAGCCACACTTTTCCATAAACAATCGAATCTTAAAAGGAAGCTGAGTGTCTTGCAATCTTAATCCTCCATCCAGTTTAATGCTTGGAGGTCTGCTGCATATGCTATTTAGAGTGTATTGGTCAATTGGTGATTTTGAGACGAGGAGAAACATATTGGTCAATATTCAAATCATCTTCCTGAATAATGCCATTATCTTTTACTCCGTGGTAAATATAAACTTAGCAGTTGCTCTTAAATACATCCATAATGATAGTCCCATTTGACCCCAAACATTTTATCGACCTATTTTCATTTCCCTCACTAACCTTAATGAAGTTTAATTTTTACTCAGTTAGTCCCTCTTCTTTCTTGGTTGGCTCTCATCATCTTCTCCCCTCTTTTTCTTTGGTTGACAATTTAGTAAGTTCAATTATTTTAACCTTACAATTTTGGAAATGGGACTATCTTTTTAGGACAAGAAATGGCAAATGAGAACATCTTTATGGGACGGAGGTAGTATTTTCCTGCAATAGCTTACCAGCAGTTTTACTTTTGCGAAATAGTGCCCAAAAGTACAAATTACAAAAAGGGCTGCAAAAAGTGTGTAGGCTAAACATTGAAATGTATCCTATACAACTGCACAGTAACATTTTATGTTAATTGTGATGATGCTTCATTCAGCTGAATTGAGGCATATGATCAGAGAGGAGATGGAAAACAACAGGAACTCCAGTGACAAGCAGAGGATTAAATTCTTGGTTAGTGAAGGGAAAGAGAGATTGAAGCGTTTAGATGAGATGCTTGATATGCAAGGTCATTGATCACATACACATACTTGTATCTTCTTCACGTTATCGCCAATGCTCTCAAGTATGGGTGTGAAAGCTGTTTTCCGTAATGGGAAGGGATTCAATACTGCGGAGTTGTTCCCATGTGCATTAACAAGATTGAGACTGTATCACTCGTACAATTTTTTTAAATTTTTTTAGCAAGTCTCGTCTCGTGTACCCTATCTTAAAAATTAATTCTTTCATGAAATTATATACTTACATAGAGGTTGTTCCTTGTTTATTGAAGCTTTTATATTCGACACAAACTAGAATCAGATCTTCAGAACAGTAGGTTTGGCCTTGTGTTATAAAGAAAGTGGCTAATTGTCGCTAGTTGCTTGTTTCTATGTGACTTTAACTTTGCCAAATGATCTGACAAATTGATAGCATGATATTGAACACTGTTGTCAGAACTCAGAAGTTAAGCCTTCAGAAATGAAGTGATTTTACTAGCTGACTAGTTTTCAGGCACTTCTCAAACCCAAAATTATCAGTCAAAATATTTCTTTGTATTATTTACAATTATCACAAAGATTTACTGTATTTTTATTTATTTTTAGGTTTTACAATTATCTCAAAAATGTCAATCAAATCATCAATCATTCATACCAATGTAGTCTTGCATGGAATTTACCAACTCATCGCTTGAATCGTGGGCAACGTGGGGTACAAGGAAGAGCCGGGTCCACATGGGTAAATTGTCGCTTGAATCTTGTCAATCCAAATCTCTCATCCGCCATGTCCCCATGGCTGCCAACTGAAGCTACTTTCTTATGAGGTTATTCAATGGGGCAATTAAATTTGAAGCTTATAAGTGACAGTGGTAAAACTCCTCATTGTCATACCTGAAACCACTTGCAATGCTATAAATCAGAGCACCTAAAAGATCTATAAAGGGCAAACCCCGGTGCGCCAAGCGCTCCCCGCCTTGCGGGGGTCGGGAGAGGGAACCATTTGCTAGAGTCTTCCCCTGACAATTGCCAAGAGGCTGTTCGCCAAGGTTCGAACCCGTAACCTAAAAGATCTATACTGAGCAAAAATAAGCAACTTCAGGGTACAAATACATGACCTTCTATTATGAAATTTTATAAAGTTCCAGCCATTTCCGAAATTCAACTAGAACAATATTCAAGAACAGGGATCAAAAAAACAATACCTAAAGATATTACACACTCAAAGGACGAGCAACGAATCCCCTTTCCACCATCTTCTCCACCAATTCCTCGTGTTTCTTTATCTGTCCCGCATTCCTCAGCTGATTCAGAACCATTTCATAAACTCCATTACTAGGTTTCAAGCACTTCTCCTCAATCATCTCCCGGAAAAACCTGTACCCGTAATTCCAATGACCAAGACCACAATACATTGATATCAAAATCTGATAAGTGTTCACATTAAGCTCCACTTCACTCCCATCCATTTCTTCCTTCAGCTTAATCACCATATCAGCAGACTTTGAATCAGCAAACAACTTCATCAGTGTATTGTAAGTAACAGTATTTGGCTCGCATTTCAAATACTTCATCCTAGAAAACAATCTATGAGCTGCATTCACATCTCTTGACTTCAGAATACACGTAAAAATCGGGTTGAAACTTGAGGCATTCGGCAAACATCCTTTTTTAACCATCGAATCAAGAACCTTAATCGCTTCATCACGATTCTCATCTTTACAGTGGCTCTCAATCAGAAAATTGTATGTGATTGTATCGGGCTCACAATGAAGCCTCTTCATCTGATTATAAGCCTGCAAAACCTTCTCAGTTCTTCCAGCTTTGACATGAACCCTCATGAGATTATTGAAAGTAACCGCATTTGGCTTACATCCTTCATCGATCATCTCAGCGAAAACATCGTGGGCCCGTGTAATTTGCCCACCTCGACACAAAGAATCGATCACGATGCTGTAAGTATACACATTCGGTTTGATTCCAGCAATTTTCATATCTCGAAAAACTCTCTCAGCTTCAGAGATATTTTTAGCCCTGCACCAACCATGAATTAAGGAAGTATACAGAATAACATCTGGCTCAAATTTATCCTTCAAGCTATCGAAAAACAACTGAGCTTCAGTTGCCCTACGTTTCTTGCAAAGAATACCAATCACTACCGAGAAAGCCATCCGATTAGGCGGACAATTATAATCCTCCATTCGATTGAATGCAAGAACAGCTTCATCAGCCAATCCAGCATTAACATACCGACGAATCAACAAGGAGAATGTTCGAACGTTGATTTCAACATTTTTGGCTTTCATTGATTCAATTATATGCCAAGCTATATCAAATTGACGGACTTTACCAGCAAGGTCGATCATTTCATTGTAGGGTTCAGGAGATTTGGGGAAGGATTCGTTGTTGGTGGCCCAGTTGAAGAAAGCTAGGGCTTGGACGAACGGAATCCCGTGGCGGAGGGAGCGGCATTTCCGGATGACGCCACGAACGGTGTCTGGAGAGAGGGATTGACCGGCGGGGGAGAGTTTGGAGAAGTCAAACGAGAGAGATGGGATGGTGAGATTAGGGTTTATGGGATTGAGGTTAGGGTTAGTGTTTTTGCGGTGGTGGTCTTTGATTAAGGAGTGTATTTGGGTAATTAGAGGATCTGCGGCGGCCGGAGTGGTGGTGGATTCGTTGTCGGATTCGGAATCGGCGGCGGCTGATGACGGAGGTGAAGAGGAAATGGACCGGAAGGTGGGGTTAGAGAGAGGAGAGAGAAATTGCTTTGAGACGAGAAATCGCAGCTTTGATTTGGCGATCGCCATTGTTGTCGGCTTCTTTTGGAGTAGGACTGAATTATGTGAGAGTAAAACCCTGCAAAGGTTGAAGATGAGGGGTTTTAGAAGAACCAACCTAATCCACAACGGCGTCGTATTATTCCTAAAGTCCAAGGTGACTAGGTGAATTAAGGGCATTATTGGGATATAGTTAAATACACGGCCTCAAAAATACACGGAACGAAAAAATTCCAATTCTGCCCTTGCCCGTCTCGTGTGTGTATACACGAGATATTCTCACTCATCCCGTGTGAATCTACACGAGATATCTCGTATGAGTTCAGACGAGATTTCATGTAAACTCACACGAGATGTGACTCGTGTGAGTTCACACGAGATGTGTCTTGTGTAAACTCACACGAAACACATCTCGTGTGAGTTTATACGAGATGTGTCTCGTGTAAACTCACACGAAACACATCTCGTGTGAGTTTATACGAGACCCTAAGAGATGACCGGAATCGATTGAACATGTACCGTCACCGAATTTGTTAATGCCGAATTCTGGAACGCACATACAAATTCCACACACCGTGCTCTTCAACAATCAATCAATCCCCAACCTAAACCACTACCAATCGAAACAACAAATTTGTTAATGCCCAACTCTGAAACGCAAGTATAGAAATTTGCAAGATTAGCGTGAATTCGCCCTTCCAAAATGGGCACAATTTTCACCAAACGCCGCGTTCATCCCCTCAACGAAAACCCTATATCCCTCCGTTCGTCTCCTCCGGTTCGTCTCTCCGTCGATGAAATTTGCAAGATTAGCGTGAATTCGCCCTTCCAAAATGGGCACAATTTCAGCCCAAACACCGTGCGTTCATCCCCTCCACAGAAATCCTATATCCCTCCGTTCGTCTCCTCCGTTCGTCTCCTCCGTCGATTGTATGAGTGAATAAAAAAAATTAGGTATATATAAGGTTATTTTGGTAATTTACTTACTTCCCTGTATATTTGGTTCTCTGTATTTAGTATTTGCCGCATTATTGTTAACTGTGTTAACAACACCGGTGCGTTAAACGCAACACCAGAAAAACTTTGACAAATAACATAAACTAAATAACATAAACTAAGGGCTCGTCTGGTGCATAGTTTAATAAACGGAGCTTTTTTAAAACGGAGCTTTTTTTTGCCGCTATAATTTTGAGCGGCCAAAATATCCCCAACTTTTTAAAATTCAACTGTCTAAAATTCTTGACTAACACGCTTAATTAAAAAAAAATTGAGTTTTTTTTATCTCCATTTTAACAAAAACGCTCGACAAGACGGGCCTAAGTTAAACGAGTTGCTATAATTATCTCATATTATTTTCCATAATGTTATTAAAAAGTAAATTATTTTATGCATAATAATAGGAAAAAAAAACTAAAAGAAAGTATGTGGCAATTTATTGAATTTTTTCTCAAATAATACTGTTTCACTTTTTTATTTCTCAAAATAACTTACTGTTCAAAGTTTTGCCCAAACTGTCCCACTATTTGAAACTCGCTACACCGTGTAGCGAGTTTGACTGGGACAGGTCAAACTCGCTACATGGTGTAGCGAGTTCTATGTAATTAAGATTGACGGTTTGGTATTTAATTAGAGCAATTAATTAAGCAAAACTCGCTACACGGTGTATCGAGTTTAACTTGTCAAAGTCAAACTCGCTACACCGTGTAGCGAGTTTTGCTTTAATAAATTGCCCAACTAAGTTTTCCCATATTCATTTATCTTCCTCTCCTCCTCCTCTCCCTCGTTCATTCATTTTCTCTCTCGTATCCTCCTCGTAACCCTCAATCTTCTCAATCCAAATTTTATTAAACACAAAAAAAGGATCCTAGAGAGCAGCGTTTTTTTTTCGCAGTGAAGGCTCCTCTTCATCGCTTGTTATTCCTGGTCCCGCCGGTGCCGTAAAGTCCACCATGCGCCAGAGAAATCTCGACCGTCAGAACTTATCTTCGCAACAAACCCCGATCGCAACCCAAGAGTATATACGGAGAGCGATTGAAGATCCGGTGAAGGATGAAGCTTTCCAAGACGGTCATTGGCTCTCTACAATGAAATTTCTCACTGAAGCCGGTACATATTATCCGTTGAGCTCTATCAAGAAGAAATGCCATACTATTGACAGGGTGGATCAGGTATAATATCAAGATTAATTATAGTTAAATGTGTGTACACTTTGATTGATTTTTTACATTTATGTATGTTCTATTAGGTTGTTGTTGTTATCAAGTCCTGCACACCAAATGGTCTTGGTGATCTCTGGGTGACTTTAAAGGTTAGGATATGAGCTTAGTATGCTTTCTATCATGGGTGAAATGTGTTTTGAGTTACTAACTGGGATAAAATTATTAGGATCCTACGGATACCATAGATGCTTCCATTCATCATAAAGTGACTGAGAGTGAATTTGGAAAAGATATATCTGTCGGTTCTGTTCTGATACTTCAGAAGTTATGATATACTCCCTCCGTCCCGCTAATATCCGCACACTTTCCTTTTTGGGCGTCCCGCTAATATCCGCACACTCCCAAAAAGGAAACTTTATATTAATAAAATATTCACCCTACCCCACTGATTCTCTCTCCTACATTATTTTAATACTCACAACACCATTATAATTTATTATTCTCTTCACTCATTCTCTCTCCACTCATACTTTTACACTCACAACATTTTATTAAAATATCATATTCCTTAATTCCCGCGCAAACAGTGTTAGTGCGGAACTTAGCGGGACGGAGGGAGTATTAATTAGTGGAAGTCAGTACACTTTGAAATCATCATTAATATTTCCATCTAATTGTTTGTTTTGAAATATTTAGGTTGTTGTTTGGGCCCCCAACCCATCACGATCAGCACGTTATCTTAACATCACACTCCCTAATGTGTTCAAGATACATATTTTCTTATTTTTGTTGAATTGTTGAAATCATATAGTAAATAATGTTAAACTCATTTGTTTTGCAGGTATTTCCTATTAATAATAAAGATGAAGTTAATCTGGATGAATTCTAAGCCCATTTTGTTTACTTGAATTTCCTAAATGTTTAAATTAATTAATGTAAGATTTTCTACGTGACTGGGATGTGGTCACTAACTTGATTATATTTATTTTGATGTTATTTTAGTTTTTAAAAATTATTTGGTACATTTTGTGTTTGGTTTCGTTGCAATTTTTTCTGTCATCATTATTTTTAACACATGTAAAATAAAAGTTTTTAAACATAAATATAATTCAGCAATATGTCATCATTTATTTTAACACATGTAAAAAAAATATTTTAAACAAAAACATAATTCAGCAGCATGTCATCATTTTTTAACACATGTAAATTTTTTTTTAAAACAAAAACATAATTCAGCAACACGTGTGAAACAAAAGAAAAGATTGTAAACAAAAATATAATAATTCATGAAGAAGAGTTGACGTTGAATATATTACTACATCCGTCCCACTTCAAGGGTCCAATCTTTTTTGATGTTAGTACGAAGGTATTTTGAGCAATAATTTGAAATTAATTTAATTATTCAAATTAAAATTTAAAAGTTGTTATTAATACACCATTATATGTACTACAAGTTACAATTTTTAGATATTCATTATGATAACTAAATTAACCTTTATTTATTGCTCAAAATACCTTCACGAGCGAAGAAAAATGGAAATAAAAAATGTTGAATCAAAGGAAATTATTGGAGTGGACAAACTCTGACTTAAAATCGCTACACCGTGTAGCGATTTCAACTTTAATGAAACTCGCTACACGGTGTAGCAAGTTTAAGTCAGAGATTCCACTTTCCAGCTACTGAAGTTCAGTTTCCAGCCAGCATAAAGCTTCAATTTCTAGCCCGTGATTCATTACCTTCCTCTCTCTCTCAGGCAAACACAAACACTATATTCATAATCTTCCTCTTTCTCTCTCAGCCATTTCACTATATTTATAATCTTCCTCCCACTAATCTCTTCCTCTCGTATCTCTCATTCACACTCTCTCAAAATAAAAATAACCCAAATCTTATTCACATCATTTTATTTCATCAGAATTGTTGAAGATCAAGAATCAAGGTAAATTAACATCTTCTTAATCATTGTTTTCACTTGTGTTTAGATATAAAATTTAAGTATTTAACAGTGTTTTAGTATATTGTAGATATAAATGTTAGAGTTTTATTATGTAGGTTTTAACACTTTGATTTCGTAAGGTAGGGTTAAAGATGAACGGGGGTCCAATCATTTTCATGTGTTATTGGGGAGGTGATGATGAACAACCGTTTGATGGTCCTCATTTCAAAAAAGAGCCAAAATGTGCAATAAGGGCTAATTGCCGATGGAGATACAATGAGTTGATTGATGAGTTATATAAAAAGGCGAACTTAGATCGGTCTCAATTTGATTTGGCAGTCATTTACAGGTGTCCTCATTCTTTTGATAGCGGGATTGGTGAGTAATTTCCTTTTCGTATTGAAGATGATGCGTGTATGGATATAATGTTCGATCAGTTTGCTAAATTTGGGGGAATTGGAAATTTGCAGCTGTATGTGGTTGTAAAATTGATTGAAAATCGACCCAATTCAGAGTTTGGAACACGGCACACAGAGACCATTTATGGGTATTCACCAACTGGTAACCATGATGCAGGGGTTGGTCCAAGTTCCCAAACTCTTGTATCAACCCAAACACCAAATTATGATGATTGGGCATTTGGGCATAATTATCATGTTAATGACGATGGGGCATTTGGGCATAATGATCATGTTAATGAGGTCAGCTCGGAAGATGATGTTGATTATGAAGAAGAGGAAGTACACACTGATGTAGATGCAATGCTAGAGGATGCTGATGATGAATATGAGGAGGTTAGTAGTGATTCTGATGTCGATTTGGGATGCGGTGATGATGGGCCGATTGATGATGATGTGGAAGCACCTCTTGTTCATTATGAAGTGCCAGAAAATTGAAGATATGAGAGAGCGGATTATCCCTTTTACAGTGATATTGGTATTTCTGCTCGAAAAGAACAAGGCTTGATTGATTACGATCATGCACATAGTTTTTCAGTTTGGGATCCGGAGAAACAAGCGATTGCTAAAGGGATACGCTTTCCTGGCAAGAACGAGGCACAATTTGATATAAAAAGGTATCATATTCGCACCAATCGCAGGTTCAGGGTAAGAAAGAGCACACCTCACACATGGGTAATTGAGTGTCTATTGAAAAATTATCCATGCAATTTTTATGTTCATGTGAGTAGGAGGAAGTTTGGCTATTGGGAACTGACGAAGTATAAGGCTCCTCACTGCTGCTTATATTCTGGAGAAAGTCAAGATCACCCCAACCTAGATGCCAAGTTTATCGGTCGGGAAGTTGTTGGTCTTATTAAGGCCGATTCAGATGTCAAGATTGGAGTCATTATTGCACACATCTCTAAGAGCTTTGGAAAGGTAATTACCTACAAGAAAGCATGGTGTAGAAAGCAGAAGGGCAATGCAGAGGTTTTTGGAGATTGGGAGGAATCTTATATAAGGTTACCCCGCGTCCTAGCACCCATTCAAAAATACAACCCAAGCACAATTGTTGAGTATTCTCATCCTCCTCCTCCTGTTGGTGAGTTACATATTTTTCGACAGGTATTCTGGGCATTTGGGCCTTGCATTGAAGCTTTCTCTCATTGTCGGCCTGTCATTTCTGTGGATGGAATATTTATGCATGGTAGATATAAAGGGGTAATACTAATTGACATGGGTGTTGACGCCCAGGAAAGTATACTTCCGCTTGCATTTGCCGTTGTTGAAAAGGAGGACTGGCCGAACTGGCATTGGTTCTTATATCTGCTTTGCAAGCATATTATCAAGAGTCGTGAAGTATGCTTGATATCTGACCGTCATCTCGGCATTCTGAAGACTATAGCTGGCCAACGTGCATCATCGATTTTGCTTGAGACATATGCGAGCAAATTTCTTGGATAAGCATAGAGGGGAAGGGTTGAAGTATCTGTTTTAGAGAGCGGGTAGAGAAACTCAAGATAGAAAATTGAAATCTATCTTAGAGATGATCCGTGGAATTAACCCCGAGGCAATTGCATGGTTTCAGAATTTGGATGCCAAAAAATGGACATTGGCACACGATGGTGGTTACAGATATGGCATCATGACTACCAACATGTCTGAGGTTTTCAATGGTGTGATGAATGGAGCCCGTGGGATGCCAATCACAGCAATTGTTGAAACTGCCTTCTACCGTTGTGTGGAGTACTTTCAAGTAAGGCATGGATTTTCACTTAATGCCTTAGGAGGTAATCCTAATAACCCTAACATCAATCCCCTACACCAATTCAGCCAGAAAGTCCATTATCACTACTTGAAGAACACCGCAAAAGGGGCAAACATCAGGTCAGGAGGTTCAACAATCACGAAATGGGGGTGTATCAAGTGACAACCGCACGTCAGGATGATCACGGAGGAAATATCCAGATTGTCCGACTTAATAAGCGTACCTGCACATGTGGTAAATGGGTTGCCTATCACATGCCTTGTTTCCATCTTCTTGCATGTTGTTCTGCACAACATCTTGATGGTTGAGATTTCGTTTCTCGATTTTACATTCGAACCAATCGAGCATGAGGACTATTGGGGTGTGGATGGTTTGGTGCCTAGTTTTTTCCTAATCCTCTACTTCGACGTTCTGCGAAGTCCGGACGGCCTAGATCATGACGCTTCCGTAATTCTATGGACTTTCAAGCAGATAAACGGAAGACTCTGTGTTCATCATGCCATCAAGATGGGCACAATCATCGTAGATGCCCGAACATTAGGGAGTAGCAGAATATTTTTCATGTAATTTATGTTTGATTTGAATTGGATTCAGTTTCAGTTGCAGTTTCATTTTATGTAATTTTCATTAAACTTGAAAAGTTGAATGTAATTTATATTTGAGTTTAATATTCCAACATAAAAGTTTATGAAGGGAAAAATAGAAGTTAGTTCCTATTTCAGTTTTATCCGTTGTAGTTTTAATTTTGATTTTTGATTGAATTTTAACAAATTTTTAAAAATTACTTCAGTTATTTTTTAGAATATTTAAAAATTATAATTGAATTTTAACCAATTTTTAAAAATTACTTTAGTTATTTTAATGAATATTTAAAAATTATAATTGACGAAATTCGTTAGAAAAGTCAATTAAGAAAAAAACAATTAGTTTTTCAGTTAAATTTTAAGTTTTAGTTTGTTAGGCCAGGTCAGGGGAGTTTGTAACGACCCTAAACCTAGGCACTATTTTAGCACACCATTATATGCCTTTTATATTATTTGTTGACTTTATGTGCTTAAATTATGTATTTGATTTATTATGGTAATTGAAGATGGTTATGAGATAATCTTAAAGCCTTAGGATTAAATGGAAATAGATTAAAGTATTTTGTGGAAGTATAATAATGGAAAATAAATAAATTATTTTAAGTAGTATGGTGGAGTTATAATAAAATAAATAAATAAATAAAATAGTATGGGTAGTTAAGGTGTCTTTGTGTAAAGAAGAGAAGTAGAGGTGTTAGTTGCCTTCTCTAGATCTTGGAGGGCTTAAGTGCAATTTGGGGATAGATCTCATTTAATGGAAGTATGGAAGGCCATACTCCCACCTTTTTCTCCCTCACCTTCTTCAATTATTAACCTCCTCATTCACTCATCATCTTCCTTATATTTTCTTCTCCATTTTTCTCCATGGGAAATTCCTCCATAGATCCTCCATTTTAGAAAATCATAATAAATCCAATTATTCTCCATTTGATGATCCGGGTGTACTTTCGTGTCCGTGGAGTTGAGGGGAACACATCAAGCTAGAAAAATCGTGGTTTCATCTCATATTGCTAAGGTAAGTTATTATGACTTCTTTCTAATAATTGCTCATTTTATGTGTTATCGAATGTGTTGTTGAAAGGAAAGAATTTTGGGTATTTTAAATAATGTTAATTGAGTTAAAATGATTGTTGTAAGGATGGAATTACTTTTAGTTATAGAAGAGTGGTCTAAGTTGAAGGAGGGATGATATAATGGTTGTTGATATGTTGGAACGTTTTCTTGGAGTTAAGAAATGGAGTAATGACCTAGGAAAGTGTTGTTGTTCATGATAGTGACAAAGAATGTAAGAAAATGGGTTGAGTTAGATTAGGAAAATAAGTGTGAAATTGATGAAATATCTATCTTCAGTTTTAGGTTTTAATTTTATTTTAACCTTTAATTGTTAGGTTGTGAATAGTTGCACTAGCGTGGACTGTTCATAATTTAGGCCACTGTTTCATCAATTGGATTTAATTGTTGACCTAGCGGAATACAAAAGAATCTAGATTTATATGTTCTTATTTTGCTTAATGAATTTCTTGATAATTGTTTTGACCTAGCGGAATCTACAATAGGAAAGAAGTATTAGGGTTGCAATCCGAACATCAAACGTCCCAACCCTTAAATCAAGTGAACGAATCGTTGGACGAGATTGTTAATTTTATCATGATAATTCTAGCATAGAATGAAGATGAATATTACATCCAATCCATGAACTAGAGAAATTAGTTACTCATCTTCATCGCAAAAGACAAAAGAGATGAATAAAAACACATAAAACCTCGTTTGATCATTGAATTGTAAAGAACAAAACTTGAAATCTTGTTTCTCCCTTCAATCTTGAATAAAAGCATGAGAGGAATACAACCCTAAAGTGTCTTTTATTTATACTAGGAGATTAGGGAGAGAAAATATGGCGAAAATCTTCAGAATCCGTCCAAAATAAAGAAACTGGCCGCGTCTGTCCGACCATACTGGGCGCGCGCCTACTGGCACTGGGTGTGCGCCTGGTATCAATCTGCAAGCATTCAGGCGTGCGCCCAATAGCACCGTGCGTGCGCCCACCTTGATTTCCATCCTTGCTCCCTTTTTCTTCCATAATTCCTTTTAGATCCTCCAGCAAAATGAATCCTTGACTTCTTAAAATACCTCGCAAGTCCTTTCTTACTTTCCAAGAGATCTCCACTCCATTCCTTTCCACTTTTGCTTCCTTTCTTCACTATAATCCACCGCTTTTCACCTAATTAACCTGTACTCATAAAGATACTAGAAAATACATTAAAATAACATTTTACTCAAGAATTTCACAATAAATAAGTGTAAGAGTACCTAATTTAGATGTGTAATAACACATCCATTAGAAATGTGATGGTGAAATGAGTAGGAAATCAAAGTGTGAGTAGCTTAGGTTGATGTCACTATGGGTTTAAATGGGTTATAATGATATTAGAAAGGTTGATAAATATTCTTATGTTCACAATTTAGAGGAAGCTTAAGTTGGATTTTTGGGTTTTCTTGACTTAGGGACTTAAAGCTGCTGCAGATACCTGAATCTGGCCGTGGCACGAGTCGTGCCCCTTGGCACGAGTCATGCCCATGGCCAACTCGTGGAGACGACTCGTGGATTTGAGGTTAATTCGTTCTGATCACTTGGGGATGAAATGGCACGAGTCGTGCCCTATGGAATAACGAGTCGTGCCTTTGCTAGGGACGCATGAATCTGGGAAAGGTCAAAGGGGCACGAGTCGTGCCCTGGCCTGGTGACTATGATCCAATTTGTGGGCTGTTTAAACCTAATCAAAATAGAACCAAAATGAATCCTCTTTAACCTAGATTAAAGTAGAATACTTTGGCTTCACCATGACGTCTTATTTGGTCAAAATGGATTTGGGGAAGTAGTTTAAATATTGTCCGGAAAATGGTTGATAAGCTTGATTAGTAACTTCACCAAAGTAGTTCAAACTTGGGAAGTAGATCTTGAACTTTTATTAAGGATATTTGAGGTTGTGTGATGACTATATAGGAATGATTTATGATACATAGTGGCCTTACTTGCCCCATATCCTTGGTGAGTGGTTTGAATAGTGTAGAAGCTGTGTGTTACACTAGTTTGGAAATGTGCAATCATTACATTGGTTCATTATTATCCAAAGTGTGGACTTATATACTATGTTGTTAACTTGTTATCCCAAGGGTGGATATGTTCATTATATGGTTGCATGGTTATCCCAAGTGTGGATATGTTTATCGTATGGTTGCACTGTCATCCCATTTGTGGATTTATTGGCCATATTGTTGCCTTACTTGGATTAATATTCATTGATGATACTATGTATAGTGTATTAAATGAATGTTGCACTATGGTATTGATTTAACATGAGTATACATTACCATGTTGTTATATTCTTATCCCTTTGGTGGATTTTATTTCAAGTATCTATTATGTGCTTGAACGTGTTTATATTATATGTGATTCGGGGGTATAATGGAATTCAATCAATTATTGATTTGTTCTATAAGTGATTGAAGGTTCATCATACCTGTGACCGGCCCCTCTGTGGCCACAGAGTGGGAGTGCTAGCAGCTGTATTGAGCCAAAAGCATTACAGTCCGCTGCGTTTTTATGGATTTAGGTGGAATGCTTCTGTATTAAGCCAAAAGCTTTACAGATAGCGACGATATTATATGATACTCTGAATAAGGGTCATATAAGTATCTTATTTTCTTATATGGATCTCTGGGGTATGAGTCCTATAAGCGGTGAAGGTGCATGGGGGCAATTCACCAAAGAGCGGAGTTTTACTCCCATGTTGTACGACTTATTGTTCAGACGGGAAAGGTAAAATGAGGTAACGTAAGGTGTTTACCGCTTTAATAATGTGTTATGTGTAACCATGCTATGTGTTGCATCTTATTTGGCATCTTGCTGCATTCATAATAGCTTATTGAGATTTATTCTCACCCCTTCCCCTTTTACTGTTTTAGATCGTGCTGAGACAGGTGACCTGAACCAGTGAGGCCGGGGATAAGAGTTTGGACTTTTGCTTTTGGGACTTGTCAGGTTAAGTATATGAGTTGGTTGACTAGGTGTATTTATTAAGTAAGACTCTTTTGAGAAGTTGTATATAAACTCTTTTGTAAAACCAAGTTAATTGTGAGTTTTCGATGTAAGTAATCAGATTATGGTTTATGGAAGTTGTTGTTGAAATTTCTTCAAGTAGAGATATTACTAGTTGATTTAATTTGGCAGTTTGAGAATTGGTTTTCTTTTAAAGGGAAATAAAAGTTTTTAAAAAATTTAAGATGGGATTTATTAGACTGGGCTTCTCCAGCTCGGGACACGCGTTAGGTCCCGGGTTGGGGTGCTCACAGAGTTAGTGCGGCCGCCCAAACTCTTCAGCCAAGTTTGTGTGGTCGCCCTAACTCTACGGCCAAAAAACAAGTTCAAGTGAACTCGCTACACCGTGTAGCGATTTCACTAAACTCGCTACACCGTGTAGCGAGTTTAGTGAAATCGCCACACCATGTAGCGAGTTCACTTGAACTTCATTCCACAGCAGCAGCAATCTTCAGCAGCCACCTGCAAACAACCAAATCAAAACATAATCACCTGCTGCTGCAAACAAAACAACCAAATCAAACCAAAACCAAAACAAATAACATGCTGCAAACAACAAACAACCTGCTGCAAACAATCAAAACAAACAAAATTCCATATCCAAAATCCCATATCCAAACAAAATATCATAAAACACACCTATACATCTACATAAATGTGTAGAAAGTGTAAAACAAAATAAAATGCAAATATCCAAATAAAAACTAAAAAAATCATAGTTTCAGTTATTACAAATTAAAACATCAAAATAAAAACTAAACTAATACTACTAAGTTTCATTACATCCGAATAAAAAAAAAAGTGAACTCGCTACCTCCTATCGTAGAAAGACGGAGTGTACTTACTCGTCTGATTCTGCTGCCGAGACCCTCTTCTAATCATCTCTTCCCGTTGAGCAGGGATAGTCTCAGTCGGATCGGAGAAGGGGTGGAGCCCTGCTTGTGATGTAGAAGAAGGAGCCCTAAAACCACTTCCACTCGTATATAGTCCGAAGCCCATAGTGGATGATCCAGGGGAAGGGTCTGCCTGGGCACTCCCACTCCCCCAGCCACCCCCACTCCCACTCCCCAAGCCACCCCCACTCCCACTCCCCCAGCCACCCCTACCCCCACTCCCACTCCCCCAACCACCCCCACTCCCCTATCCATCCCCATCCCTCTACTGTGACTGTGACTGCTGCCATTCATATTGTCCATCATCCTGGGTCTGGGTCTGCGCTTGAGGCTCGGGCTCGGGCTCGGGGTCAGCCTCTGGCTCGTCATGCAAGTTCATTTGGGGTGGTGGCTGTGCCTGTCCACGACGTCTAACCCGACGCTGTCGAGGTTGTTCTACCCCCTGTGCGCGATCTATCGGTGGGGGAGGTGCAGCAGACTGAAGGCGTTGGAGCTCCCTAACTCTCGAGAACCCGCGTGTAATAGTCGAACGCATTGAAGCTTGTCTGGGATGCTCCTCCATCTCATTGTCGACAAGCAAGCGATGAAGGGTCTGCACTTGTTTTTATATCAAAAATATATATAAGTACGAGAGACATAAGTTAATAATTGATGTTTTGTTTAAAAAAATATAAATAATAACTTGAAAAATGTAAAAACTTATCATAAGCTCTAAGGCAGGGGCAGCCGACCGGTATCTAGCCTCCTCTAAATGAGTGAGGTTATGCATAAACATACACGTTATGCTCCGATACCATATCATATATGGATCAGTGTAACGCATATCGTGAATGCTGTAGACCCCGAAAACCAGATATTGGTGTCGCTGTTCCCAATGTACAATATGTTGTTGATGGCGGACGCTCCAAATCACGGTATTGTTTCCCCGCCGATCATAACTGCGCAACTCCGGGCTAGTGTTGCAAGGTTCTGGAACCCCCTGCATCAGGTCAAACTGCCTCATAACGCGATCCGACAGATGCCACTCGATCCTCTCAAAGCATACGAGAGGGACCTTCGCCAACCATACGTCCTCACCCTTAGTGCAGTAGGGCGGAGCGTATCTCCCTGCATAAGGTTGCCACACAACCTGATCCTCGGTTAACTGGGCCAGCTGATCCCGATAGCCTCGCAGGTTATGTGCAGTAACCTCCATCAGATTCAGTGATGCCTGGGTCTAGCTGAAATTTAAAAAATAGAATAATTATAAGAAATAGTAAAAAAACAATAACGACGAGAATATAACATATGATATATGTATAACTGCATCCGAGGGGCATGAGCACATAGTCCGGATCTCTGAATCGACTACGGATATGCGGTTGCACACATCTCAATCGCTCCCAAGCCCAAATCTATATCAATTAAATATATATCAAATACTATAAATAATGCCGCTAATTTGAAATCAAACTTAAAAACAACAACATAATGAACATTAAAATGAGATAAACATACCTGTAGAACGTTGAGAAATCCTCTGCACTGTCTCGTCTGAGGGTTAGTCGCACTACACAGCTCTCGATATAGGAAAGCGAGCGACACACTCCCCCAACTGTACTGGCTGACCCTGGAAACATCCACAAGCAGAGGGAGATAACACATCTTAACCTTGTTGTTCGTACGATCAGGCATGACCGTAGAACCCAAGGCTAGCATGATATATGCATGTACGTACCTATCCACAATCTCTAGAGCAGTATCATCGGCGAGGTCATCGAAGTGTGGTAAAATGGGTCGTAATCCATCTGAGCTTCAGACTACTCCCATTCATATGTCCCTGATCAGGGACAGGCCCTAAAAACTCCTGACAGACACCCCGCCAGTCAAAATCTGCTGGGAACCCAGCATCAGTAACAGCATCCCCATCAATCGGCAATCCGCAAATCATGCCGATATCCTCTAGGGTGATTGTCATCTCACCAACCGGGAGGTGGAATGTATGGGTCTCCGGACGCCATCTCTCGATCAAAGCCTCCAGCAACCCACAATCGTACTGAACTCTCCCAATGTAGTGAACTCCACTAAAGCCACACTCCGCCAGTCTCGACAATATCCTAGGAGCTAATACGGCAGGCAAGGAGGCACCACGACGAAAAGACAAGGGAGTAGCAACCTCCTGCTCGGCCCAAATAAACCGAACTCTATGGTTCCGATGCTAGGTCAGAACAGAGGCATCGATAGGCCCGGGATCAATGAAGGCATCCATCTATTTATTTCAATATTAAGGTTGGTAATTAATAATCATATTTTTGTAAATTGTGTTTCTTCTATATTCATTATTTTCTACATAGTACGAGTATTGTAATCCAAAGTGTAATTACTAGTACGTGGCATTGTAATCCAAAGTTATCCCACACTTCCAAGAAGTGCCTGTGAGAAAGTTCTTGATTTCCAGCCTATATACTAAGTAATACTTCAAGAGTAATCCTCATGCGATTTTGAAAAATAGCATGCGGTTTTTTTTTTTTAAGTTTGAACAAGCGGTTTCCAACATATATACCTTATAAATACTTCTTTTTTAAATAAGTAAATTGTTCTTTTGAATCAATTTGTTAAGCACGTGCGCGACATATGTCACTTAATCGACTTTTCTAACGAATTTCGTCAAAAAGCCCTTAACTGGCGATAATTTTACATATGAAGCCCTGCAATTTGGATGTCTATATATTTTTCATTCAATAAACATTTTGAAGATGTTTAAGTTTCATCTATATAATATATTAGGAAAGGGCTAATGTCACTACAATAAATAATTATCCACTATATTCTTAAAATTTTGATAACTTAATCATTTACTTGACACAATTTCACTTAGAAATATTATTAACACTACAATATTTGCTTATCCAATACAACTATAATTACTATTATTATTATTTATTTATTTTTGTAAGGTTTAATTTTCTTCTATTTTTTCTCCAATCATGCTAAAACAATTTAATTATTTATATGCAAAATATAAAATGCATCGTATATATTTATTATAGAAATTAATAACTGATGTCATCAAAAAAATCAAAAAAAATCCTAAATTACAAGTAAACTAATAAACATTAATTATTATCTCAAAATTTTGGATTGGGACACAAATTAGTCACATATTTGAGACTAAACTAATATATTTTTACAATGTCATCAAAAAAATCAAAAAAATCCTAAATTGCAAGTAAATAAATAATAAAATCAAAGTTAAATTCAACACAAAATAAAGTAAAATACAAGAATGAAAACTTACAATTATAAAATTTTGAATTTGAATGACAAAATCAAGGTTTTGGCTCTTGTTTCTTCTTTTTCTCCTTGCTTGCCAGCGGCTGGACTTAGAAAGTGTAGGGTTTGTTTTGTTTGTGTTTGATGAAGACTGTAAACTAGAAGGGTTTTGAATTTTTAATAACTCGCTACACCGTGTAGCGAGTTTTGCTTAATTAATTGTCCTAATTAAATACCAAATTGTCAATCTTAATTAATTACATAGAACTCGCTACACCATGTAACGAGTTTGACCTGTCCAAATCAAACTCGCTACACGGTGTAGCGAGCTTCAAAAAGTGGGACAGTTTGGGCAAAACTTTAAACAGTAAGTCATTTTGGAAAATAAAAAAGTGAAACAGTATTATTTGAGAAAATATTCCAATTTATTCCACTTTCCATTGAAGTGTTAAATTTGTTTGCGAATTGAATTTTAGGAAATATGCATATGTGTGATTTTGTTTTTTTTTTCTTTTTTTCATAAAATGAAATTATTGATATAATTAAGAGTTTGAAACCAACATACATAAAACCTGCACAACATTAATGGGTAAAAGAGAGAGAATTGATGATTAAAGCTTTAAATGGATGAAGTAATGATTGTTGGGTGATTATAGTAACATGAGTCAATTGATGAAAGGGTATTTTAGTCAATTACTATAAATGAAGTTTTGGAGGAAATTTGCTACAATCACTTGAGCCTCTTTATATATATATATATATATATATATATATATATATATATATATATATATATATATATATATATATATAGGGCGATTCATCTAGGTCCCTCCAGCGAGATTTAAATTCAATTTAGGAAACAACATTTGAATAATTCCCCAGACACCCCTCGGTAATACAAAGACATAAATACCTTTATTTTGTGCACGCGTGACACGTCATTCGTCAGGGGACTGAACCCAATTTCAAAACTGAAAATTATATTTTAGTCACTAGAATTTTTAAAATTATATATTGGTCACTAGACTTTCTGACATTTCAGATCAGTCATTGAACTCAAAATAGTTTCAGTCTGGTGAACTCAAAATAGTTTCAGTCTGGTCACTTCAGTCTCAATCATTACAAATTAATCACTGAATTTTTCAGATCATCACAACAGTCTTTAGCCTTTCCAAAAATACTTCCATTTTTTTTATATTTTTCACATTATTACACTTTAATTAAGTCACTTATTTACCAAAATATCAAAAGTTAAGTCACTTATTTATAGAAATGTCACAAAGATATTTATTTATAGAACTGTCATCTCATTCCCGATGCAACTCTTATAGCTGAAGTATAAGATCAATTCACTTCTTATAATTTGCTTATAAGTAAAAAAAATCCACCAAAAAATAAAAAATTCCAAAAATAGTCTTGTATAGTCTGATAATTTATTATTAAAACTCTTATAGTTGAACTATAAGACCAATTCACCTCTTATAATTCAGCTATGAGACAATTTTTTCAATCAAAAAAATCAAAAATTTCAATAATAACACCAAATTAATATCATAATTTACACATTCTAACTCTTATTATAAGTTAATTATAAGACTACTTTGTCTCTTATAATTGACTTATAAGACAATTTTTTCAACCAAAAAAATCAAAAATTTCAATAATAACAATGAATTAATATCATAATTTACACATTATAACTCTTATAAGTGCATTATAAGACTAATTTTTCTCTTATAATTGACTTATAAGACAATTTTTTCAACAAAAAAATAAAAAAAATCAATAATAATAACGAATTAATCTCATAATTTACACATTATAACTCTTATAAGTGAATTATAAGACTAATTTGTCTCTTATAATTGACTTATAAGATAATATTTTCAACCAAAAAATAAAAAATTTCAATAATAACAACGAATTAATTTCATAATTTACACATTATAACTCTTATGAGTGAACTATAAGACTAATTTGTCTCTTATAATTGACTTATAAAAAAAATCAACCAAAAAAATAAAAAAATTTAATAATATAAATGATTTAATCTCATAATTTACACATTACAACTCTTATAAGTGAATTATAAGACTACTTCGTCTCTTATAATTGACTTATAAGACAATTTTTTCAACAAAAAAAAATCAAAAATTTCAATAATAACAACAAAGTAATCTAATAATTTACACATTACAACTATTATAGCTAAATTATAAGACCAACTTGCCTTTTATAACAACTTTGTCTCTTATAATTGACTCATAAGACAATTTTTTTCAACCAAAAAAAATAAAAAATTTCAATAATAAGGAATTATGGTCCGCAATCAGTGTAAGGAGCATGAATTTTCATCTCATCCCTTTCTTGAATTTTCAGCTTACACCGTGCATTGAAAGAATAATGGTCCGCAGTCCGTGTAAGGAGCGTGTTTGTAATGTTTGGTGTTGGGACACATTTGCCCTTTGAGCTGATGTTGGGGTGTGCAAATCGATTTGCTACTTAAAATGTTGGCTATTAATCGAGTCTCGAGGCATCTCTTGAATTGCTTTGACTTTTTTTGTGCAAACTTGGACTTTTTGTATGTAGTCTTTGGTGTTGGAACACACTTTCCATTTGAATGATGTTAGAGGGGTGCAAATGAAATTTTTTTCTGTTAAAAAAATTGTCTTATAGTTGAATTATAAGAGGTGAATTGATTTAATATTTCAGCTATAAGATAACCATTTGGATATGTGCTTACCATGGGGCAGCACCGGTTAATACAAACGATCAGTATGACACCTATTTTGAGTAGTTAATTAAATAATCATTTTTCTTGAGATTACAAGGACTAATATGAAAATTTCACATTAACAAAGATTAAACTGGAATTTAACAAAACACAGGGACCATATTAAAATTCTCGAAAATACAAGGATCTAATTGAAATATTTGGAACTCACCTTCTTCTGCATTATGAACCCATCAGTTATTGTTGGGGTATTCTTTTCTTCATCAAACAAACAAGGCATATGAAAGAAGAACCATACCCACTTTATCTAAGAAAGGTGGTATTGATCTAAGTGGGAACAAACAACGTAATCCTTTACTAATAAGTGATAAATGCAGTTTTTATCTAAATGATATCCCATTTTTTGAATCACATATTCATTGGCAGAAGATAAGATTTTAGAAGTTGAAGTCTTCCTTAAAAGCCAACCGTGTAAGGTTGCTAATTCTGCAATTGTTCTTTTTTTCACAACAGGAAGGAACCAGAGAGTGACGCGATCCAGATCTGAGAAGGAACCAGTGGTTGTCGGTTGCAGGAGGAGAAGACGGCCGGAGTTGGATAAAATTCGGCCGGGCCGGGGAAAAGAGAGAGATCTGGCCAGGTTGAAGGCAACAACAGTGGGACGACTCGGAGAAGAGAGAGACCAGTGGCGTGGTTAAAATGGAGAAGTTGTCGGAGAAATTCGTTGGAGACGAAGAAGGAGGGAAGGGGACCGATAAAAGGGAGAGAAAAAGAGTGTGTGTGGGTGAGGGTGTGTTTTTAGAGAAAGTGAGAGAAGATCAAAAATGAGGAGGGAGGTTAGGGTTTTATTCGGGAGGGGGAGCCTAGGGGTGTCTGAAAAATTATAATTTTGGCTGAATTATTTGGAATTTACAAAAGGCCTCTCCTTAAAATGGAATAAAATTTTAACATGAGGTCCCTTGTGGAATTTTTCCGTTTTTCAACCCTATCAAAATTTAAAAATTTAATAATCTTCCCGAAATTTTTAAAAAATATATCATATTCCATTAAAAATATTATTGATAATATTTTTTAAATATTAATTATAATAAATATATTTGAATAAGTTCTTTTTATCATACTTACATTATTAAATGATCAAAAATGTGTAAATGCGAAATTTGAAATTTATTACGAACATAAAAACAGTACACAAAATCTAGGGAGAAACGCGTTTCTCCATAAGTTATGGAGAAACGGGTCCCGACATGTCGCGCGACAATGAGCTAGATAGCCAGAAACCTATGAAAGTGATATCCAGAAACCTTCAAATGAATATCCGTAAAACCTTCAAAATGTTTCGGATATACATTTGAAGGTTTCTGGATATCCGTAAACCTTCAATAGCAATTTCGGATATGCCCTAACACAATTCTCGATATGCACCTAACAGCTCGGATACGCACCTAACAGCTTCGGATATACATTTCACATCCTTCTCGGCTATCAAATACAAAGCTTCGGATATCAACCGCAAAGCTTCGGCTATCAAATGCAAAGCTTCTGGATATCCAGAAGCTTTTGGTCTTGGCCTTGGGTTTTTTTTTTCTGGTTATCAAATGTAAAGCTTCTGGCTATGAAAAACACGTTTCTCCATAGTTATGGAGAAACGCGTTTCTCAGCAGACGCACTCAAAACAGTAAGGTGGCATATAATTCAATTTAAGCTTTATATAAAATATAAAAATACGTAACCACTATAAATCAAATCAAACTAATACTTTACAAACAACAACAAAGCCTTAGTCCCAAAATAATTTGGGGTCGGCTAACATGAATCCTCATATGTTATCGTGAATAAATAAATAAACAAAAAAATATAATTAAATTAAATTAAAAAAAATAAAAATAAAAATAAAAAAAAAATAAAAACAAAATAAAATAAATAAATAAATAAAAAAAAATCAACCCCCACATGGATTTTTGCCCTCCACTCCGGCCTCTTCAACACCATACTTTCATCCACTCCAAGTAAATTCATATCATTTTCAATTACTCTAATCCAAATTTGTTTGGGTCTTCCCCTACCCCTCGCCATTTTATCATTTCTCCACTGTTCCGGCCTCCTAACCGGTGCATCACTCGATCTCCTTCTCACATGTCCAAATCACCGTAGACGATTTTCCCTCATTTTATCCTCAATGGGCGCGACTCCTACTTTACCTCTGATCACCTCATTTCCCAACCGATCCTTTCTTGTATGACCGCACATCCATCGAAGCATACGCATCTCCGCCACATTCATCATATGCACGTGACACTGTTTCACGGCCCAACATTCGGTTCCGTAAAGCAATGCCGGCCTAATTGCCGTGCGGTAGAATTTTTCCTTTAATCTATTGGGCATGCCGCCATCACATAGAAACCCTGTAGCACTCTTCCACTTCAACCAACCTGCTTTAATCCTATGAGCCACATCTCCATCTAATTCTCCATCCTTTTGGATAATGGATCCAAGATAGCGAAAAAACTCAGAAGCTTGGATAATATTTCCATCAAATGTGACCGCCCCTGCCTCCCTACTTCCAACTCTGCTAAACTTACACTCCAAATATTCAGTCTTGCTTCTGCTTAATCGAAAACCTCGAGATTCCAAAGTGTGTCTCCACAACTCCAATTTACTTTCAACACCCTCTCTTGTCTCATCAATCAGCACAATATCATCTGCGAACAGCGTACACTTTGGTATATCAAACTAATACTTTCTATTGGAAAAATAATTTTATTTTATTTTTTATGATTAAATTAATTAAACTTTAATCAAAATTGTATGACAAAATTGATTATCATCATTAAATTTTAAAATTTATTATTGACAATATTTTTTTACATATATAAAACTTATTAGAATTATATTACAATAATTAAATTTTAATACAATTTAATAAAAAGTTAGTTTACTTGACCACATATGGTCGATCATTGGTCTCGAATATGGGCGTGCACCACCAAAAATCCAACAATTTTTATGGCGGCTTAGTAGAGGTTGTTTGTCTTTGCGAGTTTGTTTACAACATCGAAGCTTGCTTGTTGATACCTCTTGTGGTCTTTGTGGAGAAGAACCTCAGGATGCTTGGCATCTATTTCTCACTTGTACACCGATCGTGGATTGTCATGATGGTTCTTCAAACAAGAGCAGCTGACATCCCTTTCTTAACCTGGATTTTTGAGACTTTGGAGTTGCTAAATGGTGAGGATTGTATACTTTTTGCCTTCACTCTTTGGGCGTTATGGAAGGAGATGAATAATAGGGCGTGATGATCGTCTATGCGCTCGTCAAGTGCGATTGTTACGTAAGCTAGGCATGATATGGCTAAATGGCTGCATTTGAAGAATATCACGACTCAGTTTGTTAACATGGCTACTCCTGGAGGTTCATCTTGTTACGTAAGCTAGGCATGATTTTGACTTTTGACCAAATTCTTTGAACTAACTTTTGTGGCAGCTGGTTCATCAACAAGACAAAGCCAATGAATTGGCTGATTATATATCAAGGGTTTTTCCCTTTTTTTTTAGCACTACAACTTGAGATGAGTTAAATTTATGGATAGCAGCCTATTGTCTATTTGTGATTGTCAATAAATATCATTTTTTGTTTCAAATAAAAAAAAAAAAAGTAAAATAAGACACTTTTTATATATGAATTGTTGTTTTAAAACAAAAAAAAAAATATATTATATAAAAGTTGGGATAGCCAATATTGTGGTGCTTCTCGATTTTAAGAAGCCAACCCTGTTTATAAAGGAGTGAAAGCCTAGCTCCAGAATTTTTTCTCAAATAATTACTTTTTACTTTTTTATTAATCAAAATGATTTACTGTTCAAACTATTGTTCAGAGTGTCCATTTTTTTTTAAAATCGCTATACCGTGTAGCGAGTTTGACTAGGGTCTGGTCAAACTCGCTACACCGTGTAGCGAGTCTAGTGCAATTAAGTTTGACAGTTGGAGATTTAATTAGGGCAATTAATTAACTTAAAATCGCTACACGGTGTAACGAGTTTGGTCAAATCAAATTAAACTCGCTACACGGTGTAGCGAGTTTAATTTAAAATTTCAAAACCTTCCAGTTCACCGTCTTCATCAAAAAAAAAAAACCTAAACCATTTGTTATACAAAGCAGCCGCCCCGGCTAAGGAAGAAGAAAGAAGAAGAAGCTTCACAAAGGATTCCAATTTCCATTCAAACTCATATTTCTTATCATCAAAATTTAGTAAATTGTAAGTTTACATTCTATATTTTACTTTATTTTCTCTTTAATTTAGCTTTGATTATATTATTTGTTCAAATTTACTCTCTATTTTTTTTTTTTGTTATTAAATTTAGTTTTGTTAAATATGTGAATAATTTGTGTTGTGTTGAATTTTAGTTTTGATTTTATTATTTATTTACTTACAATTTAGAAATTTTTTAATTTTTTTGATGACATTGTAAAAACATACACAAATTAGTCTCAAATATGTGACTAATTTGTGCTAATCCGAAAATTTGAGATAATAATGAATGTTTATTAATTTACTTGCAATTGAGGATTTTTTTTATGACATTAGTTATTAAGATTGAAAATATTATTATTCTCATTTTTTTTGATTTTCTGAGTATGAGCTTGTAAAGGTATCTGAATTGTATTTTCTTTGTAAATGTATGATATATTTGAATTTGTCTATAAATTGTTCATAGAGTTTGAATTGGATTTGATCAGTCTATGTTCGTATTCCTTTAGGTTTGATCAATCATTGTTGGTAGCATTTTTCCAATTCATTCAGATTGTTGAAATATTAACTTGTTCACTTGTAAAATTTGTACATTTGAAATATTGGATTGTAAGAACAAAGAATTTAGTTTTTTGTATCTGTACTGAACAAAATCCTAGAACTGTTGTAAGTATAAATAATAGGATATGAATTATTAGTGAGATAGAAAAATAGGATAGGAATTAATATACCTATAACAACATCCCAAATCTCATATACTTATACCCCAAACCCTAAACCCTAAATCAGATAGATCTACCCCAAACCCTTAAAATATGATTTATTGTTCAAACTTTAAAAAAAAAAAAAAACCGCATGCTATTTTTCAAAACCGCATGAGGATTACTCTTGAAGTATTACTTAGTATATAGGCTGGAAATCAAGAACTTCCCCACAGGCACTTCTTGGAAGTGTGGGATAACTTTGGATTACAATGCCACGTACTAGTAATTACACTTTTGTATTCTCTTATTTATTTCCTTGCCTCGTAGAACAATAACCAACCTTGATATTGAAATAAATAGATGGAAGCTTTCATTGATCCCGGGCCTATCGATGCCTCTGTTCTGACCCGGCATGATGAGCATAGGGCTAGGTATATTTGGGCTGGGTTTCAGGTTTCTAGTCCCCTCCATTTTTGTCATGGTGACGCCTTGCCAGGCGAATTAGCTCTTGTGATATTGTTGAGACTGGCGGAGTGCGAATTTAGCGGAGTACACTATATAGGGAGGGTACAGTATGATTTTGCGTTGCTGGAGGCTCTGATCGAGAGATGGCGTCCGGAGACCCATACATTCCATCTCCCGGTTGGTGAGATGACGATCACCCTAGAGGATATCGGCATGCTTTGCGGATTGCCGATTGATGGGGATGTTGTTACTGATGCTGGGTTTCCAGCAAATATAGACTGGCGGGCTGCATGTCAGCAGTATTTAGGGGCTGTCCCTGGTGACTGAGATATAGATGGGAGCAGTCTGAAGCTTAGGTGGATTACCTTCCGTTTCCCACGCTTTAGTGACCTCGCTGATGATACTGCTCCAGAGATTGTGGATCAGTATGTACGGGCGTATATCTTGCTTGCCTTGGGTTCTACGATCATGCCTGATCGTAAGAACAACAAGGTTAAGCTATGTTATCTCCCTCTGCTTAGGGATGTTTCTAGGGTCACCAAGACATTGGGGAGTGCCGCGCTCGCTTTCCTTTATCGAGAGTTGTGTAGTGCGACCGACCCTCGACGAGACAAAGGCGGCGGATTTCTCAACGTTCTACAGGTATGTTTATCTCATTTTAATGTTCATTCTGTTGTTGTTTTTAAGTTTTATTTCAAATTAGCGGCATTATTTATAGTATTTGATATACATTTATTTGATATAGATTTGGGCTTGGGAGCGGTTGAGATGTGTGAGGCCGCAGATCCGTTATCGATTCAGAGAGCAGAACTTCTTGCTCATGCCCCTCGGATGCAGGTATACATAAATCATACATTATTTTCTCGTCGTTAATTTTTTTTGAACTAAATCTTATAATTATTCTGTTTATGAAATTTCAGGTGGACCCAGGCATCGCTGGATCTGAGAGAGGTTACTGCACATAGCCTGCGAGGCTATCGGGATCAGTTGGCCCGGCTAAACGAGGCTCACGTGGTGTGGCAGCCTTATGAGGGGAGAAACGATCCGACCTACTGCGCTCAGGGTGAGGACATATGGTTGGCGAAGGTCCCTCTCATATGCTTTGAGAGGGTCGAGTGGCATCTGCCTGATCGCGTTATGAGGCAGTTTGGCCTGAGGCAGGTTGTCCCCCCACAGTGCGACACTAGCCCGGAGTTGCACCGTTCTGATCGGCGGGGAAATAGTAGGGTGAGATGGAGTGACTGTCATCGCCCACTTATTGCACGATGGACCAGCGGCACGAACATCTGGTCACCGGGGAGTACGGCTACCACGATATGACTTACACCGATCCATATATGGTATGGTATCGGGATATAACGTGTAAGTTTGTGCAGCCCCTCACTCAAATAGAGGGGGATGGATACCAGTCGTCTGCCCCTGCCTTAGAGTTTATGGTAAGTTGAGAGAAAGAGAGAAAGCTGAGAGAAAGAAAGAAAGCTGAGAGAAAGAGAGAAAGCTGAGAGAAAGGGTTAAAGCTGAGAGAAAGGGTTACATTCACGTGAATTATTCACGGGCTTTGAAAACTGAACTTTGTAGCAGGCTTTTTCAGACTTAAACTCGCTACACGGTGTAGCGAGTTTCACTAAAGGTCAATTAAAATCGCTACACCGTGTAGCGATTTCAATTTTAATATAACTCGCTACACGGTGTAGCGAGTTTAAGCCAGAGATTGTCCCCCAATCATTTCATTCGTTTCAACATTTCTTATTTCCATTTTTTTTTTCGTTCGCGAAGGTATTTTGAGCAATAAATATAGGTTAATTTAGTTATCATAATGAATATCTAAAAATTGTTACTTGTAGTACATATAATGGTGTAACAATAGCAACTTTTAAATTTTAATTTGGACAATTAAATCAGCTTCAAATTATTGCTCAAAATAGCTTCGTAGTAACATCAAAAAAAATTTGTACATGTGTTAAAAAAATAATGACATGTTGCTGAATTATGTTTTTGTTTAAAATATTTTTTTACATGTTTTAAAATAAATGATGACATGTTGCTGAATTAAGTTTTGGTTTCAAATATTTTTTTATGTGTTAAAAAAAATATGTCATGAATAATTGCAACAAAACCAAACACAAACTGTACAAAATAATTTTAAAAAACTAAAATAACATCAAAAAATAAATATTTTCAAGTTAGTGGCCACATCCCGGCCACATAGGAAATCTTACATTAATTCATTAAAACAAGTTAGTGGCCACATCCCGGCCACATAGAAAATCTTACATTAATTCATTAAAACATTTAGGAAATTCATATAAATCAAATGAACTTAAAAGTCACTTAACTTCACTACTTCACTATCCTTAGAAAATATCTGCAAAACAAATTAGTTTAACATTATTTATTATATGATTACAACAATTCAGCAAAAATAAGTAAATATGTACCTTGAACACATCAGGGAGTGTGATGTTAAGATAACGTGTTGTTGATGATGGGATGGGGTGCCAAACAACAACCTAAATATTTCAAAACAAACAATTAGATGAAAGTATTAATGTTCATTGCAAATTCACTAATTAATATATCATACCTTCTGAAGTATCAGAACAGAACCAACAGATATATCTTTCCCAAATTCACTCTCAGTCACTTTGTGATGAATGGAAGCTTCAATGGTATCCGTAGGATCCTAATAATTTTATCTCAGTTAGTAACTCAAAACACATTTCACCCATGATAAAAAGCATACTAAGCTCATATCCTAACCTTTAAAGTCACCCAGAGATCACCAAACTCATTTCGTTTGCAGGACTTGATAACAACAACAACCTAATAGAACATACATAAATGTAAAAAATCAATGTTAATTTACACACATTTTACTATAATCAATCTTGATATTATACCTGATCCACCCTGTCAACAGTATGACATTTCTTCTTGATAGAGTTTAACGGATAATATGTACCCTCTTCAGTCAAAAATTCCATTGCAGAGAGCCAAGGACTGTCTTAGAAAGCTTCATCCTTCACTGGATCTTCAATCACTCTCCGTATATATTCCTGGGTTGCAATCGGTGTTTGTTGTGAAGAGAAGTTCTCACGGTCGTAATTTCTCCGACGCATGGCGGATTGTACAGCACCCGCGGGACCAGGAATAACACGCGATGAAGAGGAGCCTTCACCGCGAAAAAAAAGCGCTGCTCGTTAGGATCCATTTTTTTTTGTTTAATAGAATTTGATTGAGAAGATTGAGTGAGGGTTGCTAGGAGGATACGAGAGAGAGAGAGAATGAATGAACGAGGAAGGAGAGGAAGAAGATAAATGAATCTGGAAAGCTGAGGGGTGGTATTTAATTAACTTAAACTCGCTACACCGTGTAGCGAGTTTGGTCAAACCAAATTAAACTCGCTACACCGTGTAGCGATTTTAAGTTAATTAATTGCCCTAATTAAATCCCCAACTGTCAAACTTAATTGCCCTAGACTCGCTACACGGTGTAGCGATTTTCAAAAAAGTGGACATTCTGGGCAATAGTTTGAACAGTAAGTCATTTTGGTAAATAACAAAATAAAAAGTGATTATTTGAGAAAAAATTCCCAGCTCCAAGATAGGCAAGTCAAAAAATCAACAACTACCTTTTTAGACCACATAGCATTTCTTCGCATGGGTATGTGTCCAGTCAAATGGTATAGTAATTCGACTTTTTTTCAATGTTATAGCTACTTAGAGATCTAATCATATACCTCACAGAATATGAGGCTTGACTTTCCTCGTAACATGATATACACTTTATAATAACACGAGTTACATCTCCTAATAATAACAATCTACATCGCAGTCATGACCGAAATCTACTTCCACCCCTGCCATGAATATCTTCATTGCCATCATACTTCTCCCTTCTCTTTCGTTCCTTTTCATCTCCTCTCAGAATAGTGCCAACTCTAAACAATGCCACCATCAACAAGACTCTTTCTCCCCATTATCAACAGTTTTTTTAATCCTTTTATTCATATTTAGTAAGTCTCTGATTTAGATTTTTTCTCTAATGAACCAAGTCTTTTATTATATATTTATACATACACATATATACAGTCCCATACAGTCAAATATATCACATATATACTGATGCTGCCCAAAAATAAGAATTGGGCTTATATAAATCTATAAGCATGAAAAAGGCCAAGCAGGGCCCAAGTCGAGATAAAGGCTCAAGAATAAAATAGCGACAAAGGTAGCCCAGGGATATCTCGCCAACAAGTGTGTCCGGGGTGTCCCGCCAATTTCACTAAAAAGGTAGGCACGAGATAGCAGAGGCGAGATGATAATAGATGAGAGGCGAGATAATAGAAGCGAGATAATGGGAGAAGGCGGCATGATACTTGGTTAACCTTATTTGACAATGGATGAAATTTAATTGGACGCGACATATAGGAGGCGGCATATAAATATCTACGAAATGGGACCCACTATAACGGTTCTGCATTGGGAAAAGTTACGTGTGTCAGAGAAAAAGCATCACATGCTTTGGATTTATTCTTTTTGTTGTGTCCATAAGCCAATGAAATGATGACACGCGGAGTGAGAGGTTAACTACTGCATGAGATATGCACGTGAGGATAGCATGTGCATAGCACGAGGGAAGGGGGTATATATAGGAGGGATCGTCATCCCTCTAAAGCTACGTCCACATACACACACAGAACACCTCCTTCCAGATTCAGATTTACCCTTGCCAAATAGAAACTTATCCTCACGCCGGAGGGGCTACGCCGGAGCCGCCCCCGGATTAGTTTACGTTGCTTTGGTGTGCAGGCGAGAAGAAGGAGCCGGAGATATCCAAATTGGGCTACATCGGTCCGTGTTGCTGTTGAGGAAATTCCTGGCAACATCAATTGGTTCCGTTGCCGAGAATGAATCTCTTCATCGTTTGAAGATTTCTCGGCGGTGGATTAGTAAGTTTCTGGTACTGTTCATAGATCCGGCGGTTTGGTGTGTGTTGGGACTGATTCATTTGACGTTGTGGGTAGCTTGCAAGCTGGATTTCGTTTGGAGTGATTATTGTTTGTTTTCTGAGTTGGTGGTTGTTCATAATTTGCATAGATAAAGGCTTCGGGGTTGGTGTTATTTTTTTGTTTTATAAGTTCGTAGTATAAATCTAGTGATTTTGGAGTGTTGGATGTGATTGGATTTGTTATTAGTGAGTTTTGGGGCGTTGGTTGGTATGTTCATTTAATTGTGTTGGTTTAAGTTTTCGTGTTTCTGGGTTGATGATTTGGTGAAATTGATGAAGTCAGATTTAGGTTAATATTGTGCTTGATAAAGTACAATTGGAGGAAGTACGTATTTAAGTTCTGGGTTAGATTTGCAGATCTTCATAAGGTGTTCATAAGATCTGCACATCTTCAAGCTTTGCATTCATCAGTTAGAGATTACTTGAGTGATAAGAAATGGCAACTCCAGAAAAGAGTATGGTTAGCCAGAAAACATTGGGAGGAAGGGGCCCTATCCCGCCTATCTTAGGAATTGGGATTATGGGAACGGTTGGAGCGAAGGACACGTCCACCTCACAGCAGGTTACTCCAGAAGAAAGAGAGCGGGTTACAGGTGACGGGAGAGAAAGAAATGTAATGTCGCCACAGCCTGAGGATGAGATAGACGCTGAAGTAGAAAGGTTGCAGCCCCACAACAGCTTAATTTTACAATTGCTGGAGAATAATAAGCGACTAATGACTTTGAAAAAGGCACCTACTCCTATCCCGTAGGATTTGGTGAAGGCAGCAGCGAAAGGGAATAAGGAAGCGGATAAGGAAATAGTTATCTTGGATGACTCTGGGCAACTTAAGGAGACAGAGCCAGAAAAATTAAAGGAGATCGGGACGAGATTGGATGGGTCGCAGAAGCGAAAAGCTATTGAGTTCCTAGAGAATGGGCGAAAGGTTAAAGTTTATCATCAGCCGCATACTTCACAAATGTCATCTTTGTATTAAGAGAATGACGAATATGATACGGCCTCCACTGAAGGGGGATATGAAGAAGAGGTGATGGCTTCTAAGGGTGGAGAGAGATCTAAGCGACTCGAAAAGGAAAGTGTGTGGGAACAAGCCGCTTTGGTGAGGAAGATGGGCTGAAAAAGCAGTTGGCCGAGATGGCAAGAAGATTAGATGAGTTGTAGAAAGGGAATGTAGGTGATAGCGAGAAAGACTCCTTTATCGCCCCTTTTGCCAAGTATATTTAGGAGGCAGAGCCCGCTCCAGAATTTCGGTTGCCCACTCTGACTAAGTATGCGGGATTGACTACAGCCAGGACTCATATTGCGGAATTCAAAGTTACAATGGCAATAATGACCAAGGATGATGCTTTGCTGTGCAAAACCTTTGCCAGCACCCTAGAGCTTCAGGCTTTGGATTGGTTCATGCATCAACCCGCTAACTCCATTTTGGGATATCAAGATTTTAAGAGGAAAATTTTGGTGAGATTTGGGGCAGTTGGGACCCAGCCAGTGGTGTTGCAAGAGTTGATTGGGATTAAACAGAAGGCGGGAGAGGGTATTATAACCTATACCAACAGGTTCTTGTTGATTGCTAATCAAATCTCTGAGATAGAGCCCAAATATGTGATCATGATGTATATGTCTGGCCTATTATCAGAATCTTTTAGGAGAGAATTGAGGATGAGATTGCCAGCGACTTTGGGTGAATTGTATGAGCGGGTTAAGGCGTATTGTGGTGGAGAGGGCATTGATGAAGGGAAAGCTAACACTTCAAAGAAAAGTGTTAAAGATAGAATTGAGTTTGTCAAGGCTGATACTGCGGCTCAAGGGGGAGGTCGAGGAAATCAAGCTGGCGGCAGAGGAGGAGGCCGTGCTGGTGCTCGCGGGACACGAAGAATAATCACATTTACGAGATTAAACGCTAGACCAAGTGAAATTATGCGAGCTGTGGAGTTATCGGCGTCATTTAAGATGACAGACAGAGGAAGAAGAGACCTAAATCAGTATTGTAACTATCACAGAGAGAGGGGGCATGACACTGGTGACTGTTACAACTTGAAGAGGGTGATCCAGTCCAAGATTGATAAGGACGAGTTACAGGAGTACTTGATGCCGGAGCAGAATGTGGCAGCCCGCGGAGGAAATGGCGACAGGAATGAGATTTTGGTGATTCATGAGCTGGCGAGTATTACTTGCTTAAGCAATCAAATTATGTCTTTATCGCATACTTGTCATATCCCAGCTTACCCGCCAAGTGAAGAAAGAATAATCAGTTTTTCAAGGCGAGAATTGGCCTTAACCCCAAGTCATGGTTGTCAGTCTGTGGTGATTTCAATTGCTCCGGGGAATTGTATTTTACATAGAGTGTTGGTAGATTCAGGAGCAAGTCGCAACATTTTGTACTATGAAGCTTTCAAAAAGATGAGGTATACTGAAGCCAATTTGGTGCCATACAAGGGCTTCCTAGAAGGATTTACAAATCACATGGTGCGGGTTAAGGGAACAATTTCACTGGCTGTGGAGATTGGAGAAGGCGAGATGGTGAGAGCTCGCACAGTGGAATTTATGGTGATTGACTTGGTGTCTCCCTATAATGCAATTGTGGGTATCCCGTTCATGCAAACCTTTGAAATGGTTATCTCTATCACGCACCAGCGGGTTAAATTCCCAACTCCAAAAGGAATTGCTTGTTTGAAGAGCGAGGTTAAAGAAGTAATCCAGAAGAAGATTGAAATTTAAACGGCGGCAAGGGCAAGTACAAGTTCACTTTCCACGGCTTTGGTAGTGCGAGATGCGAGAATTAACATGATTACCGACTTAGGGGAATGTGAAGAATGTGAGGAAACAGAAAGTATGAGAAGTAAGTCGGCAATCATTGTTGTTAAAGAAAGGGTGGAAGAGGAAGTGTCGCGAGAGATGAGTGAAATGAGGGATACTGACGTAGAGGTGGCGGAGGAGAAATCTGAAGTGAATTTGATGGCCCTGGTTGCGATGCAGGCCGAGATGGAATGGTCAAAATTAGTTGAATTTATCAAAATGAAGGAACCACAAATTGAAGAGGTAGTTGATTCTGACAATGAGGAATGTGAAGAAATTGAGATGGAAACACCAGAAGGTTTGCCATGTGTTCGCGACAATAAGGGTGAAAGCGGCAACAAGAGCAACAAGAGATGTGTTAAAGAGAAGAAGGCAACTGAGATGGTGGTGGATACTTTGCAAATGCGAGATGAGCCAGATTTCAGGCCGCGGAAGAGTTGGAAGAAGTGATTATTAATGAAGAATATACCGATCAGAAAATCAAAATTGGGAAGCAATTGAGTAGGGAAGAACGAGATAAAATGGTGGAATTCTTGCGGGATAGCCTGGACGTGTTTGCTTGGAAGCCAGAGGATATGAGAGGCATAGATGAGAATGTCGCCCTCCATTGTCTAAATGCCGATCCAAATGTGGAGCCCTTCAAGCAAAAGGTGAGATATCTGTCCGCGGAAAAGGAGAAGGCTGTAATCGGGGAAGTGGAGAAGTTGTTAAAGGCGGAAATAATAGAGGAGATTACTTATCCAGTATGGTTGGCTTGCCTAGTTATGGTGCTCAAGGCGAACAAGAAATGGAGGATGTGTATTGATTTCACAGATCTGAATACGGCTTGTCCTAAGGATTGTTATCCTTTGCCTAAGATTGATAGGTTGGTGGATTCTATTGCTGGACACAAAATTTTCAGTTTCATTGATGCTTATTCGGGATACCATCAAATCAAAATGCTTGAGGAAGACAAAGCCAAGACAACGTTTAGAACCCCTATCGGTAATTTTTGTTATAAAATGATGCCCTTTGGTTTGAAGAATGCCGGGGCGACATATCAAAGATTGGTTAACAAGGTGTTCAAGTGCAGATTGGGAGAAATGTGGAGGCCTACATTGATGATATGGTAATCAAGACCAAATGGGAAGACCACCTGACTGATCTCGCAGAAACTTTTGAGAATTTAAGGCAGAATTCAATGAAATTAAACCCTAGTAAGTGTACTTTCGGGGTCACCGCGGGAAAGTTTTTGGGCTTCTTGGTGAATCGCCGCAGCATAGAAGCCAACCCAGAAAAAATCCAAGCTTTAATGGATATGAAGTCGCCCAAGACAGTTCAGGAGATTCAAAGATTAAATAGGAAGGTGATAGCCTTGGGGCGTTTTGTGTCGCGGTCGGCTGAAAAGTGTTTGCCATTTTTTAAAGTGTTAAAAGGGGATCAAAAATTTTCTTGGGATGAGAAATGTGAGGAGGCTTTTAGGAAGGTGAAGGATTATCTGGGAAAGTCGTTAATCTTGTGTAGTCCGGAAGAAGGTGATCATTTGTATGTGTATTTGGCAGCTTCAGATCTCGCGGTGGCAGCAGTTCTGATAAAGGAAGAGGGCGGTATGCAGAAGCCAGTTTACTATGTGTCAAAGGCTCTAAGTGAAGTGGAAGCAAGATACTTCAATGCGGAAAAGCTGGCTTATGCCTTGGTAATTGCGACACGAAATTTAAGAGCCTATTTTTTATCCTACCCTATCACCGTATTGACCAATGCACCTTTGAGAAAAATCTTGCAACAGCCAGATTCAGCGGGAAGGCTCCTAAAATGGTCAATAGAATTAACAGAATTCGACATACAATATGAGGCGAGAAAGGCTATTAAGGCGCAGGCGTTGGCGGATTTCATATTGGAAACCTCTTTCACTTATGACAGAGAAGAGATCGAAACTCCTGAGGTTAAAAAGTGAAAAGCTAAGTCGCAAGATCCAAAAGCTGAAGATGAGCGAGAAAGGCCCGCGGGATGTTGGGAGCTTTATGTAGATGGCTCGTCTGCCAAAGATAAAGGAGGAGTGGGAATATCATTGAGTTCACCTAAGGGGGATTGTAAGTATGAGAAGGCTTTGAGGTTCAAATTCAATATGTCGAATAATCAGGCGGAGTATGAAGCATTGGTGGCGGGGTTGGAGTTATGTCGAGATATTGGAGTCAAGCAGGTAATAGTATACTCCGATTCCCAGTTGATAGTTAATCAGGTGAAAGGTAGATATGGAGTGATTAATCCAATATTAGCCAAATATTGAGATATGGCCAGGCAAATCTTGCAAAGTTTCAGTTATTGGGAGTTAATTCAGATAGATAGAGAAAAGAATGAGCGGGCTGATATGTTGAGTAAGGCCGCCTGCGACAAAATTGATGAGTTGCCAAAAAGAATTATGGTGGAGTTCTTGGAGGAGCCAACATATGATAGGCCACTAGTTATGGAGGTTGAAGTGAGCGAGAAAGATTGGGTTGGCGAGATGATGGGTTATTTGGAGAAAGAAGAATTGCCCCAGGATGAAGATAAAGCAAAAATTGTTAAAAGGATGTCACCAAGGTTTACTGTGCAAGATGGAATTCTATATCGCAAGTCTTTCTCGCGGCCATTGATGAGGTGTGTAGGGCCAAGTAAAGTTGATGAGGTTTTATTTGAAGTGCATGAAGGGGTATGCGGTGGTCACCCAGGAGCCAGAACCTTGGCCAATAAAATTATGTTTCATGGGTATTATTGGCCAACTTTGAAGAAAGATGCTGAGGAGTATGTTAGGAGATGCGACCAATGCCAGCGACATGCCAATATCCCAAGACAACCCGCCACGGAGCAGACACCCATTGTAGCGGCCTGGCCTTTCGATATGTGGGGGATTGACCTCATAGGGCCTTTCCCTAAAGCTAAAGGGGGAGCTCAGATGATTTTGGTAGCGGTGGATTATTTTACGAAATGAACAGAGGCCAGAGCATTGATGTTAGGTCCCAAATGGTAGGAATCAGGCTAGAGGGGGGGTGAATAGCCTGTTTAAAACTTTTGCTTATAAATGCTCTTTTAAACTTTGAAAGTATTAAGTTGCACTAGCTAACCGGTTATAAAAGATTTGCACAGCGGTTTATAAGTTAGAGTTTCTCAAACCGGTTAGATGAGATGTTCAAACAGTAAATTAAAATCTCATGCAGCAAGGACAAATTTCTTTTCCAAGTAAGGTAAACATGTTAAGCAGTTGTAGGAGTCAACAGGTTGTGACTGGTCAACAGATTATCAACCAGTTACAACTACATGAAAATAAACAGTCACACAGAAGAATGACACGTTGTTTGAAGAGGTTCACAGTGATAAATAACTGCTACGTCCTCTACCAAGTTTGGTTAGAACTTGGATTTGTGAAAGTGCATTGCTATTAATGGATCCTACCTATTACAAGTTGCAAGCCAATGATTGAAGGCTGCTAAACTAAAGGTGACCACTAATGAATCGTGCTACAATAAAGACCTGGTGTTTTCTAGAGATGTGCTCACAAGTTGAGCTGATCTCTCTAGGGTGTTATGTGTGAATCAATCAATGTGTTTCATAAGTAGTCTAATGAAGAAACACTACAATATTGATTGAGGTGCTCAGTGTATAAGTCCTACAGAGATGTCTAGTAAATGAAGGGACTTGTATTGAATGCCTTGAACTGGGAATTTACAGGTTGGTAGTTCAAAGCAGCTCACTCTCAAGGATCATAAATGCACCAGCCTTCTTCAATGCTCCAGGGAAGCTATATATAGAGAACTTCAAATAAAGGAGCCGTTATCTTTGAAGAGGTTGCAATGATGACTTGAACAGGCATGCCTTTGAATGGGAGTATCTTTGCATTTAATGCCTGAGATAGGAGAGAGAAGATTTTCCTTGAGTGGTTGAAGGGATGTGAGTACTGGTTACTTTGATAATCAATTTTGAGCTTCTGACAGCCGCAGGAATGTCACTTCAGCGTCTATTCAACATGTTGCTTTACCCACTTTAGCTAAAGTAGTGACTGGGTAGTTAGGAGCAATAAATGCTTCGGAAAGCTGTTGGCTGAGGGAAGCTTGATGGAGAAGCTCAACTGGTTGGTTAGGTTAAAGACCAGGACCGGTAAAGGGGAAATCAGTAAGGTAGGGACCTTAGCTGATCGGTTAAGAGTCTGTCTGACCGGTCAAGGGCCTCTGACCGGTTGAGGGACCAACCGGTTAAGGAAAGCTTCAAAAACACGTAGCTCACAAACTGATGGAGAATAACTTCAGCTCTTCAAGTCTTCATGCCTTGAGAAAGTTGCAAAATAAAACACTGGCACATGCACTAAGGGAACTTATCATACATAGAAAAATTCTATTTGGTCTAATTAAAATTAGGGGTCCACATTAATGCTTGTTGTGATTGGGATTAAGCAATTCTAAATCTAAACATATATTTGACTAACAATCTCCTCCTCATTGCTTAAGTCCAATCATCCTAGGTTAGCATCATCTTGACTCAGTAAAAGAATGACTTAGGAATTTATCTTTTAAATATGTCATTCCCTAAGTCAAGTGACAACTTGATGTAACCCAAGAAAGCTTACAAACAAAGTGAAATCTTAAATAAAAACAAAGTAAAGTAAAAGGATTTTGAATGAGTAAACCTGCAAAATGAAACAGTTAGTAGCAGTTGGATCATTCAAAAATCATTCAAGAAAGATTAAGGAAAAGCAGATCATTCAAAGCAATAAAAATTTGAGTTCAAGGAAATCTCATCGATTATGCTGCAACGGGTTTAGGGAAAGATGGAAAGACATGTTCATCATCGGTTACATTCTCAAACAGGAGCAGAAGGATCATCGGTTGGGGGCTTGTCCTTGGGATCTGCTGGTGGAGTAGCCGATGGAGTGGCCGTTTGAGGACGAGATTTCTTAGCAGCTTTCCTTGCTTCCTTCTCTTCTCTCTTTCTCTTCTTCCTAGCTGACTTCTCAGCATCACGATCGGCTAGCATTCTCTTGAGCACCTCATTTTCAGACTTTAGCTTGATTCTGTCAGTGTTGGTCTTTCTGAACAATGAGGCCTGATTGGTTAGCTTCTGCTCAGCCTCCTTCAGCTTGAGATTTAGCTTCTTGATTTTTTCAGTAGCAATTTTGAGGTCGGCTTGAGAGGCTTAGGCAAGGTTGAGAAGTTCTTGTTGGGACTGGTTTGCAGCATCTAGTTAAGAGGCAAGGTCAATTATTCTTTCATCTTTGTCTTGAAGATCAGCAACGTAATTGGCCAGGTCCTTAGCATATCCATGCTCCATTCAGTCTAACCTCTTCTTTTTCTCCTCCTGATTGGACTTAACCATGCTGGAAGCCAGGGCATCATATAATTCACAAATATCTCGAACCACAACGGGTCGGTTAAGCTCATCTTCAGTAACCGGTTGAGGATTATCTGGTGAAGGGTCAGTATCAGCTATGGCATCACTGTCGGTTGAGGAGTCATCGGTTGAAGAACTGACAGAGATAGCCAGAGGATCGATTGAAGGAATAGCAGCAAGTGATGAGGCTAAGGCCGGTAGAGGAGTAAAGACTTGAATGGCAAGAGACTGGTCAGCTGGAGGAGTAGAAGGATCGATAGGAAGATCGGTAAGGGGCCTCTCGGTTAAATGAGCAGAGAGAATAGTTGGGGGACCGGTAAGAAGAGTAAGTGGAGAAACGATAGAAGCATCGGTCGAAGAATCGACAAGTGAAGTGACATGAGGCTTACCAGTTCTAGATATCTGATCGGTCGGAGAAATAGTAATCTCTTCATCAACTGACTCTGAAGAAGCATTAGAATCTATGACCTGTGCAAAGTATTCATTGGGGTCAGGAGTGACAGCCACATCGGTTTCCAAGCTAAGTGCAATGGCACTTTGATTATCATAAGCCTCATCAAAAGCAGAGGCAACCAGGTTAGCAGCAATAGGGGCCAACGGTAAGGCAGCCTGTCTTAGCCGAACCAATGGAATCACCCTTAGAGCAAGAAGAAGCAAAGCAGCTTGTCTGATGTTGCTCCAAGGTTGAGGATTGCCATTCCTCATAATTGAATGTCTGGTCACATTTGGCATCAATCCAACCCTATAGGTGAAATCAGAAGTCCATCTCAATATCCTTAACTCCAAGACTTGAGAAATCCGGTTGTTGATAGAGAGGAAACGCATGAATAAGTTTGCAGTTGAAAATGTGCACTCAACCGGTCTAGAAGCAACACGAGCAAATTCTCCTTGAATTCTGATGTGAGAGAGCCTCTAAGATTTAGAAGGAGAGAACACAGGTTTCTGCTTGGTGGGAAAGTTGGTGAGTAACTGTTGATCGGCTTTGAAGGGCTTTATTTGTTGTCCCTTGGGCAGTGCAAACCGTTTGCGAAGCTTAAGGACATGAGGCTTCTGAGCCTTGAAGTTGGTTTCCCCAGGTCCTACTGTTCTGGAAAGGTAGAAAGGAATGTCACCTTCCTTTTCTTTAATCTTCTGGAGTTCTTGGGAAAATGGTGGAGGTGAAGAAACAAGCTTGTATTCAGCACGACTAGAAATCTTTTCATGAACACCAAAAAGGGGAATGCCATGAGAGGTACGAGGAATGGAGGACTTCGTGGTATAATAATTCAGAGGAGAAAATACATCCTTCTGATAGAGGCAAGGATCGGCGTAGACCGGTGGAACAGCAGGATCCAACAGGTTGAACTCAGTATCATCATCAGAAATTTCTTCTTCTTCAAAGAAGTCAGAGTCATCATTAGTGGAAGGCTTAGATTGTTTCTCCTCCTCAACTCTTGGAGGACTTGAAAGCAAGGCTTGAATCTCTCTAACTTGGCTGTCCAGAAGAGAAGCTTGAACAGCTTGAGCAGTGGCCATAGCTTCAGCTCTTGCTAGCAATCGGTTTTGCTCAATATCAAATAAGCTAGCAGCCAAAGCTTGTTGCATTTCAACATCATGAGCTGCAATCGGTTGAGACACTCCAACCGATTCAGTAGATGCATCGGTTGGAGGGGTTGTGACCGGTGGAGATACCATCGGTTGAGTAGTAACCGGTTGGGCAGCAATGCCTCCTCCCAGGATGGTAACCGGTGACATGTCAGTAAGGCCTCCTCCTAATCTTCTAACCGTTGCCATCGGTTCAGGGGTGGTAAAAATATGTTCAACACTCTCCATTCGGTCGGGCTTATCACCACCATCAGAACTAGAACTAGAACTGGAACTAGACTTAGCAATATCATCAGATTGCTCCTTTTCTTCCTCTTCCCCATCATCTTCAAACATTGCATCAATTTCATCATCAGTAACAGTAGGCCACTTGGTTGTGTTGGACTGAACTGCAGAAAAGAAATCGGCTAAGGATATGTTACCAGCCGGTTTAAGCTCAACATCCATGTCCAAAAGATTGTCCAGGACATCCATAACATTTCTAATCAACTGATTTTTCCTTGGGCCAAGACAAACAGGCTCAGAATCAAAATTTTGAAGAGAGTCAAACTCCATCTCATATCTCCCAGACTGATAGAGGTCAGTCTCAATCAAAGTATCTCTGGCTCCATAGAGAATGGCAAAATCTGCCCATACTGATTGGACCATCATGTCCTGTCTCAATCTATCCTGAGCCAAGTAAACGGCATTCCACTTGAGAGGAAGTTGATCAAAAAATTTGTTGTACACTTTGATGAGGCTGAGCCGAGAAGAAGAGAGGTCATAGTCTCTGAGTTTGCAAGACCGGCTGAAGTAAACTCCCTTGTCTTCATGTCGGTTCCCAAAATCAGTGTAATCTTGAAGATTGCCAACCGGTACGGAAGACTTATTGATCTCGTGGAATTGAAGAAGTTTCCGAATGAACGGTGGCAAATGATCAATGGGATATACCCAGTTTGGTGAGGGAGCTGACTGAGGATTGAAGGACCAAGGGTTGTTGTGGAAGATATGGAAGGTAGGGTTTCTAATCAGTTGACAGCTTCGGTAAGAGGGGTTGGAAGCATGACCGGTGATAGGAATGTCATCGGTCAGGGTATCATGACTTAGTAACCGGTTACGGATGAATGGTATGAATGAAGAAATATCAGCCTCAATCCTCTTCCTTCTTTCAGCATTTTCTTTGGAAATTTGGAAAGGGGTTTTTGGGATTGGTTTTGATTTTGAGGAGGTTGGAAGAGTAGGAGGTTTGGATGATTTTCTGGCAGTCTTTATTGGACGGATGACGGTAGAAATTGGTTCATTATCATCTTCATCATGATCAGGAGATTTTCTTTTGGTCGGTGAGGAGATCGGTTGAGCAAGCTTTGGTTGATCAGAAACTGGTTTGGAGACATCGGTTGCTTTCTTTTTCTTCGGTTGGGAAGGTTTCTTCTTGGCCGGTTGAGCATCGATTGAGGGAGCAGTTGCGGCCATCGGTTTGGCTTCCTTGAGAATTCTTGCTTGATCAGCCTTGTCAAATGCCTTGACAAAAGATTTTGGGACAGAGGGATGATTACCATATATAGCAAAAATAGATGGGATTCTCATAAGGATTCTACTCATTAGAAGATAGTGACAAGGCCTAGCTTTGTTCGTCCTAGTCAGATGCTTCTCCTTCTGGAACTTCTTGAAGGCAATCAGAATCACTCGGTAGATGAAGGAACACCAATTAAATTTCCTCTGAAGTATCACAGCTGCAATGGCTTCCCATTGTATCATAGTGATACAATGATGGGAGCCAGACCGGCAAATCACGCATCGGTCAATTACCTCAGCTAGAGCATAATGAACCGCATCAAGGTCAGCTTTCTTGTTTCCTTCACCGGTCACAAAGGGATCGGTACCATGAACGCTTGCCCAGGCTAACTCCATGTCTTTGGAAGTAATGGAGGATGAACCGATTGAGGAAACGGTAGGGAAGGCGTCGGCAATGGAGGAAGGAGAGAAGTCAACCGATACACCACCAACCTTTGAAGTAATATGGGACACAACACCGGGCTTCAAAGTTTCATCCACATCTCCATTGTTGAAGAATTCATTCACAAGCTCGAACATGATGTCATCATTTCCCTCTGGCATCAGGAACGGTAACAGACCGGCAGTAGTCAACATTTCTTGCAAAAGCTTTCCCTCTTCAGACTCGAAGAAGCTTGGGAGAATGTAACCTCCGAAGATGTCTTTCTTGGTTAGTTTGGGAGCCATCTGTTAAAAGAATCAAAGATCAAAACATTCTAAGTTAGAACACGTTTCAAGAAAAAATAGACGTGAGTTTAGATTTTGAAAAGTGTTCGTGTTCTTCAAGTTTAAAGTATTTAAGGATTTTAGAAAGTTTTACCAGAAAAGATTAAGGTTTGAAGAACAAAGAAAAGAATGAAGATTGTTTGCTTTGAAGGCTCGGAGCTTTTGCACAGAGAGAGATCTTTGAGATTCGGAAAGGTTGAATGAGGTTTTAAGTTTCCTTATATAGTGGAGAGAAAAAGAAGGTGGAGGGATTTTTGAATTTGAAGGGACAAAAAAAAACGTTTCAACTGCCATGCACAGATATTTAAAAATATTGAACACGAGTTTAAATATGAAGGCGTAAAAATAGGTACGTGTGTGCAGCAGTTAAACAATAATGTAATAATGACAAAAAGATAACCTTTTGATAAATTGGAATGATACAGAAGTTACCTTTTTGATCAAAATATTTTAAATTTTGATTAACAACCAAGGACAGAAAGGACGGTAGTGGAAAGGAGTAGGAGGCAGCTTTTCTGAGGTGTCAGGATAGAGTGAAGCGGTGAAGCGGCTGATTTGATTGATGTGACCTGTCGGTAAGCACGAGCCGGTTAAAACGAATTGGGAATAGTAATCCGACCGCAGTTCGTCGGTTAGGTAATGAAGCAATCGGTTAGGCTAACCTTCTTATGACGTCACCGCTTGAGGCTTGACCGGTCAAAGGAGTGACCGGTTAGACTATGATCGGTCAGGAATGATAGTTTGACCGGTTAGGTGAGAACTTTACATCGGTTAAGGGCCATCGGTTAAGGATATCTTTTATCGGTTAGGAGTTATCGGTTTAGGATTTCTTGCATACCGGTTATATTAAACAGTCAAGAGCACCGGTTAGCACAAGTAATTGAGGCACCACCATGATCAGTTGAGAGCTTACACAGGCAACAAAGTTAGCACAATAAATTAACGAATATCAATCATGCCTAGTTCTCCTCTAAGGAATTCAAATATTTTAATGTCCAAGGGTTTTGTCAAGATATCAGCTAATTGATAATCTGTATGGACTTTTAAAAGAACGATGTTACCCTTTTCAACGTGATCCTTGAGGAAGTGATATTTGATGTCTATGTGCTTAGTCTTTGAATGCATCACAAGATTATTGGAGACTAAAATGGCTGAGGTGTTATCACAATAGATAGGACACACTTCTTGGGGGATTTCATAGTCCACTAGTTGTTACTTCATCCATAGAATCTGTGAACAGCAACTCCCAGCAGCTATGTACTCAGAAGTGGAAATTGACGCTTGTTTCTTGCATGACCAGGAAACCAATCGGTTACCTAGAAATTGACAAGTTCCACTGGTACTTTTCCTGGTGACCCTACAAGCTGCAAAATCAGCATCTGAATAGCCAATTAGTGTAAATGATGAATCTTTTGGATACCACAAACCTAAGTTAGCAGTTCCCACAAGATATCTAATAATTCTTTTAACAGCTTGCAAATGAGATTCTCTAGGGTCAGCTTGAAATCTAGCACATACACATACGGCAAACATGATATCTGGCCTACTTGCGGTTAAGTAAAGTAGAGATCCTATCATACCTCGATAGAGTGTCATATCTACTTTCTTACCGGACTCATCTTTGTCTAGGTGTACATTTGTGTCCATTGGAGTGCTTTGAGGATGAGCGGAATCAAGACCAAATTTCTTGATTAGATCTTTGGTATATTTGGCTTGATTGATAAAAATACCTTCTTGGGTTTGCTTGACTTGTAGTCCAAGGAAAAATGTTAGCTCACCCATCATGCTTATCTCAAATTTGCTCTTTATAAGCTTCTCAAATCTCTTGCATAATTTTTCGTTAGTAGATCCAAAAATTATGTCATCAACATAAATTTGAACTAACAATGAATGACCATTATGCTTTGCAATAAATAAAGTGGTATCGATTTTACCTCATTCGAACTTCTCACTAAGTAGGAATTTGGAGAGAGTTTCGTACCATGCTCGAGGTGCTTGCTTGAGGCCATACAAAGCTTTATTCAATTTGTAGACATGATTAGGCTTCTTGGAGTCTTCAAATCCAAGAGGTTGCTCTACATATATAAGCTCTTGAAGTTCCCCGTTGAGAAAGGCACTTTTCACGTCCATTTGATATATCTTAAACTCTTTGTAGGCTGCATAGGCAAGAAATAACCTAATGGCTTCTAATCTAGCTACGGGAGCAAAGGACTCATCATAATCTATGCCTTCTTCCTGTCTATATCCATTCGCCACTAATCTAGCCTTATTTCTTGTAATTTTTCCAGACTCATCGAATTTATTCCTATAAACCCATTTCGTTCCAATCACTGTTTGATCACTAGGTCTAGGCACTAATTCCCATACTTTGCATCTATCAAACTGGTTAAGCTCTTCTTGCATAGCTTCTACCCAGCTGGGGTCATCAAGTGCTTTTTCAGTGTTCTTTGATTCTATATTTGAGATTAAGGCAGAGGAAAATAATCCATGTTGATCCTCCATGCTTCTTAACTGGCCTCTAGTCATTCTTGGACCAAAGACATCACCAATCACATTCTCCAAAGGATGATCTCTAACTGTTCTCACTTCCCTAGGAAGATCTTGCCTGACCGATTCTTGTCTTAAGGTTTCTAGTGGAGGAGTAGAATTGGCTGAGGGAGGTGTGACCGGTTGGGGAGATCGGTTAGGTGAGGGTGATACTGACTGATGGTGATCGGTTAGAGGAGAGGGAAATGGTAAGTTGATATTTGAAATTGGTTCAGCTTCAGGTGGTGAATTAGGAATGGTAACATGAGGACTAGCTGGTAGATGATCGGTTAGATGGGTTTGACCGTTGGGTTGTCTAACCGAATGAGGAAAGAAAGAGTCATCAACTAGGTCTCTACCGGTTACACCACTAGAGGCTGAAGGCTGAGCTGGAGGTTGATTTGCATTGATACTGGTGGATTGATTGGAATTTTGATTGCTGGATTCACCTGTCTCAAACACACCAGAATTATCAGTACTATTTGGAGCCTTATCAGACTCTAGCAAATCAAATTCGTCAAACGTAACATGAACAGATTCAACAATTTTCAACAACCGTTTATTGAAAACTCTAAATGCCTTACTGTGCTTGGCGTAGCCAACAAAGATACCTTCATCAGCTTTTTCATCAAATTTACCTTGGTGCTCTTTACCGTTGTAAAGTACATAGCATTTGCAGCCGAAAATCTTGAAGAACCCAATGTTGGGAATTCTGCCACGCCACAGCTCATAAGGGGTCTTGTTGTGAAACTTGTTGACTAATGATCTATTCTAAGTGAAGCATGCTGTATGGATAGCTTCGGCCCAAAAATACTTGGGAAGCCTAGCTTCGGATATCATAGTTTTTCCAGCTTCGATCAAGGTTCTGTTCTTCCTCTCAACTACACCATTTTGTTGCAGTGTTCCAGCAGCTGAGAAATTATGGTCTATTCCGTGATCATCACAGTACTGAGCGATTCCATTATTTTTAAACTCCGTTCCATTATCTGATCTCATATTGATGATGTCACATTCTTTTGAGTTTGAAGTAGACGGAATAATCTGGTGGCAATTTCATATGTATCATCTTTTGAAGCAAAAGTCTCCACCCAGTATATCTTGAGAAATCGTCTACAACAACTAAAGCATATCTGCTGACCCTAAACTGGCAGTTGTTGTGGGGCCAATCAGATTCATATGTAGCAACTGGAGGCACCTAGAGGTGGACATGCAGGGCTTGCTGTGGAATGATTCTTTATGTTGTTTTCCTAATTGGCAGGCTCTGCATTTCCTTCCGTGATCAGTAGACACTTGAGGTAAGCCGGCAACTAGATTTTTATTAGCTAGCTTGGATAGGTATTTGAAGTTCAAGTGACTGAGTCTTTTGTGCCATAGCCAGGAATTCTCACTGATGTTCTTAGCTACAAAACAAACATTAGTAACATTCGAAACATTATTTAAATCTATAGCATAAACGTTACCTTTCCGATATCCAGTGAGAAGAGTTTCACCAGTAGCAATGTTTTTCATATAGCAGTTGGAAGAATTAAAAATACAATGCATACCTTTACCACAGAATTGTGATATAGAGAGAAGGTTGTGTTTCAGACCATCCACCAAAGATACCTTCTGTACAGTAACTGTACATCTTATGATGGATCCTCGACCAATAATTTTACCCTTTGCGTTGTCACCAAAGACAACTGGAGGACCAGATGCTTCTTCAAGATCGATTAGGAGATCGGCATGTTCAGTCATATGCCTAGAGCATCCACTGTCCATAATCCAAACATCCTTACCGGCATCAGTTGAGGCCATTAAGCATTCCTGAAATAAACAGTAAGCTTATGGTCCCCCTTATTCTTTTGGGTCCAAAGAGTTAGTTCCTCTTTGGCAGCCATACCTGGCCACCACCTGAGCTTTTAGACTCAGTGGGTCCTGATAGGTGCTTCAAGAGGCATTCATAAGCCTTGTGACCAATAAAACCACAATTTGTACATTTATTAGAAGATGGCTGTGAGGGCTTAGATGAGCCGATGTTCAATTTTGCCAATGCTTCAGAGGGGTTCACTGATTGAGCAGAAATAGATCCTTTGGGGATGAAAGAGATGGATTTACCTTTGTTGACCGGTTGCTTAGGTTTGGGAAGGCCTTTACCGGTTGAGGAGCCCTTACCGGTTGGTTGACCGGTGACGGTTGTCTGACCGATCAGACCCTTACCGGTAATGCCTTCCTTACCGGTTGAGGTTTCCTTACCTGCAACATGGTCAGCAATTTTAATTCCACCTTTGCTGTCACCATCACTGAGAGGGACATATTGTCCTAGCTCAGGATCAGCTACCTCGATCCATTGGGATTTGTTCTTGTCAATCTTGGCCTTCATTTGTTCCTGAATTTTGGGATATGTATGTAGAACAACACTGAAAGGTCTAGTTAACCCTCTCTTAAGCAAGTTGGATTGAGCATCATCAAATTTACCCATTAAGTTCTCATTAACAGACTTTGTAACTGGTTTGTCTTTGCTGTCATTGTCATTGTCTTTGCTGCTGTAGGTAAAGCTTATACCAGATGTTACATCTCTGTTAGGAGACATCTGATCTTGTATGATAGTTTCCACAGCAGCTCGGGACTTTGAAAAGGTGTCAATAGTTTTTGAAAGTGAGTTATTTCTTGACACAAGATCAGCAACTTGACTAACACAGATATTTAGTCTCTCAGTGAGTCCTTGATTATCTTTCTTCAACTGATCAGACTCTAGCTTACTTTCTTTTAAAAATTTTATTTCAGCTCTCAAGGAGTCATTCTCAGTTGTGATCTTTTTAAAATTAGCAGCCATAAGTTTATGAGCTTCATTTAATTTTTCAAAATCTGAGAAGAGCTCATTCATCACCTCTGCCATTTCAGACTTAGACATATTTGGCATAAGGTCAATGGTAGGCTGAGAGGTTAAGGATGATGGTTCAAAATTAGGATCAAAATTAGGTAGTGATGATATTGGTTGAAGGCTTGGCTCAGTTAGGGTCTTTAGATATTGAATCGGTCGGGGCTCAAGTGTCGGTTGATGAGAGGAAATCGGTAAGGCTTCAGCATGGTAGGTCTGTTGAATCGGTTGCATCAGTGGTCTGAGAGTGGGCATGTGTAAGTACCCCAATCTGGATTGCTCTCCATCCCAGCATACGACAAAACCAGAGGCAAACTTCCGGAGGTCATAACTCCTTCATACGAACTCCGATTGAGACGTGCCATATATGGTTGGAAAGCTCTCGACGAGAGCTAGCTTGTCATCACATTCACAAGAGCATGGAAAGTCCGTACGGACCTCTTTGCATGCCAAAAGGTCCGTACGGACCTCTTTGCACCAGACATAATCATTACGAAAATCCCCTTAAAGTCCACGAGATTCCCTCAAATCCCGGAAATCTATAATTACCTAAGAGGTCCGTACGGACCTCTTTGCAGTTTTCCTACACTATAAATAGAGGGCTACCCCTCCCTCATTTTACACACCTCCCTCTTCTCTCCTCCTCCCTAAGCCTTCGGCTCCTCTAAGACCCTTCGAGGCAATCCCGCCCCTTCTGATCCTTCCGAGGCCTTTCGAGCTCCCTTATGGGGCTCCGAAGCCTCTCCGAGCGCTCCCGCGACGCTCCCGCGCTGCCCCGAGGCACTCGAGGTACTCGAGGCCCTCGTGGTACTCCGAGGCCTTGCTCGGTCTTTCCCGAGGCGTCCCGGCTCTTTCCGAGTCAAACCGACGATCCCGGCCCACGCCGAACCTCTGCCCGAATCCAACCGACGATTCCAACCCACGCCGAACCTCTGCCCGAATCCAACCGACGATTCCAACGCACGCCGAACCTGCCCGAATCCAACCGACGATTCCAACGCACGCCGAACCTCCGCCCGAATCCAACCGACGATTCCAACCCACGCCGAAACTCGCCCGACCGCAGCCTACAATCTCAACTCACGCCGAAGCTCGTCCGCAGACAACCTAGCTCCTTCCCAAGCAATCCCTGGCCCGTCCCAGAGCACTATTCCATCCTCAAGCACTATTCCCGCGGAAGACAGACACGAACCAACATTGTAAGGCTTCCTTCCTACACTATTTCAATACACTTCAATAAAGCAGTGTACAATGTAGACATCCGATACAGCATGCATTTTTAAAAGCACACACACATACACAACTTTTTAAAGAATATTAGGGGCATCCGAAAGACTCGCTTTACGAGGCGACTCTGTGAGCTCTAAGATTCTAATATTCTCTTCCCGAGGAGTCATCTGACCTCCGAACTCAAAATCTCATCACACAAAAACAGTTTAAAATTATTTTTAAACTGATGCCCTTTTTCAATGTTTTGGGCTTAATAATAAAAACGGCGTGGCGACTCTACAAAGCAAAACACAGCGATACACCTCCAACACGCAACGCTAAAACGGAATAAGCGTACGCCGGGCGCGACAGTGCTGCCTCTAGGATCCTGCGACTTCAAAAGCGACAAATGCGAGATGCACGGTCCCCGCGCGAGCCTGATCCTGCAATTTCAGCTTGGCGACTCCGCTGGGGACATTTTGTTTTAAAAACTTTTAAACAAAACAAAAGATTTTTAAAACGATGATGAGGGTCAAACTTTCATTTTACCCCTTCCTTTAACTGTTGTGTGTGTGTGCACGTGCTTAGTTTTTATTTTACAAAAAAAATAAAAAATACAAAAAAAAAAATGCATCAATATACATCTGTGCATACATTTAAAATTCTTCAAAAACTTCTATTTTACTCGTAAAAGAATTTTAGAGACCGCACACTACGCGCACCGCCGCCTCGGTTACACCGCACTCTACTCACACCGCCGCTCTGCTACACCGCACACTATGCGCACCGGCCGCCTGATACACCGCACACTACAACCCTTAACCCGGAGTGGTCTCGCTTGCACCGTTTGTCTTCCTAGGCCTCTTGGGCGCGCACGGGATCATTCCAAACATCCCATCCTAGCCAAGCGTCAACCCCGCACGTTTGAGTCTTGAGTCACACTCCGTCCCGCACTCTGGTTTTTACCTAGCCGTGTCATACTCTCGGATACATATACCATGCCGCCATTTTCGAGTCAAGGCTCGGAACTCAAGATCCTCGCGCAAGCAAAGCGATGAAAGGTCATGCTAAAATCTTGACTCGATCTTGATTTCCGAAGCTACACCTGCACGATGTTCCGTCCTGATATACATCCATGCTCGCATGACACCATGTCATCACGCCTTTGATACGTCGCCCATGACGATATGACCCACCTAACGCCTAACGTCACGCATCCCTTGCGCAAGCAAGGTAAAGAGAGGTCATGCCGAACTCTTGACTCGATCTTGACTTAGCCGGGCCTCGGTTCACTATTCACATGGCTAACGCATCAAAACGAACATGACAGCTTGGTCCTTAGGTTCGATTTTTCTTTAGGCCGGTGGAAACCGCTTGCACTATAGGACCTCGCCCGGGGCCGCCCACCCCGGGATGTCGAAATACAGTGTGCAAAACGAGGGGCTTATAGCCGCACGTATGGTCTCCATCGACCCAGGATCTAGCATAGTTGCGAAAAGAAGAGCAATCTTTTCCAACCTACCTAGGATTCGAGAAAATACTGTTTTAAGTAAATTAAAACAACAAAAAAATCGTAAAATAAAAGAAACGGAAACCGCATGCCACGCGAGCTTTCCCCTTCTATCCCGTTAGGCCATTCCCGTGTCTAAATCCTTGCCCGTCACCCCTCCAAATAACCGAGAGTGGTTGAGAATCCCCGGAAGCCGCCTTTTCGCATTGAGGTCACAAGGTCCGATAGCCCTTCCAGCTTCAACGGTCCGCACCGTCCCAATACTCCCCTACGACGGATCAACAGATAACAAGTGAGGGAAACGGAACCCCGCCACTAAGGAATCTCCAGTGACAATGGAGGAGGTGCCGCGAGCCTTCGAAGCCATCAAGAAGCGCCAAGAAGAACAAAGAAGCTCGGATCGTCGACACCTTGCGTCTTCGAGGAACAGCTGCAGCTTCCCAACTCCGATGGAACCTTTGTTCTCATAGAAGACGAAGACATACCGGCTCCCCGGCTTTCTCAAAGCTATCGCAGTCCCGCCTCCGCCAAGCTACGAGATCCCAAAGAACGCAAAGCGCCTTCGCTCAAAGCTCCTCCGCATCGGGCCAAGCAGCCCGACATGCTCGCTCAGATCGCCGCTTCCGCCCGCACATCAAGCTCATTACCAACAAGACACATACGTGCTCGCTCCGCCGTATCCTGCAGCAGATCTCTGATCCCCAGATTCAATCCTTTGCCTCTATACGAGCCTCGCAATCACAATCGAAGTCCCCATTCTTACTGTGGACAGCATCCCGAGCGGATATCCCGACATCTCAAGTTTGCCACCCGCTAGCTCGCCAATTGGGGCTAACGAATCGTTTCCCCAGCTCCCAAACACAGCCTTAGCGGACTCCGGCAATCACGCCTCAACTTCAACACCCTGTGGTATGGGTTGGTATACACTCAACTACCTCCCCAAGACTCCCGAATGGCGATCCCATCGCCCAATCCACCTCCATCTTCGATTTCCGTCCCCGAAAACGGTAACCCACCTCGCATACCGACCCTCACATGGCTTGGTTGATCGAATGTATGAAAGACATGCAAGGCAAGCTAGCTAGTTCTCAAGGACTCCCTCCCGCCTACCGATCCGAACAAAGTGGTCCCTCTCCCTCCAAAGTTCGTGATGCCTAAATGGAAAAGTTTGACTAATGTAATGCCCAAAAACCCACATCGACACCTACGTCCCGGGTATGAGAGCCAAAGGGGCAACCCTCAACAGATGGCGGACCACTTCCAAAGATTCTCTCAAATCCACGCGCTAAGATGGTTCCTCAATGTAAAGGCGTAAAACCGCTCCACGTGGGACCAAATCGCCGAGATCTTCCTAGAGAAGTACCGCGCCAACCTTGAGTGGGAGACAAACCGCCACGATCTCGCAAGCCACCGAGCAAAAGGATGATGAACCCGTTGGCGAGTTCTACAAAAGATGGAATTGGAAGCTTAGCGAGATAATGGATCCGCTTTCCAAAGAAGAGCAAATGGATATCTTCCATTCCCGCCTCAAACCATCTCTCGAGGGCCTTGATTAGCCACCACTTCTATCCCGACCTTCGTGCCATGGTCAATGCCGGACCAAGTTCGAAAAGACGCCGAGCCTACAAAAGACACCACCACTCTTGCTCCTTCCCACCGCTACTGTGCAGCCTCACAAATTCGACGCCTGTTCCAAACATAGGAAAGGAGGCCACCGGAGCAGCCCACTACATCCGTAACGGAGTCCAAGGAAGCCGCGATCAAGCGCCCCGAGAAATAACAATCCTCCCTGACGCAGCCGTTCTCAAAGACTTCGACAACCTTGGAATGCCTCTAAGCCAAGTGTTTGAGGCGTTGATGAAGCGTAACATGCTCAAGCCCCTCGAGAATTATCGCCCGAGGAATCCTAACCTAAGCGTGGATATGAGCAAGCATTGCGCTTTTCACAACTACCCGGGCCACACCACCGACAATTGCGTCATACTAAAACAAGCGATCCAAAGGCCGATTGAAGAAGGAAAGTTGGAATGCCCACGCGGTCCCAAAGACAAGCCGGAAATCAATTCCTCAACAACAATTGGGGAAAGCATCGCTGAGAAGCCTTTCGACCTTCTCAAGCGCGTCAAAAATGCCATTGAGGAACCGGGTTACCTTCTCATGACCCACAACCAAAGAAAGAAGAAATCGTCTGGAAGCTTGATCTAACCCCTAGCCTCCTAGAGTCTAGCTTCTAAAATAAAAGACCCCGAGTCCGTCGTGTTTAAAGTTTAAGTCTCTCGAGTCGCCCGACGGCCTTATGCCCGAAGATTATGTGTTTGTAACAAAAATTGCGCTTCTTTATGCTTCGAATAAAAGTTCGACCTTTCGAGTATCCCTCATTGCCACTTTAACAAATGATAAATTAACTAACCAAAACAAGCTTAATAATGATTCACTTGATAAAGACGCAGACACATTAATGAACAATGCATTAAACAAATCTTTAAGCATGTTGTCAAACGAGAGAAAAATCGGCCCAAGCCGCCGAGAATGTTCTAACCAAAATGAATTTGGGAACCGCCAAGAGTCCAAAGAGACGCAAATCAAAGAATCATACACCCACCTCGTAGGTTCTAGTAATCGTTCTCATTCAATCAGTCCTCCTGACATTGTAATTAAGTCTTCAATTTTCCATACGAAAGTTTTCTTTCTTTTCTTGCTAGACTTGAGACATTATTTTGCACCCCACATTACATTTAATGAAATGGTTTTGTTCTATGTGATCACTTGCATTGCTCAACAAGTAATTCCACAAATGATTAATGCTTTGATTAATTGGTGTGAGAAAGTCAATCGCAGCTCCCCATACACCTTACCATACCCCACACAAAGGCCTCCATCAAGCCATACACTTTCCAAAACATGTCCCCACCATCACCTTGACCAAGTCAACGACGGCAGAACATCAAAGGACAACAAAAGGTCACTCAAAGATCAAAAGATTGACCCCATGTCGACAACAATTTAGGGCTTGTTTTCGCCTCGTGCGCATCAAGAAAGTTCAAGCTGTGGGCTTGCCTTCGCCTCGAAGCCGCACAAAAAAAAAAAAAAAAAAAAAAAAAAAGCTCGCGTAAGCTTCACAAAATAAATGAGGTCAAAGACCCAGAGCCAACGATCAAGAAGCAATGGATTCATTAAACCGCCGTCAAATACGACTTGTCAAGGAATCACCTCAAGGCCTCGTGCCTCATCATTCAACCTTCCGAGCCTTTTCGCCAAAGGCCGCGCAAATATTCATGCCCCGGCCCCAAAGCCAAACACGCTTCAAACCCGAACTACGTCGACCCGAGCTCCTTGTCTTAAGGGGAACGTAGGCATCCGTAAATGGTCCGATCATAAACACATACAAATCCACAAACCCGATCTCATCAATGACCTCTCCTATACACAAACCTTCTTTCACACTGCATCAACTCGATCCTGATACCGGCTGACTTTCTCCTCGTGATTAATCAAAGCATATCGTGTTTAATTGTTGAATAACCCGAACATCAACAAAGGGTTTTAAGCAAACAAGTGATCATTGTGAACAAATCAAGTTTTCGATGTCTCGACAAGTCTTCTTTTTCTACAAAATAGGACAATAGAGCTAAACATCGATTTTCCGTCAAGAAGGGCTTCCATACACTTTTACAAGCTTTTCAAGACTCATACTCTCTCAAAAGAGTCAAACCCAAAAGCATTTCTTTTGTGCCTACATCAAATAAGGCATTCACACAAAAGGGGACCCGCTCCCACCTTTTTCAAAAATAAATACGCCTCGCAAGTGTACATTACGAGTCATTTCTTCCACAAAAGAGGGTCGAACTACGCAGCACTCCGAGCCTCTCACCCGAGGGGAACGTAGGCGCCCTTCATTGGTTCGGCCTAAGGAATACACAAAATTCCAAAATTGATGCCACCAAGGCTCAGAAAGAAGCAAGCAAGAGATTTTTGCTGCCTCGACAAAGCTTTAAAAGTAAATCACAAATCATCACAGCTTAAAACACTTCTTGATGAGTTCAAGCACGGCCTACTCTCAAACTCACAACATGCTAAAAGACGACTTAAAACATTTAACAATCAATGTGTTGCGATGCCGATGAATGGATACTGCTGTTTCGTAAGGTCATTCCATGCTACTCGCTTTCGCCCTTCATCACTCTTTTCCTTTCCTCCTCGTCCCCAACGAAGTCTTTTTCATTCCCTACGAGCGAGTTCTCGTCTCTCATTCCGAGATCGTGGAGTCCTCCTTGTCGTGTCAAACGAATCCGCCGCTCTCGAGCATCGCTTCACCCGTGCCTCGGCCGGATCTCCTCCCCTACGAGCCCGCAAAAGGGGACCTCTCCCCGCCGCCCGTCAACTCGAGTCCCGTAGTCAAACAAAGCGTCTCCCATGACATCCCGAGGGTTAGACCAAGCTTCGCACTCCTAAGGCTATAGCGGAGACGACAATCTTGCCCTGCACTGCTTCACGCCCGCTCCCCAAAACCACTGGGTCCGCCCGATATGCTACTCATACCAATCCAGGTACTCGATGGTCAAGACAACATTCTCTCGGCATCTAAGGAGCACCACAGAGGGAAAGCGGAATACTTCCATACCCTCGTAAAATACATAAAAGCATCAGATCCGTCATGCGTAAAGAAGCTACCTCCACGCTGGGCAATGTCATCTCAGCCAAAGAAAGGCTCTCGCCTCATCCCGAACCGACGGGAAACAAGCAACGGAACACGTAAAGAGGACCAAGGCAAACACGGAACTCGACAACATAGGAACCTTCCCGACAGCCCTCCTAGTTTCAATCCCCCAAAGGGAAACCCACCAACGAACTGATGCGTACTCAAGATGTGCCATCCATCTCTCCTAAGCATCGATCCATGTCCAAGACAAAAGGTCACCGAGCAAACGTCCACTGACTAAGAGACGCCTGAGACTCGTGCATGGCTCAAGCCTCTCTCGCAACCATAATGCAAGCAAAGCAGGGGCTTCCCCCGCATGAATCGGTCCCTCATCACCAGATGATCTACACCGTGGAAGGTTTCTCCCGGAACCAAAGGAACGATATCCTCGCCCGCCCGACAATGGCCTGCCACATCCAACAGAGCACCGTCACATAGCCTGAGGTAGCCAACCCCGAAAAGAGCGGCTATCAAGCACAAAGCGAACGCGTCCCAGGAGACATCACTCCCGCCACCGCTCATGAAACTGCCAAAGCCGCTCAGCCAATCAACCGCTCGTAAAACCCGCCAAGCCGCTCTCGCCTCTCCATTAACCACAAATGCATTCCCACCATGCGACATGCACAAAAATAATAATAAGCTAGCAACAATTCCTAGGTCAATCCCGGAATCACAAATACGTCATTACATCTTAAATAAAATACTTTGTCAGGCAAATACAAGTGTTTTATTAAGGTGTACAAAATGTCTCTGCTCTTCTACAAAAAAAAAAAAACAATGGAAAGAGGAAAAGCAAAAGAGCCCTAATCCGATTCATCATCATCCTCCTCCACAAACGAGAAATTCGGCATCTCGGCGCCTCCGCCACCACATCATCGTCCTCGGTGAACCCAAAGACCTTCCTCAACCGGATAATCCAAGAAGTCCACAGAATAAGAACGAAGAAGGAAAAAGAAGATGAGCCATCCCTCCTCTCCTTGTCCAAAGACTCCGAGGCGTCCCACGTCCTCCGCCAAGTTCGTAGCTGCAGGTGCTACCTCGCCTCGCCAAGTTCGACAGAGGCTCCATCTCGCCCTCACCGCAAGTTCGGACAGAGGCGCTACCTCGCCTCGCCAAGTTCGACAAAGAGGCTCCATCTCGCCCTCGCCAAGTTCCGGGACAGAGGCTCCATCTCGCCCTCACCGCAAGTTCCACAGAGGCGCTACCTCGCCCTCGCCAAGTTCGACAAAGGCTCCATCTCGCCCTCACCGCAAGTTCCGACTGCAGGCGCCATCTCGCCCTCACCGCAAGTTCGTACAGAGGCGCTACCTCATCCTCACCAAGTTCGTACAGAGGTTCCACCTCGCCCTCACCGCAAGTCTCGGGACAGAGGCGCTACCTCGCCCTCACCAAGTTCGACAGAGGCTCCATCTCGCCCTCCCCGCAAGTTCCGCAGGAGGCGCTACCTCGCCCTCACCAAGTTCGATAGAGGCTCCATCTCGCCCTCCCCGCAAGTTCGACAGAGGCGCTACCTCGCCCTCACCAAGTTCGCACAGAGGTTCCACCTCGCCCTCACCGCAAGTTCGCACAGCAGGCGCTACCTCGCCCTCACCAAGTTCGGCATGCAGGCTCCATCTCGCCCTCACCGCAAGTTCCGCACAGAGGCGCTACCTCGCCCTCACCAAGTTCAGCAGAGGTTCCACCTCGCCCTCACCGCAAGTTCGAACAAAGGCTCCGTCGCGTCCTCATCCTTTCACCGACTTCGCCAAAAACGCCAGCCGCATCCGCAGCATTTCAAAGAACTTCGGTCGTGGGCGCCACACGTCCTCAACATTTCAACAACTCGATCGAGGCGCCCCATGCCCTCTAACACTTCAAAGAATTCAGCCCAAAGACGCCACCATGTCCTCTTCATCTCTGGGCCGAGGTGCCCCACATCCTCAACAATTCAACTTCCTCCTCACAAAGGTGCCTCCTCCCCGCAGTAAACACAAAGCAAAGGTATGTCAATAAACTTCAAACGCAAGACATAGCCGTAATAAATGCTACATAAAAAGAAGAATCTCAAAGACGGCATGATGCCTTTCCAAAAGTTCCCACAAACAAAGTTCCATATAGGATCCACAAAATGCCCATCAAACTCAACTTAGGTCCAGACGCCTTTAGAATAGTCTCAACTTAGGGTCATACTCCCGAACTAAGTCCCCTTAGGTCATACTCCCGAACAAGGTCCCAACTTAGGTCATACTCCCGAACTAGGGTCCCAACTTAGGTCATATTCCCGAACTAGGTCCCAACTTAGGTTCATACTCCCGAACTAAACCCCAACTTAGGTCATATTCCCCGAACTAGGTCCCAACTTAGGTCATACTCCCGAACTAGGTCCCAACTTAGGTCATACTCCCGAACTAGGTCCCAACTTAGGTCATACTCCTGAACTAGGTCCCAACTTAGGTTCATACTCCCGAACTAGGTCACAACTTAGGTTCATACTCCCGAACTAAGCCTCAACTTAGGTATAGACGCCTTCACACAAACTTCAACTGGACATCACCACGTCCACTCACCACAAACCTCACTACTTCACCACAGGCGGAAGGCTTGAACCACTCGGTCCGGAGACTCGTATAATCAGCCAAACTACTATCCCCACTCTAAGGCTTTAAACCACTACCGGAGACCGTATAAACCGCCCAAACTACTATCCCCAAATGGGAAGGCTCTAAACCACTCGGTCCGAAGACCGTATAAATCTCCCAAATCACTATCGCCGGCCCTAAGGCCTTAAACCACCCGATTAGGAAAATCGTAAAATTTCCATCCCGGATACCACCACGTCCTCACAATTGACCTCGGCGGTCACCACATATCGGGACATCACCCCGTCCTTATCACCGACCTCGGCGGTCACACAACACTTTAGGGCACCACCACGCTCACATACACTCACGATTACACGACCTCCGAACTACGACTGTGCTTGATTCCCGCTGTGGATACGTAGGAATCCTATCACATGTGGTCCAGCCCATCGACCCATACTCTGGCCACTCAGACACCACCACGCCCTTATCACCGACCCTAGCGGTCCACACAACACTTCAGTGGCACCACCACGCCCGCACTACAAACACTCACCCCACACACGAACTACGATCGTGCTTGATTCCCGCTAGGGATACGTAGGAATCCTATCATTGTGGTTCAGCCTAACCGACCTAAACGGCCACATAACAGACACCGCCATGTCCTAACGCACCGACCTACACGGTCACCTTCTCTCTCAAAGACGCGATCCGCATCAGGATCCTTATCTTATCGACGACCCCACTTCTTTCATAAGTGACGTCGCCGAGGGGCTTCGTAAGTACCCCAACTGATTGCTCTCCATCCCAAAGATACGACAAAACCAGAGGCAAACTTCCTGAGGTCATAACTCCTTCATACGAACTCCGATTGAGACGTGCCATATATGGTTGAAAATCTCTCGACGAGAGCTAGCTTGTCATCACATTCACAAGAGCATGGAAAGTCCGTACGGACCTCTTTGCATGCCAAAAGGTCCGTACGGACCTCATTGCACTGCACATAATCATTACGAAAATCCCCTTAAAGTCCACGAGATTCCCTCAAATCCCGGAAATCTATAATTACCTAAGAGGTCCGTACGACCTCTTCTTGCAGCTTTTCCTACACTATAAATAGAGGGCTACCCCTCCCTCATTTTACACACCTCCCTCTTCTCTCTTCCTCCCTAAGCCTTCGGCTCCCCTTCTAAGACCCTTTCGGGGCAATCCCGGCCCCTTTCTGGATCCTTCCGAGGCCTTTCGAGCTCCCTCGAGGTGCTCCGGGCCTCTCCGAGCGCTCCCGCGACGCTCCCGCGCTGCCCGAGGCACTCTCGAGGTACTCCGAGGCCCTCGTGGTACTCCGAGGCCTTGCTCGGTCTTTCCGAGGCGTCCCGCTCTTTCCGAGTCAAACCGACGATCCCGCCCACGCCGAACCTCTCGCCCGAATCCAACCGACGATTCCAACCCACGCCGAACCTCCGCCCGAATCCAACCGACGATTCCAACGCACGCCGAACCTTCGCCCGAATCCAACCGACGATTCCAACGCACGCCGAACCTCTGCCCGAATCCAACCGACGATTCCAACCCACGCCGAAATCCCGCCCGACCGCAGCCTACAATCTCAACTCACGCCGAAGCTCGTCCGCAGACAACCGGCTCCTTCCCAAGCAATCCCGGTCCCGTCCTGCAGCACTATTCCATCCTCAAGCACTATTCCCCGGCGGAAGACAGACACGAACCAACAATTGGTAAGGCTTCCTTCCTACACTATTTCAATACATTTCAATAAAGCGAAGGTACAATGTAGACATCCGATACAAAGATGCATTTTTAAAAGCACACACACATACACAACATTTTAAAGAATATTAGGGTATCCGAAAGACTCGTTTTTACGAGGCGACTCGGGTGAGCTCTAAGATTCTAATATTCTCTTCCCGAGGAGTCATCTGACCTCCGAACTCAAAATCTCATCACACAAAAACAGTTTAAAATTATTTTTAAACTGATGCCCTTTTTCAATGTTTTGGGCTTAATAATAAAAACGGCGTGGCGACTCTACAAAGCAAAACACAGCGATACACCTCCAACACGCAACGCTAAAACGGAATAAGCCAGATGCCGGGGCGCGATTGTGCTGCCTCTAGGATCCGGGCGACTTCCCGAAAAGCGACAAATGCGAGATGCACGGGGCCTCCGCGCGCGAGCCGGATCCCGGGTAATTTCAGCATGGTTTTACACTGACCGTAGAGGGATCCACCTATGTTTTGGATTTTAAAGTTGTAGGGATTATCTGCCTTGGGAATAGGATCGTCAAAATAGGTCAAGGGAGATCTCATTGGTTGGGTCTGGTCATTGTAAGATGATTGTTCATTTGAGTTGAGGTGTCTATAGATAGGTGACTGCAGGGAGATAGGTTTGTCATCGGTTCCATCAATAGCAACAAAACTGACATCAGCATCTTCATCTATGTCAGCATCCTCATTTTCAGAATCTGTCTCAAACCAGACTGGCATAGCCGTTTCAGTTCCATCCTCGGCAACTAAGCTCTTGGATCTGGGATTTTTCTTGAATGGTTTCTTTCTTAGAAATTCATATTTAGGTTGAGGACATTTGGAAGCAAAATGGCCGGGTTTTCTACAGTTGTAACACACAAGCTCACGTTGGGCATTCTAACCATCGGTTGAGGTTGAGGTTTGGCCTTTTCTTTGGAAGTTTCCAGATCTTTGAAATGAAGAGGATTTGGGTTGAAAGGATTTGCTGCGGGATTGTTGGGATCTTTTAAAATCCTTGAAATTTCTGTAGTTTCTAGCGAAGGCAGCAAACTCATCTTCTTCTTCAGGAGGCATACTGGATGAGGTATTGGCTTGAGTTGGTTGAGGTTGAGAGATTGAGGGAGAGTCATTGGTAGGTTGGCTGTTTAGCAAAGAAGAGCCAGGGAAGATCTCGGTCTGAGCTGGCAGAGATAGATTTTTAAATTGGTTTTGAACTCCACTCAGCCGGTTGAGTTCTTCCTCATATAAAAACAAAGTTGAAACAATGTTCTGGATATGAGTAACATTCAAATCTTGACATTCTTTCAAAATAGCGACCTTGACATGCCACAATCTCCGAGAGAATTGAGGAATCTCATGTTTAGGTCTTTCATAGTGTAAACTCTACCTAAAGATGCACAAGAATTACTCACCTCGCAGAAACGATCGTACGTTTCCTTTAACGTCTCATTTGGGTTCTTCTTGAAGGACTCGAGCTCCGCAACGCTTTTGTAGAGTCTGTTGTCCTTGGCCACTTGATCTCCTTCAAAATATCTGAGTAAACTCTGCCACACTTGTTGAGCAGTCTCATAGCATTGTACTTGTTTGTACAGTCTGTCATCAAGTCCTGAGGTTAAAATGTGCAAGGCTTTTCTGTCCAAGGAATCACAGATCTTGTCATCCTTGATCCACTCTTCTCGTGGTTTTGGCACATAGGTTTCATAAATCTCAAAATCTTGTTCAGACATTCTATCGGCATGATCCATGAGAGGAGTTTTGGGTGCTCTAGTTGCAAGATTGATTTTTAGGGGTGTCATTGGACCATCTCTGACTACAGTGGTTAACCTATCATCTATTGAGTCCAAGTATCGCATGATTGTGTTTTTCCATACTGGAAATTCGTTTTCATTCAACATGGGAATAGTCGCCATGTTCCAAGTTTGCATGAGTTTTCCTGCCATTTTGGAATTGGCAATTCAAGCGGTTAAGCTTGGAAAAATGGTTTTCAAAAATTGCTAGCTCTGATACCAATTGTTAGGTCCCAAATGGTAGGAATCAGGCTAGAGGGTGGGGGTGAATAGCCTGTTTAAAACTTTTGCTTAAAAATGCTCTTTTAAACTTTGAAAGTATTAAGTTGCACTGTAACGACCCTAACCCTAGGCACCAATTTTAGCATCATATTAATTGCTTTTAATATTATTATTAATATTATGTGTTCATTTTATATATTTGATTTCTTATATTAGGTTGAGATGATTGGGAAATTAAATAAAGCATCTTGGGAGAAGTATAATAATAGAAATGGACAAAATAAATAAAATGTGGGTAGTTAGATTTATTTATGAGGAAAATGTGGAAAGCCTTAGTTGATTGGTATGGGGGGCCATGCCCTCCCCCTATTTCACTCATCTTATTTCACCTTAAGTCAAACCTCCCATACCCCCCTGTGAATGTGTGCCCAAATTTTGTGGATTCACGCGAGTTTGAAGACATCCGAGTTATTCGAAAAACGGAGTCGCCACGCCATTTTGATTACCTCAAAACTTTGAAAAAAAGGTTTTTACTTGGGTTCGGAGGTTAAGTTACCCCTTGGGAAGAACGTTTGGCGTTCACCCAAAGTGCCTTGCCGGAGCAAGTCTCCCAAGATTTCAGTAATCGTGCTTGCTTGCGTGCTTTCTTGTGTGCATGTGTTTGAGAAAAAGGGGGGGGGAATGTCCCAAGTTGTCTTCCGGACGTACAAACCATTTGTTGGTTGTCGCTCGGGATTCCTTGGAATTTTATGTATTTGGGATTATGTTCCCGTCCTCATCTTATGACTTGTGATCATCGCATTTTAACCTCGGGACCCTCGGGACTTGCGTGATCGAGAGAATGACTCTCTTTTGGTCAAAGATGAGGTTCTTTAGAAAAGGAGGGTCCTTAGCCCATCAATCCTACGCTTTAAGACGGTCGAGCTCGTATAGAGGCTTCATACTCTTTCTTAAGCGATAATCGGAGATATAGGGTTCAAGGTTATCCCTTTCCAAAGAAATCGTGAACCTTTAATGGAAGGAACGATGTAAAGATAGGATCTTTTACACCGGTCCGTTCCAAGGTTGGGGGCAAGGGGAAATGCATGATGAAAAATGACTCTTTAATGAAAAGATGACATTTTGGTTTTAGCAAATGATGCTTTTTGATTGAAAGAAATGATCTTTATGCAAGTGATGCGTAAAGATAGGATTTTTATGCAAATGATGCATTGGAAAAGGTTTTTGAATGCAAAGGATGCATTTTTATTGAAAAGATTGGATTTTTATGTGCAAATGATGCATAAAAATGACATTTTTATTTGAAAATGGGGGTTTTAGGTGCAAAGGATGCACCTTTATGAAAAAGACTACATTTTTATGACAAATGAGGTCTTAATGCATGCAAAAGGGAAAGGGGGTGATAAAGATGTGATCTTTATGAATAAATGCCAAGTCCCAAGCAAGATATATGAATGCAATGAGCAAGTATATCAATTAAAAGCAAGGTTAGGGCGTGCGAGGTTACCAATTGCTTCCTTTGCTTCTTCGAACGGAGCTAGGAGGAGAGGTTGGTCTTGGGTCTTCAAGGAGGAGGGAGGTAGCTTCTTAGCCTTCCTTCTTCACCTTCTTGAGCTTGCACCAATATTCTTCACGTCTTGGGAGTGTTTATAAGTGTATTGTGTATTTTGTGCCTCTATTGTGTGTCTATTGTGTGTCTATTGTGTGTCTATTGTGTGTCTATTGTGTGTGTTGAAATGGGTAGAGGAGGCCTCTATTTATAGGTAATCTGGATAAGGTGAATGAAGCCGTGCGGCTAAGAGCAGCGAGCTAATGCAGCCGTGCGGGCTTATCCTGAATGACTCAGCATTCTAGAACCATGCAAGGTGGCAAATTCTAGAACCCTCCTTCCTAATTAAGAAAAATGTGTTTCTTAATTAGGAAGGATCCTCTTCAGGCCTTATTTAATAAAAAAACAGTTCCGGAATGTTTCCTAACGCAGGAAGGTACGGGGAATTACCGGAAAACTTACCGAAATTGTCGGGAAAATTAACCGGAAGGCATGAGCCAGATTTGGGTACTTACAGAAGCCCCTCGGCAACGTCACTTGCAAGGCAAGTGGGGTTGTCGATAGAAAAGGATCCGATCTGGCGAATGCCGAGACGGATTAGATGACCGAGACGGTCGAGTGGCTGAACCTTTTGGAAGGCTACCTACGTATCCCGGAGGAATCAAGCCAGGCCGTAGTTCGGAATAAGATCCGGCGAGGAAGGGAGAAGAGAAAAGCGGGTCTCTTCTTTGGGGAAAATAGAAAATGACCTAGGAGGTCAAGCAATTGATCCTACTTTGGGGATATGCTAGAAGTGACCAAGATGGTCTCTATGAGGGATTACTTCATCACCGAGGAGCGATGAAGGAACGGGGTGACCGAAGTGGTCGGATGGCTGGACCTTTTATAAAAGGCTACCTACGTATCCGGAGGAATCAAGCCTTGATCGTAGTTCAAGCATCACTAGATAGTTAGGAACGATGTCTAGGATTCTTGAGATTTTGACAATTAATGGAGGCTGTCACACGATTGACAATTCTTGGAGGATGTCACACGATTGACAATTCTTGGAGGATGTCACCTAATTGAAACTAGAGCTTACGTCACTATCGAGTGGATAGAGGTAGCTAGAGTTTGGTGAACTTGAGCATACGTCTCAATCTCTTTCGAATCGAGAGATATGGGTTGCTAAAGTTTGAAAAACTTGAGCATACGTCTCAATCTCTTTCGAATCGAGAGATATGGGTTGCCAAAGCTAGAATGATTTAAGCATACGTCTCAATCTCTTTCGAATCGGAGATATGGGTTGCCAATGACTTGAGCATACGTCTCAATCTCTTTCGAATCGAGAGATATGGGTTGCCAATGACTTGAGCATACGTCTCAATCTCTTTCGAATCGAGATATGGGTTGCCAAAGTTTGAATGACTTAAGCATACGTCACTATTCATGACAGAGGTAGCTTAAGTTAAGAAGAACTCGACAATTCGGAGGTTGTCACCTAACGTTATCCCGTTATAACGAAATTAACGGAGGTGACTGGGAATAGAGCTTGATTGCTTAGGAGATAAGGGATATCTTCTGAAGAGGGTGTTATCTCAGTTAGAGGATAACGAGGATTGGAGGCCCAAGTGGAAAGTCCAAGGGCAAAATCGTAATTTTTGCTCAGAGCGAAAGAGGCCGCCCGGCATGAGAGGAAGGAAAAAGAAGCCGTACGGCTGGAAACCTGATTTTTACAGATTATTTAAAACAGATTTGAACGGGCTATTGGGCATTGTTGCCGCCCATTCAGTCGAGAGAGAGAGAGAGAGAGGAGAGAAGAAAGAATTTCGAAATTCTTTGAATTCCCTTGCTTCCCTTGATTTGAGATGGATCCGGCACCAAGACAAGCAAGGAGGAATGTTTCCGCCGTCGCTAGATGGAGAAGGAAGGAGCTTGTCCGGACGGATAGGAGGTATGACTTTCTCACGCCTCCATCGGAGCTCTATCCGGGAAGGAGGGAGCACAAATCGACGAACCCGCGATCGGTTGGGGTAAGCGTTCTTATTTGGCTCAAATCCGATGATTTTGCTTGATTTTTGAATAATTTAGGGCTTAACCCGAACTTAGGAATTTTCTAGGATTTTCTTAGGATTTTTGAATGATTTTGAGATGCATGAACAACCTATGAGGCTAAGAATATGCATGTGCAATTTATTTGATGAAAATTATGAGAATGACTCACTTTTTTCTCGCAAATGAAGTAAGAATGAGAATTGTCTAAATATGAGACGGAGTTCTTGCCTTGTGCTAGAACTAGGTCAAAATTCTGATTTTCAATGAGAAAACATGATTTTGGAAGATGAAAATGATTCATGCATGCCATTTTATTTGAAAAATAATGCTTATGTGCAAAGAATTGTGAAAATTATGATTTTGTGCCTTAGGAAAGCAACGTGCTTAAAATGACGTGTTTCAAATGATGAAAGTCACGTTTTTGATGCAAAAGATGCTAAAAAGACTTGTATGAATGCTTTTCTTTTGAAAAAATATGTGCACTTTTGTGACTATATGCATGCTTTTGAAATGAGATGAAGGGTGACACTTCTTTTGATGTGCTTGTCTACGGAGAACAAGTCTAGGGGACCATACGAGATAGCGGTGAATCTTTGGCGAGAGGATGCCGGATTTTGAGAAGAATGGGGTGAACCCTAAAGAGTTGGTGAGGGCTACCGGTGCAGGACGCGTTTGTGGAGGCCATCGGCACGGGGATTCACATCACCTCAAAGAGCAAGGGCCTGGTTCGGGCTCTTTCGAGTTTTGGTGGGACTCTACTCATAGTTTCCACTGGGGAGAGAGCTTGCGTGACTCTGCCGATTTTACGGCGGTGCGGCTGCGGTTCATAGGGAGGCCCGTGACTTGGAGAGACCACATTACAGTGAGGAGTTCCGAGCTTTGGTTGGATTTGAGGCTGATTCCCAAGGGATTGGGTATGGAGACGAGGAATGTCGAGGTGGCGATCGAGGCTGCATGCGGGACTTTCTTTGGTAGTGACGTGTTGCCCACCAGTGGTTAGAGCTTTCGTGTGGTTGATCTTTGTCGGTCACTATCTTTGCTAATTACAGGACGCTAGCCATGACTTGCCTCCTTGACTCTTTGGTTGATGTGGATGGGATAGGGACGGTCTCTTGAGGAGAGGCCGGATTGGCTGAGTTATACTTCTCTCTGGACATGTACGGTCGAAACAAAGTCGCTTCTATGGGCTGCTTCTCATTTGCCCTTGAGGTAGCCTCTCTTTCTCTTCTCTTTTCTCTTTTACGTCTTGAGACTTCTTATGAGAAAAATGACCTTTTTGATGTTTTTGAACATGCGGGCTGGTTTTGCGAGGTGATCGGGTTCTTTCCTTGGAACCCGGCGAGTGATATCACCATTTTCCCTGCGATGGTTATTTGGAGGAGATGTGAGGGATAGGTTCACGGGGAAGTCCCGGATCACTTTCGACTACAAGATGGTGAAGCACAGTGCTCAATAAGGATGGACCGGATGGAGTGGACTTCTACCCACAGGGCGTGTATCAGGAGATTTTCTTTGGGAGATGCTATTGAGGTGACAAGGCGAGAGGAGGTGGCTCACTGGGCGACTTGCGACATCATATATACGGGGACCGTTTCTCGAGCGGCATGGTCATGTCCCTCCATTGGACGCCATTACTCCACACGATCCTCCCGGCACGGATCTGCGGCCCGGGGGCGCGGGCGGATGAGATTGAGAGGTACCAGGGGAGGTATAGGCTGCGGAGGAGTATTTTGACATGGGTACCCCCTACGTTTGTGTTTGTGGAGCGGCGCTGAGGACGCCACGAGGCGACGAAGGCGGCGGTCACTCGGGGATATGGGGAGGATGAGCCTGCTTGACCCGCCTATCCCTCCTGCACACCTCTCATACGTCGTACACGGAGTGCCGAGGAGGATGAGGATTCTGTCACGACACGAGGAGCCCCGGTATACCACTGCCACTGATAGCCGTGAGTATACTCTTAGGGTCTTATTCCCTTTTTAGCTTTGATTTTCTGTTTTTGCAATTTCTACGAGATTTTTACGAGATTTTACGAGATTTTCTTTTCTTTTCTCGGGTTCCGGCTCGCACCTATGACGGGTTGGTCGGGCGAACGAGGGCTGGAAAGACGTGTGCCGATCCTTGGTCAAGAAGGCGCTGCGCTACTAAAGCGTCAACAAGCGTGCGGGAGCCTGTGCGCAAAAGGAGGCATGTCGGGCGCGGCATCCTCTTCCTCGGCTTCGGAGTACTCATCCAGGTGCCGGGCCTCGGGCGAGGTCCTAATGCTGATATCTTGGAGCGGTGGCGGAGTACGAGCACGACAACATCCCTCTTTCCGATGCGAGCGACCGGGAGGACGTGATGAGAGAGCCTAGCGTCTATGAGGTGAGCGGTGATGAGGAAGAAGAAGAATACGAGGCCTAGGGGGTCTCTAGAGTAGATTTGGAACAAAACAAACAATGAACACTTTTTTATGCACAACTTGTTTATTTTTTGCTTTATTTTGACGCCGGTGGGCGAAGACATTGTATTTACGCTTTATTTACTTTTCTAATTTATGCTTTTTCAATTTGCATATTATCGAGCCTCGGGCGACTTTTGCTTGGAATTGGGGCTGGCCGGGCCAAAATAATATATAATGATATAAAAGCGCTTGGGTGGCTTACGGACATGTTTTGTACGGGTTTTGGTTGAGAAAGTGGGGTGAAAACTCCCTTGGGCAGCAACTTTGGTTGCTGCAGTTTACAATTTACATCGAGGCAAATGAAGTCGTGCGGCATGGCCTTGAGGGCAAAAGAGGCCGTGCGGCTCACGGTTACATGCTGGGATCATTTTTGAATAAAACCAAAGCTTGGCCATTTCATTTTATTTTCAACCCAAACTTGTTTCAAGCTGTTCCCGGGGCATATTTTGGACCTAAAGACACCACCTTTGATCACTTTTGCGATGGAGAGGCCCGTTAGACTACAAAGGGGAAGAGAGACCATTTTACGTCCGGTCTTCAATCTTGGGCGAGACATAACTTCCAAAATCACAAGGGGCTGCTTGATTCTTCCTTCAAGATCAAGTCTTTATGGCATTTGAGGGATCTCCCGCCCGATTGGGACTGTTGAGAGCCGCGGCAAAGTTACAGGACGTCCGGAGACATGTTTCTTGCTTTTCTTACAACGAAATCGTCCCAACGCACGAAGACTTGTGAGCCTTGATTGGGGGTCCCGAGGCGAGGCTATATCTATTCCGCTGATCGGAGACGTGCCGGTGGCGGTAAAGCTTGCATCTTTTGCGAGATTCCTGCAGGAGAGGCGAGGAGATGATGGTAGCCTCGGACGGGATTGACCTTTCCGAGATCCGGGCGAGGTTTGGATCTCCGGCTATGGCTGCTACCATGGTGGCTATGGACGCATTTATCCTTTGCGTCTTTTACATTACATTCTTCTTTGAGTCCGTGGGGATTTGTCACGGTGGTCTCCTGGACATGGTCGAGAGGCTGCGAGTGGGAAGGATATCGTCCCACCGGTTTTGGGGGAGACTTTGCATGGGATCGACGGGATGGCTCGGGAGACCATTTCATGAGGTGGGGAGTCAGGCTGTGTTGACTTTGTGGGCTGCGGGGAGAGGCTCGGGGCTTTGCACAGGGCTTTGCCGACTCGGTGCCCTTGGGTGATTTCTCGGAGAGGTGCACCTAGGCGGCGGGACCGGGGTAGATGGGAGGCGATGATGGCTAGGCTATCCACTTCGGACATCCGTTGGTGGATACCACCTGGAGGTTGCGGACCATGAGGATATTTCGGGAGTCTTATCTTGTGAGGGTTCCAGGATTACTGGTCATCCTTCTACATACCACGCTTGGTATCCGGGCGGTTTGGGGCTTTACGAGGAGCCTTTGAGTGGCGGGAGGACATCCGGACCATGGAGGTGATGTCTCTAGACATGAGGGACCCGGCCCGGCTTCACTTTTTCTCGAGGGCTTGGACATACACGCTTTCCCACCCGGGGCTATCTTTAGGAGCGGGAAGAGCACTATCTTGACCACTGTCTACTTGGGTGTACGAGAGGGAGATGGGAGCGACTCGGGTTATCTTGGAGGATAGACGCCGAGTTTTATTGGGGGCGACCACGACTCGAGTAGGACTACGAGGGAGACCGAGGCTAAGGCGAGTTGCCATAACCAATCGGAGTGACTTGGTCGGGGACATGGAGGCTCGGTACAAGAGGTTGTCAGAGGTTGCTCATTTGGCGAGTCTCGGAGGGAGGAGATACGGACTCGTGCTCGTATAGAGAGCGCTTATTGACACGGGGTTGGTAGAGGCTCCGGTGAGGATACCGAGGTCGGGATGAGGGATACCGACATTATTGAGAAGAAAAGGAAGAAGACTCGACGAGGCCGAGGAAAAGGGAAGAAGGCGAAGAAGACTCGGCGAATGACGGCGACAAGTCTTTTCTCAAGATCCTCTTATTGCCATTTGCAAACACATTAGTTTATTTAGGCATTTTATTGTATTTTAGATCTTTTTAGCGAGGTTAGCGAGTCAAGAGGTAGACCGTGCTTGAACTCATCAAGAAATTTTTGACTTGTAATGAACAAGAAATATTATTTTAGAAATTAATCAAGACATGTTTCATGGAAATTCAAATGTCTTATTACTTGGGACCCGTTTTATGAAAACCGAAATACCCTTTTATTTATTGCTAAGGACGCACTTTATGGAAGCTTTATTGCCCTTTTTTATTGTTTAGACCGAACCATATATGGTGCCTACGTTCCCCTTTTACAAGAAAGGCTAAGGGGCTCGGGTCTTCGTAGTTCATTACGGTGAACTAACAAAACTAAGTCTTTTTTTTTTTTTTTTTTGTGCAACCTGTTTTTGCCTAGACCGCCCTTTTTGGGTTTTCGGCCTAGTTTGGGTATTACTCTTTTTGCACTAAGATTTTTTCTTTTTTCTTTTTATATATTTTTTTTATTATTTTTTTTTTTCATGCAACCTGTTTTTGCCTAGACCGCCCTTTTTGGGGTTTTTCGGCCTAGTGGGTATTACTCTTTTTGCACTAAGATTTTTCTTTTTTTTTTTCTTTTTTTATTATTAGACATAGTATCTTCGGAGTTTATCACCGTTGTTTGGGTGGACAAAGGGATTGCCGTCCAAGTACGCAAGCTTCATTGCTCCTCCCGACGGTATCTTGCACTACATAAGGGCCGATCCAAATGGGTTCCCATTTTCCCGGGGTTGTCTACAGGTAGGGGCTTTACTTTCAGCACTAAGTCACCCTCTTTGATGTTTACGGCTTTGACTTTCTTATCAAACGCTCGGCCATTCGCCTCTGGTAGGCTCGGGTGTGCTCCATGGCTTTGAGCCTTCTCTCATCGAGCAAGGCCAATTCATCATGCCGGCTTCGTAGCCATTCTACTTCGTTGACACTTTGTTTTCCGAGGAGGACCCTTAATGACGGGATTTCCAACTCCACTGGTAACACTTGCTTCCATCCCGTAAGTTAGGGCAAAAGGAGTTTCTCCTGTGGCTGTTCGACAGACGTTCAGTAGCCCCGAGTGCTAGGTGCGGCTTTTCGGGCCAATCACGACCACGGGTGGCCATCTTCGGATGATCCGCTCGAGTGTCTTATTAGCGGCTTCCACGGCTCCATTGGTGCGAGGTGCATGCGGGGACGACTTGTGGCGAGTAACTACGAATTCGACGGCGATCTATCGCGATCTCCTTCGAAGTGTGACCCATTATCGAAATGATCTCGTTGGGCACCCCATATACGCACATTATGTTTTCTTTGATGAAGCTGGGCCACTTTCACTGGAAGTGAGGACCTTGTAGGACTTGGCCTCTACCCACTTGGTGAAGTAGTCGATGGCTACCAACACGAACTCGTGCCCATTGCTTCTGTCGGGGCTATTTTCCCTATCACGTCAATGCCCCAAGTTGCAAACGGCCAAGGAGTCGTCATGCGGTACGAGGTCATGAGGTGGGAGATGGTTGAGGTTGGCAAACCGCTGGCACTTGTCGCGAGGTTCGGACGTCTTTGGACGCGATCTGTCTCCATGGAGATCCGGTAGTAACCCATTGAGGATCACTTGCATCAGGGCTCTGGCATTCATGTGAGGACCGCAAGGACCATTGTGGACTTCGGTCATCAACTCTCTGGCTCTTTCTTGAGTGACACATAAGAGGAGCGGTCCTTGATACCGCTTCTTGTACGGGTTGCCTCCTAGGATGACATAATGGGAGGCCAACCTTTTCAGGGCTCGCAAGCTTTTGGCTCTGACTCCTTCTTTTGGTCTACCTTCTTCGTCTCTGAAAACCGACTCTCCGTCTTTGAGGAATTGGTAAATCTGATTGTACCAAGGTTCCTTTATAGGCTCGGGTCCCAGGTCCACTTCACAACAGAAGGCTGGGGCTTCTCTTCTACCCACTCTGAAGGGCTTTATGGCTTTTCCCTCGGGGATCTCTACCAATGAGGCTAGAGTAGCTAGGGCATCTGCGAATCTGTTCTTTTCCCTCGGCAAGTAGTGGAAAGTCACTTCTCTGAATTGTCCAGTCAACTCCTCCATATGGGCATGATACCGTTGCAGATTAGGGTCCACAGTCTTCCACTTGTTGGAGACTTGGTTGATGATCAGGGCCGAGTCTCCGTAAACTTCGAGCTCCTTGACATTTCTTTCTAAGGCAGCCTCCAAACCAGCAATGCAGGCTTCATACTCGGCGACATTGTTCGTGGCAGGAAAGTTCAACTTGAGGGCTATGGGGGTATGCTCATCTTTCGGATCGACCAATAGCATTCCTACACCATTTCCTCTTTTGTTAGCGGCTCCGTCAAAGAACAATTGCCATCTATTCTCAGGCTCAACTGCAAAGATCCCTTCATCTGGGAATTGGGGTTCAGGCCCTCTGTCTTCATTACTGGGGAAGTTCGCCAGGTGATCTGACAATGCTTGACCCTTGATGGCCTTTCTGGTCACATAGTTGATGTCGTATTCTGCCAAGAAGAAGGACCACTTCGCTAAACGCATCGAGAGGGAAGGCTTGTCAAAGATGTACTTGATGGGGTCCATTTTCGAGACCAAATTCACAGGGTGGGCTTGCATATAATGCTTCAACTTGCCGACTACCCAGACCAGTCCTGCACAGGTCTTTTCACATGCTGAGTAATTGAGCTCACTCCCCTGTAGCTTCCGGCTGACAAAGTAAATGGCGTTTTCTACCCGAGAGTCTTTCTTCTCTTGGGCCAGCATAGCTCCAACTGCCGTGTCTGTGACAGTGAGATAGAGCAGAAGAGGCTTCTGTCTATGTGGGGGGCATAGTACCGGGGGATGTACTAAGTATGCCTTGATCTGGTCAAAGGCATCTTGGCATTCTTCGGTCCATTCTGTGTCCACATTCTTCTTCATGAGCTTGAAGATGGGCTCGCACATAGTGGTCAACTGATTGACGAAACGGCTGATGTACTGCAATTTACCCATGAAGCTCTTGACTTCTGTCTGGGTTTGAGGTGGCCTCATATCCATGATGGCTTTGATCTTTCGGGGGTCAACTTCTATACCTCGCTCTGTGACCATATACCCAAGCACTTTTCCCCTTGTCACTCCGAAGGTGCATTTGGCAGGGTTTAGTCTCATGGAATGCTGTCTCAGCCTCTCAAAGAATTTTCGTAGGTCAACAAAGTGCTGCCCACCCTCTCCTTTGGAGTGGATTATCATATCATCTACGTAGACCTCAATCTCCTTGTGGATCATGTCATGAAAAAGCGCGGTCGCTGCCCTTTGGTAAGTAGCCCCGGCATTCTTGAGCCCGAATGGCATTACTGTATAACAGTAGGTTCCCCATGGTGTGGTGAAGGCTGTCTTTTCTTGGTCTTCCTCGGCCATCTTGATCTGGTTGTAGCCTGCAAAACCATCAACGAAGGATTTGACTTCGTAGTTGGCAGTGGAGTCCACCAGGATGTCTATGTTTGGCAGAGGGTAGTCGTCTTTGGGGCTGGCCTTGTTCAGATCTCGGAAATCCACACAGCAGCGCACCTTCCCATTGGCCTTGGTTACGGTCACGATGTTGGACAACCATGTCGGGTATTCAATGACTCTGATGAACCCTACCCGCAGTAGCTTCTCAATTTCTTCCTTGACCTGTAGAGACCATTCCGGCTTGATCTTTCTCAGTTTCTGCTTTACTGGCTTAGCATCTGGTGCTAGAGGGATTCTGTGCTCTACTATCGAACTGTCTAGCCCCGGCATATCCTTGTATGACCATGCAAACACGTCGACGTATTCTCTGAGCAGCTCGATCAATCTGTCCCTTTCAACCCCCTGGAAGAAGCTTCCAATCTGTGTCTCTTTAGGTTCCTCAATAGTACCCAAGTTCACACTTATCAAAACCTCCTCGGCAGCTTGGGCCCGGTTTTCCTCTTTTTCTGAAACCTGCTTAAAGATTTCTTTAATGTATTGTTCGTTTAGTGTGTTTGCATCTTGTTCAAATGATTCATTATTAACTGTTGTTAAGTTTTGAGTTAATTTATCATTTGTTAAGTTGGCAATAAGAGGATAATCAGAAAGATTTGTCATTTCATTCAAAATAAGGGGAAAGATGACATCGATTACATTTTCATAATCCTCAGGCGTGAGGCCTTCGGATGACTCTGAGGACTGGAATTCAAAGATTCCTGACTCGACTGAATAGACAACAGGGTGTTTGACACGACTGGGTTGAGAAGGACGGGGTACCAATCCAAGCTCCGTGATCATTTGCTGTCGACTGGCTATCGGCCCTGAGAATGTCTCCCAATTCTTCAATGGCATTTCTGTCTTAGTCACCAAAGTGCGAGGATCAAAATGACTTTCACCATCGTCTCCAATAACGGCAACTATCTCATCGTCTGAACTGAAGTCAATCAAGTCTGGGATTTGTGCTTCTTCGTCAAACAACTCTTGCAAACCCCACTGACTGTCTTCACTGCTGGCAGCTTCTATCTGGCTGATCTTTGGAAGAGCTAACTCAAAGGCGGAGAAGTCCATTGTCCCGGATGCTGACTCTTTGACACTGGCCGGATTTCCTTTGAAGACGTACTCATTCTGAACGGTAGTGGTAGCCCCAGGGATATCTGGCAAATCAAGGAACATTCTTCGAACGGGATTGGCTGGCTTTCCCCTAACTTTCTCAAGGTTCTCCAGAAGGGTTTTCTGCAAGGAGATCTGGCGATCACTTTCATCATATTGTGTCCCTCCTTTTGTAAAGTAATGGGTCAGAGACAGACTGTAAGGATGGAGCTGGATCCCTTCACCTTTCGTGCCTTTAGCTTTTCTGGCATCCCGAGAGTTCGGTTTGTACCCCAAGCCATATCTGGTAGTCTGTTCCTTCACATCAATGATGGTGTTACGACCTTGAAGTCTTCTACCCAATCCAAGTCCCGGAAGATAACCCATTTTTCGCATCATTCTCATGGCAGGAGGGATTTTATCGGAAGTAGTGGTGAGGTCAGTGCAACACACTTGTGCCTTGGAAGAAGCTACGGAGAATCCGGTCAATGCTAACCCTTCATCATCGTGCTTGATCTCCAATATCGGGATATCCCCAGTGCTGGTTCCTTCTACCGTGACACTGTCTCCATAAATGGTGGTGATAGTTCCATCACTCGACTGAAATTTGACGCACTGATGCAAAGTAGAGGCTACCCCGTTTATCTGGTGGATCCAAGGCCGTCCCAGCAAGGCAGTAAATGAAATCGGAATATCAATAACTTGAAAGTCAACGTCCATGACCTTTTTTCCGAACCACATCTTGAGAGTGGCGATCCCCAAAACTGATCGTGCAGTGGAGTCATAGGCCTTAATAGTCCGACTAGAAGGCTTTAAGTCCGTTGGCTTCAGATCCAATAAATCCATCATTTTAGCTGGCAAGACATTCATTGCAGACCCTCCATCGACTAATACCCGTGGTAATCGACGCTCTTCTAACTGGACTGTGATGTAAAGGGGTTCATTATGGCTAGCCCCATACTTTGGCGAGGTCCAAGTCGGTAAAGGTAATGATATTTCCATAGTGTATGCTTCCAATCGTGTGGACGACCTCATCTGGGGTGACGTCTATGGGCACCATGGTCTTGGCCAAACTTTCTTCTAGCTTCAACTTATGAGGGTATGAAGAGGTCAACAGGGACCATAAGGAGATATTGGCTTGGGTACACTTCAACCGAGTTAGGATCGGATCCTCCTTATCGAGTCAGGCTTTTACGCTTCCGGCTTATAAGGTCTTTTATCTATTTTTGGCTCGAGACGGCGCTTCTTTTGTCACCCTTAGGCTGCTCAACATTCATCCGCCTGCACCGAGTCATCACATAGACATTGGATTTTCCTTGGTCATTATTCCTACCGGAGGATTCTGTCAATTCTTTCAAAGTCGAGGCGGATTCTTGCGGCGTATGGCCAATTCTGCCGATTGATCGATTGACGGTGCTGCCGGAAGCATAGGCGGCTTCCGAATCTGGTCCCAGGTTACCGGCTTTTTGACCTTTTCGAGTTTGACCGGCTGATTTCAACTTCACATTCTCCGTTTAAATCTTTCACAGTCTCATTCAAACTTTTCAAAGTCAGCATGCAACAAGAATTATCACTTCCGGAGTTTGGAGCTTGGCAAATGGCTTTCTCATCCGAACCTAGCAACTTTTTTAACAGAGTAGGATCACATTCCTCATCACTGTCAAGCATGTCCTTTCTTTCCCTGGGGGTCAACCTTCTGACGGCATCTTTGACGTTGGCCAAACATTTTCTGAAGTGGGAAATTCCATCATCAATAAGGATTTCTGCGGGGTCAAACCTCATGGCGGGTTCCTTTTCCTTACTGTCAGAGAGATTTTCTGGGCTTTTTTGGCTTCTGGGCTAACCACTCCTCTATTGTCCCTTCCGGCACTTCGACTGTGTCTTCATCAGTGTCACTACAGTAGCTCTCGTGGGAACTTTCGCCTTGGCTCTTATGACCAATGAGGGCAAAAGCAGGTCGGGATACTTGACGCCATCACTACAAGAAAAAACGGTTTTAGAGACGGCAAATTCCGTAGCTAAAATGAAGATTTCGTAGTTAAATCGTGTTTAGAGACGGATTTGTCCAGTAGCTATTCCGTGGGTGCAGGTTCGTCGCTAAATTGGGCGTCGCTGTTTTGTAGCTGTTTTAGAGACGGACAAATCCATCTCTAAATTAGAGACGGACACATCCGTCTCTAAAACAGCTACAAAACAGCGACGCCCAATTTAGCGACCAACCTGCACCCACGGATTAGCTACGGAATAAATCTGTCCCTAAACACGGTTTAGAGACAGAATCTTCATTTTGGCTACAGAATTTGCCATCTCTAAAACACATTTTCCTAGTAGTGTATATATATGTATATATATATATATATATATATATATATATATATATATATATATATATATATATATATATATATATATATATATATATATATATATATATATATATATATGAATTATAATACTACTAAAATACACTTATAAATAACCTTATATTGAAAAAATTGTCATATATATATATATATATATATACATATATATATGAATTATAATACTACTAAAATACACTTATAAATAACCTTATATTGAAAAAATTGTCATATACATCAATTAACAATGTCAAAATACCACTACTAAAATGTAATTCAAAGTCATGAAATTTCCTAAATCAAAATTTTTAAAATCAATTACAATTAATGCTGTAAAAATAAAAGATGAACTCAGTTGAGATACTTGAGGAACTCTGCAGCAGTGGCAATTGCACCTCCTGTGATTGCATCCATTACAATCTTGTCTCTGTTGTTGCTGCTGACTGCAGATGCAAGTGCCCCAGTAATTTCACCACTGATCATTGCATTCTTCTGCACATTGTGTAAATGAAGCATACAGTTAAATCACACAGATGCATGATGAAAATCTCATTCCACGTGTAATGAACATTCAAGGAAAAGCCTAGAATGAATATTCCATCTACTTCACGCATGTGTTAAGTCATTACTTGGTAGCACCAATATTGCTTTCATGGGTCATCATAATGCCAAGTCATAATAAATTTTCACTGGGAGGGTGATGAAATTGAACTTCAAAATTGGATAATGTCAATTGTATGACTAATGTAATTCCTTAAGAAACAATCTATAAAAGGGGACATTCTAAAATGCAAACGAAAAAATTTCTAGCAGCAAAACCAAGAGACTAAACATAAGATAGACACCAGAGGTTCAAGAAAACAGGGAGAAAGTCACATACATTTGGATGGGAGATGAGGCAGTCAACAACAGAGGCGAAAGTTCGAGCAACAGGTAAAGTTCCTCCTTGATACGGCCAGCTAGAGTTGGAGTGGGGGTTAAAGGGTAAAACCCTGTTGTAGCAGTAGTAGGTGTCAAGGAAGAGCTAGCTGGAGTTGACTCGAGTTCGTAGTGAAGGTCATTTATTTTCTGCAAAAGCTCTTTCAGGTACTCAATCGCGTCTCCAAGAATTGATGCTCTGTCCATCTATCAAAAGAAAGAATTAAAACTTTTAAGCTTCCAATAATAAAAAAAACACATTCATAGCATCTAAAAGGTTATACAAATAGATCAACGAAGTTACAGAAAATGGAAAGAGAAGGAATAAGATTACACAGAAATGTAATTGTACTTCACTTTATCTTGGTCTACTTTGGCTACTTTAAGGTTTCGATCAGAATACATGGGACTCGTGTTACATGCGACTTCATATCCATACTAGAATCAAAATCTAGAATGATGTGCACCATTTTCTTCAGAACTCGAGGGTAAGCATGATCTTCTCTTTCCTCTGTTTACGATTCAAATTATTGAAGGTTCTTGAACAAAAACATGCAACTAATCAAAAGCATGAAGAAATCACACACAACAATTTTGATTCCAAAAGGGCTAATTGAATAAACAGAGATATTAAAATTCACGAGAAATATATATAAAGAACAAAATTCTTTACCTTACTAATTTTGGAGACAACAGACCTCAGCATGTAAATATAGAATGGTTTCTAACAGTCACTTTTTTATTTAACAAGCTACTTACAGATAGTTTACTGCATATTTACCTAAATAAATCTGATTTTGGGTTCCAACTGATGCTCAATACTCGACATCCCGACTTTCACACAACACTTATTTGCAGTCGTCGTTCAAGCACAATTTGTCAAAAATCTGCAGATAAAGACAACTGTAAGCATTGGGACAAAACAATGGTTTTAATTGTTTAAATGAGAATGAAGACAAAATTAGAGTCCAATTATGAGCTTATCTTTACTCAATACAATTACCTCAAGTTTCAGTTCAAACAATGAATGTTGTGTAACTACAGCCAACAATCTCTTCATAAAAGTTAACACAATCATCCACTGAGATATTAATAAGCTCAATGAAACAATGTACTCTTCTATTATACTGACAATGTGACTACCCCATTCAATATCTATTGCTAACATAACATTGGATTTTGTTTCAGAGGTCTTATTATAAATACTCCTTACTCTACACTGCTACGCATCAAACGTTTAAGAGAACAACACAAGGTTGCATAAACCACAGGAATTCAAATGAGATCACTATGAACTCATAACTAAAAATTCGAAATATACAAATGACAGATGCAAATCAACACACACAAACACGAAGAAGAGAGAAGCGTACTGGAGAGGGCAAGAACCCTAGGTTTAGCCATCTGACCACGGCCAATTCCCCCCCCCCCCCAAAAAAAAGAAGGAAAAAAGCAAGGCAATAAGAAGAAGTTAACTGCAAAATGCTGAAGATTCAATAAATGGAAATGGACATACTTGCACCATTTCACTGACTACGTTCAACCCTCCCGGTCCAACAAGAGACCCAGCAAGCAAATATCCAGTAATAACCTGTGAAAGCAAAATGGTAGCTTTACGATTTAGAAATTCAGTAGCCGATGCATTAAATCGTTTTTAAAAACTAAGCACGGATCAAAAATGACCAGACCGGTTGTCCAGCACAAGCAAATGCAATTCCACCACAAGTTGCAGATACAATTACAACCATGAGATCGGAAATTAACCTACGAATTCCATGTAAAGCAGCTGAATCAATAAAAGGTAACATGTATGTATGTTATCCCGCAGTAAAATCACCATCAAATTAGTAAGCTTACCTCAAGTCCAATTGTAGCACTAGATATTTTGATTTGAAATTAGTAAGCTTACCTCAAGTCCAATTGAAGCTCCAAAAGGCTTTTCTCAATCTCCTTCGCTGCATCGTGCCTGTCCTGTATCTCTACCACTGTTTCTAGCACCTTTCCCCTTCCATGCTCCTAATAATAATCATACAGAAAGTTTGAATAATTTGACACATCCTAAAAGCCCAAAATACGAACTTGGACATAAAAATTCAAACTTGAAACATCCCAAAACACAAATATGATCTTGGAAGTACACCAAGGACAAACAAAAGCATCTTAATCAGAAGAAATCACACTCTGATTTATAGAAATAGTCCCAAAATTACAAATCAATATAAGAAATGTCATAATAGAATTGTTATTTGAAGGTAAAGTTATTTGATTACGATTTACGATTATTCCTACACATTTGCAAAATCATTTTCTTTTTTTGTTGATCTACCACCAGGTAATTGGATTTATTCAAAATTCATGTAAATAATTGAGTGCATTGCATATAAAACAAGAAAAATAAAGCAAAAAAGTAAAAATGCAGAAATTTCATACCTGAATTGCTCTATACAAGAATTCTTCACCCCCATGACCATTTCCATTAAAAATTATCTTCTCAATAATTTCCTCATCTGGATTCTCTCCCGTCACAGTAAAATACCTCCTCCCAACAGTCTCCTTATACTCGGTCATCATCCTCTGCCTTAACCCTTGAAAATCCATCATCAAATCCTTGAGCTTCTTCCTCAACCCATTAGTAACCGCAGACCTAATTTGGGGGAAAGACGATCAAACGTAAACTCCCATTACACTACACCAACAAACGGTAAATAAAGGAAACAATTAACAGCATTAAATTAGAATAAGAAACCGAGAAACGCAGACAAAAATGCAATTGGGTATTCGAGATTTTACCGAATTAAGGCCGGAGAAAGACGATCAATTAGTTGGGGACTCAGGGAAGGTGAAAATGAAATGAGAATCTCAAATGAAGTCAATAGCAGGAAGAGGGTAAAAGGGCGTTGTAATTAGGGGGAAAAGGGGAGGGGCGCGATGTTAAAATATTTGAGAGAGGAAAGGGCGGGAATTGAAAAAAATGGGGGCGGGGTAATGGTGGTGAGGCGCCGGCCTCGATTTTCTCCGGCGGCCGCCTCGTGGTCAGCTGCTGAAGGGTAAAGGGGTGGTGGTCAAGAGAGAGAGAGAGAGAAGAGAAGGGTAAATTCTGGTTTTGGGCCTATTATTGTTTAATAATTATTATATAATAAAAATAATATTAGTAAAAATAATTATTAATATCAAAAATAATTTAAAATATAAAATAATATTATCTAATAATAATAAATAATAATACATCATAAAAAGATTTTGAATAAAATAGTTAACTTTTTAACAATTTTTTGAAAATACAGTTAACTTTTTAACAGTTTCTGTTAAGTTGTATACTGAATATTAACTTTCTTTTTTTTTCAATTTTTTTTTGATAAAGGAGACTATTTTAGACATTTGTTTACTACATACATTTTTTGCAAAAAGTTATATAAAAAAAGTTATGAATTTTGAAAGAAGTTAAGTTTTATTTCTTTCAAAATTCATAACTTTTTTAATATAACTTTTTGCAAAAAAGGTATGTAGTAAACAAAGGTTTAAAATAGTCTTCTATCCAAAAAAAAATAATTGAAAAAAAAAATTAATATACAGTATACAAATTAACAGAAACTGTTAAAAAGTTAGCAAATTTTTCAAAAAACTGTTAAAAAGATAAATTTTTTATTCCAAAACCGTTAAAAAATTAAAAGGGTAAGGTTGGTTGTCCGTCTCTTTGTAATTTTATTTTAATTAACAAAATTTAAGGGTACCGTCCCTTTTTTCTCTTATATACTTTCGTTTCTTTTAAAAAAATTAAGTTTTATTTCTTTCAAAATTCATAGCTTTTTTTATATAATTTTTTGCAAAAAACGTATGTAGTAAACAAAAGTTTAAAATAGTCTTCTTTATCCAAAAAAAAAAATAATTGAAAAAAAAATTAATATACAGTATACAAATTAATAGAAACTGTTAAAAAGTTAACAGATTTTTCAATGGTATTGCTGTACTGATGTCTCCTAAACCCTAAACTCTATATCATATATACCTATACATTATACCTTATACTCCAAACATTATACCCTAAATCATATACCCTATACCCTAAACCCTATACCCTAAACCTTATACCTTATACCCTAAACACCAAGTCGTATACCTATACCCTAAATCCTAAACCCTTATACCTATACATTATACCTTATACCCTAAACTTTATACCCTATACCCTAAATCCTAAGCCCTATACATGATACCCTAATCCCTAAACCCTAAACCCCCACCCTAACCCCTATACTCTAAACCGTAAACCCTATACCCTCAACCCTAAGCCCTAGACCTTATACCTTATCCCTTATACCCTAACCCTAAACCTTATACCTTATACTCTATACCCTAAACCTAAAGCCCTTAACCCTGAACCCTAAACCCTAAGCCCTAAGCCCTAACCACTATACCCTAAACCTTATACCCCATACCCTAAACTCTAAGTCCTAGACCCTATACCTTATACCCTAAACCCTGAACCATATACCCTAAACCTTATACCTTATAACCTATACACTAGCTAAACCCTAAATCATATACCTATACATTATACCCTAAACCCTAAGCCCTAAGCCCTAGACCCTATACCTTATACCCTAAACCTTATACATTATACCCTATAATCTAAACCCCAAATCATATACCTATACATTATACCTTATACCCTAAACCCTAAATCTTAAACCCTAAGCCCTAGACCTTATACCTTATCCCTTATACCCTAAACCCTATACCCTAAACCTTATACCTTATACCTTATACCCTATACCCTAAATCCTAAACCCAAATCCCTAAACCCTGAACCCTAAACCCTAAGCCCTAACCACTATACCCTATATCCTAAACTCTAAGCCCTAGACCCTATACCTTATACCCTAAACCCCTTAACCATATATCCTAAACCTTATATTTTATACCCTATACACTAGCTAAACCCTAAATCATATACCTATACATTAAACCCTAAACCCTAAACCCTAAGCCCTAGACCCTATACCTTATACCCTAAACCCTATACCCTAAACCTTATACATTATACCCTATAATCTAAACCCCAAATCATATACCTATATATTATACCTTATACCCTAAACCCTAAACCTTAAACCCTAAGCCCTAGACCTTATACCTTATCCCTTATACCCTAAACCATAACCCTAAACCTTATACCCTATACCCTAAACCCAAAGCCCTAAACCCTGAACCCTAAGCCCTAACCACTACAACCTAAACCTTATACCCTATACCCTAAACTGTAAGCCCTAGACCCTATACCTTATACCCTAAACCCTGAACCATATACCCTAAACCTAATAACCTATACACTAGCTAAACCCTAAATCATATACCTATACATTATACCCTAAACCCTAAGCCCTAGACCCTATACCTTATACCCTAAACCCTATACCCTAAACCTTATACATTATACCCTATAATCTAAACTCAAAATCATATAGCTATACATTATACCTTATACCCTAAAACCCTAAGTCGTATACCTATAAAAAAATGAAAAATAAAGGATATATCTCTAAATTAGAGACAGATTTTGAACATGTCTCTAATTTAGAGACAACTACTAAATCTGTCTCTAAATTTTAGAGACAGATTTTGTATTCGTCACTAAATTAGAGACGGATTAAAATCTGTCTCTGATTTAGAGACAGATTCAACATCCGTCTCCAAAGTTTAGAGACGGATTCTGAATCTGTCTCCAATTTAGAGACGAATTTCTAAGCTTTCTCTAAATTAGAGACGGATACAAAATCGGTCTCTAAACTTTGGAGACAGATGTTGAATCTGTCTCTAAATCAGAGACTGATTTTGAATCTGTCTCTAAATTAGAGACGAATTTTGTATCTGTCTCTAATTTAGAGACGAGTACAAAATATGTCTCTAAACTTTAGAGACAGATGTTTAATCTGTCTCTAATTTAGAGACGGATTAAAATATGTCTCTGATTTAGAGACAGATTCAACATCTGTCTCCAAAGTTTAGAGACAGATTTTGTATCCGTCTCTAATTTAGAGACGGATTCAGATTTCGTCTCTAATTTAGAGACGGATTTCGATTCCGTCTCTAAATTAGAGACGGAATTGGAATCCATCTCTAAATTAGAGACGAAATCTGAATTTGTCTCTAATTTAGAGACGGAATTTGAATCCGTCTCTAATTTAGAGACGAAATCTGAATCCGTCTCTAATTTTTGGGTCTGTCTCTAATCTGTCGCCAAATTAGCTACAGACTCCGTCCGTCTCTAATTTTCCGTCTCTATTTCCGGTTTTCCTTGTAGTGCATATGAGGGGTATCTCAGACTCTTCCTCGGGCTTAGGGATTACCAGGAAAACATCATTATCATCGTTGGACATAAAGGGGACTGGGGTCGCCTCTAAACTCAGGACTCTTTCCAAGGCATCCATACATTCTTCTTCAGACCAAGTTTCAGGAGTGACTACTAACACTGTGATAGAGTCTACCCTTCCTGATGAGAGTTTGGCTTCGGCGACGCTTACATGTTCCAGATTGGTGGGCGGAGCCCACTTCCCTCTTTTGGCTAAAGCTTCGATCAAGTTCCTTCATTCACCTACCAAGTCCTTGTACGGAGTATTGAACTCTAGGATATAGGACTCATACACTACCTCATCTAAGCTAGCATCCTTCTCCGAGCCTTTGCATAGGCTGCAGACACACTTTGAAGTGATTTCATCCCCTATTCCAGGTCTGTGGCTTTCTACCTCATCTTGACCTTCGGGTTTCACTTCCGTTGGCTCCAAGTCCATTCCTTTTCTTGCACTGTCATCATCGCTGTAAATCCATCCATTCCTATTCTCGTTTCAGTGACTCTTCACCGTAGGCTGTCCGAGAGGTAGGCAAATTCACGGGCGTTGACAAAATTGGAAAGGTCAAACCGGCGCTGGGATTCCAAAGTAGGCTCGAGTGAAAGGAGGAAAAAGGTCCCGTGGGGGATGCAGAGGAAGCGAGGGTGTCGGGACCCTAACGGCTTGGGGTATTGGAGAAGGCGAGAAGGGACAGTCTTTGGCAATGGGTTATATGAAGATGGGGGAGGGCATTGGTTATAGGCTAGCTCTTCTTCCTTAGCCATCTGGTTACCCAAACCGGCCTTGTTCTCTGTCAAATCGGCCATTCGATTCTCGAAACCGAGGATTCTCGGCGAACCTGTCGAGGATTCGCGCTAACAAGTCGGCGGCCGGTGTTCTCACCCACTTCTTTCTCGGCTGCGGGAAAGGGATAGGAAAGGTTTAGACTCGGGGTAGGTGTTTAGAATTTGAAGGCTCAGGCAATATGCAAATTAGAATCTTCAAGTTTACTTAAAACAGTGTCTTTTATTAATATCTATTTGGTTGGAAAAGGGGTTACGCCCTTCTTTTTCACAACTACTGCGGATCCTGGATCGGTGGGTTCCGTCACTACGTCTATAAGCCCCTCGTATTCCACATGTATTTCGACCTCCCGGGGTGGGCGGCCCGGGCGAGGGTCCTATAGGGCACGCGGATCCCACCGACCGAGAGTAAAGAACGCTCCTATCGGGTCTAGCGGGTCATAGGACCTTTCAACGCACGAGCGATGCGGATTATAGTCAAGGCAATACCGGGAAAGTCTCGTCTCTCTGCCTTGACGGATCTTTGGCAGAGTTTCGCTTGAGCGAATGACGGTTTCTGACTTTTTCGGTAAAGTTCGAGAGAATAATAGGCATGGGTCGGGCGGTAAAAAGCCGGATGACACGGTGTCACATTGAACTTCGTTGCATACACGGTGCGTGGGTCGGAATCGAAGTCAATGCCGGTCAAGATCTTGCCAATTTTTCCTTGTCAGAATTTTGGCAGAGCTTCGCTTGAGCGAAAGATCTTTTGATTTTTGGCAAAGACTCGGTCTTGACTCTTACGCATTCCGTGCGGGTCAAGGTCAATAGTCAATGTCGGAGTCAAGATCCCACCGATTTTTCCTTGTCGGAATTTCGGCGAATTTCGCTTGAGCGAAAATCTTGGCTTAGATTATGAGCTAAGGCTTGACCTTTACGTGGGTATGCAAGCTGGGCTATATGACACGGACTAGACCAAAAACCAACCAAAAGTCACGGATTTTTGAAACGTGTGACACGACCGTGCATTGGTCGACACCGGCTGCCATGGGGAGGTTGGAATGATTCCGTGCGCGCCGGGGAGCATCGTAAGGCTGTCCGTGATCTGCGCTGGAACCACCCGGGTTTAAGGACGTGCGTGCAAAGTGTACGGGATATATCGGGTGCGCGTAGTGTGCGGTCTCCTAAAAATGTTCCTTTTGAGTTAAAACAGAGATTTTCAGAAATGTGTTTTAAAGGAATGATTTTCGGGACGGGGGAGAATGCAACACGTAAATTTTCTGGGAAGCCCCGGTCGATCGTGGAGGTGAGTAGCCCCAAGCCGCTAGGACTTGCCGATTAACCCCGATTTTTCCTGGTGGAATTGCCGCGAGGTCGTATGGTCGAGAATCCTATGAGGATTAGCCGTGCGACTGCATGGATCAATTTTCCGAGTTCCACTCCTTTGCGATTTTTTATGCTCAAAGTATGCACGAAATCCAAGATGCAAATGATGCAATGCAAGGTAAAGGAAGCAAGCACGATTAATGAAATCGACGACGGGAGTCTAACCCGCTCAAAGGGAAAAGCTTTCTTTATTTTTCAAAAAAAAAATTTCGAAAAGGGATACTGGTACGTGGATTGTTAAACCACCGGTTATCCCAACTCCCACATCAGGGAGTGTACAGGAAGGGTAAGTGGTTTCCACCTATATACCGAGTATCGATTTTTGTTTTGAAAATAAAGCTTTTCTCCTTTGGGTTTTCCCAGTAGTCGCCAAGCTGTGAATGTGTGCCCAAATTTTGTGGATTCACGCGAGTTTGAAGACATCCGAGTTATTCGAAAAACGGAGTCGCCACGCCATTTTGATTACCTCAAAACTTTGAAAAAAAGGTTTTTACTTGGGTTCGGAGGTTAAGTTACCCCTTGGGAAGAACGTTTGGCGTTCACCCAAAGTGCCTTGCCGGAGCAAGTCTCCCAAGATTTCGATGTCGTGCTTGCTTGCGTGCTTTCTTGTGTGCATGTGTTTGAGAAAAAGGGGGAGAATGTCCCAAGTTGTCTTCCGGACGTACAAACCATTTGTTGGTTGTCGCTCGGGATTCCTTGGAATTTTATGTATTTGGGATTATGTTCCCGTCCTCATCTTATGACTTGTGATCATCGCATTTTAACCTCGGGACCCTCGGGACTTGCGTGATCGAGAGAATGACTCTCTTTTGGTCAAAGATGAGGTTCTTTAGAAAAGGAGGGTCCTTAGCCCATCAATCCTACGCTTTAAGACGGTCGAGCTCGTATAGAGGCTTCATACTCTTTCTTAAGCGATAATCGGAGATATAGGGTTCAAGGTTATCCCTTTCCAAAGAAATCGTGAACCTTTAATGGAAGGAACGATGTAAAGATAGGATCTTTTACACAGGTCCGTTCCAAGGTTGGGGAAAGGGAAATGCATGATGAAAAATGACTCTTTAATGAAAAGATGACATTTTTGGTTTTAGCAAATGATGCTTTTTGATTGAAAGAAATGATCTTTATGCAAGTGATGCGTAAAGATAAGATTTTTATGCAAATGATGCATTTGAAAAGGTTTTGAATGCAAAGGATGCATTTTTATTGAAAAGATTGGATTTTTATGTGCAAATGATGCATAAAAATGACATTTTTATTTGAAAATGGGGGTTTTAGGTGCAAAGGATGCACCTTTATGAAAAAGACTACATTTTTATGACAAATGAGGTCTTAATGCATGCAAAAGGGAAAGGGGGTGATAAAGATGTGATCTTTATGAATAAATGCCAAGTCCCAAGCAAGATATATGAATGCAATGAGCAAGTATATCAATTAAAAGCAAGGTTAGGGCGTGCGAGGTTACCAATTGCTTCCTTTGCTTCTTCGAACGGAGCTAGGAGGAGAGGTTGGTCTTGGGTCTTCAAGGAGGAGGGAGGTAGCTTCTTAGCCTTCCTTCTTCACCTTCTTGAGCTTGCACCAATATTCTTCACGTCTTGGGAGTGTTTATAAGTGTATTGTGTATTTTGTGCCTCTATTGTGTGTCTATTGTGTGTCTCTATTGTGTGTCTATTGTGTGTCTATTGTGTGTCTATTGTGTGTGTTGAAATGGGTAGAGGAGGCCTCTATTTATAGGTAATCTGGATAAGGTGAATGAAGCCGTGCGGCTAAGAGCAGCGAGCTAATGCAGCCGTGCGGGCTTATCCTGAATGACTCAGCATTCTAGAACCATGCAAGGTGGCAAATTCTAGAACCCTCCTTCCTAATTAAGAAAAACGTGTTTCTTAATTAGGAAGGATCCCCTTCAGCCCTTATTTAATAAAAAACAGTTCCGGAATGTTTCCGGAACGCTGGGAAGGTCTGGGGAATTACCGGAAAACTTACCGAAATTGTCGGGAAAATTAACCGGAAGGCATGAGCCAGATTTGGGTACTTACACCCCCCCCCATACTTCATTCACCTCCCTCACTTTCACCTCCTCCTTTTCTTCTTACTTTCTCCTAGAAAATCTCCCTAGAAGCTCTCCATGGAAGCATCCTTCCCAAAGTTCCTAGAATCTTCAATCCTCCTCCATTTCTCAATCAAATTGTATTTTTGTGCTTGGGGCATCTAGAGGAATTTATCAAGCTAAGAATATTATCATTTCATTCTAAAATTCTAAGGTAAGTTATTATGACTTCCTTCTAATAATGACTCACTTTATGTGTTAATTAATCTCTTGTTGAAAGAAAATGATTCTTGGTAGTTTGATTAATGTTAATTTGATTTGAAATGGTTTAAATCAAAGTTGAGTTGATTTGGGTTGTAAATGGTGATTTAAATTGAAGTAAGAGTATTAGAAAGTAATTGTAATTGTTAATGGTGGTTTGGTATAGTGGAATACTTTCTTGGTGTTAAGGAATGAAGTAATGACCAAGGATAAAGTTGTGGTTCATGGAAGTGATAAAGAGTATAAGAAATGGGTTGAATTGGATTAAGAATGTAATCTTAAAATGTGTTAGTGAAATGGGTTAGAAATCATGTAGTAGATAATCTAGGCTTACATTATTTTGGGTTCCATGGATTTAGGATGAAGTTGTGAAGTTAGAAAAATCCTTTTGATGTTCATAAAATAAGAGAGATGGATGAAAGGGAAAAGAAAATAAGTACAATGGGATTAGAATTCTGGGCAAGGGCTGAATCGGCTCTTGGGCGGTCGCCCATGGGGGCTTGAGCGGCCGCCCATGTGGCCAGTAAGTGGTGTGCTTCTCCTTCCTTCTTGGGCGGTCGCCCATGGCATCGTGTGCGGTCGCCCATCGTCTCAGTAACTTCCATTCCCTTTTGAAATCCACTTGGGCGGTCGCCCAAGTGGAGTGGGCGGTCGCCCATGTCGACTGACTTTCCCCAGTTTCTGTTCTTGCTGATTTTTACCACCAACCTCGTGACATGATTAATAACCATTATAAATTGATAGAGCCTAACCCAACCCGGATATAAATCAATCCTTTTTAACCTAAGTTAAAATAGAATACCTTGGCTAGGCCATGATGTCTTATTTGGTTAAAATGGAATTGTGGGAAGTAGGTCTTACACTTTTATTTATATTATGCAAGGTTGAGTAATGACTTCGTATGAATGGTTTATGGTTTAGAGTGGCCTTACTTGATTCATAACCTTGGGGATTAGTTGAATAATGTAGAGATACTAGTGCGTTAATTGGAAATGTGTATGTATCACATGGTGGTATGGTATCCCAATGGTGGATTATTTGGTATATGGTTGTATGGTATCCCAGTTGTGGATTATTTGGCTTGTTGCTTGTATTGTATCCCAGTTGTGGATTATATGACATGTTGATTATATTGTATCCCGGTGTGGATTATGTGGTTATATGGATACCTTACTTATATTCGTTAATGGTATTATACATAGTGTATTACGTGAACTGTTGCACTATGGTATTGATTAGCATGATTATACATTACCATGTTGTTATATTATGATGCATAGTGTATTAAATGATTGTTGCACTATGGTATTGATTAGCATGAGTATACATTACCATGTTGATATATGATTATCCCTTTTTTTGTGGATTTATTTCAAGTATCTATTATGTGCATGAACGTGTTGATCTTCGGGGGTATAATGGAATTCAATCAATTATTGATTTGTTCTATAAGTGATTGAAGGTTCATTATACCTGTGACCGTTCCCCTCTGTGGCCACAGAGTGGGTGTGCTATCGACTGTATTGACCCAAAAAGCTTTAAAGACCGTTGCGATTGGTGATTAGGGGGAATGCTTCTGTATTAAGCCTAAAGCTTTACAGTAGCGATATTATTGTTGGATACTCTGTTATAGGTATATTTTCTTATATGGATCTCTGGAGTATGAGTCCTATAAGAGGTGAATGTGCTGGAGGCAGTTCACCAAAGAGAGGAGTTTCACTCCCACGTTGTACGACTTATTGTTCAGACGGGAAAGGTAAAATGAGGTAACGTAAGGTGTTTACCGCTTTCATAATGTGTTATGTGCTACCATGCTATGTGTTGCATATTGTTTGGCATCTTGCTGCATTCATAATAGCTTATTGAGATTTATTCTCACCCCTTCCCTTTTACTGTTTTAGATTGTGCTGAGACAGGTGATCTGAACCAGTGAGGCCGGGGAAAGAGTTTGGACTCTTGCTTTTGGGACTTGTCAGGATAGGTATATGAGTGGGTTGTCAGGAGTCATATTTAAGTATTAATCTTTTATAAGTTGTAAGGAAAACTCTTTTGTTAAATCAATGTTAACTAGGGTTTTCAATGTAATTAATCAAGTATGGTTATTAAAGTATTTGTTTAAATTCCTCCAAGTGGAGATATTATTATTTGATTTTGTTTATGGAAAATTTAGAATTGGTTTTCTTGTAAAGGCAAATAAAAGTTTTAAAAATATAAGATGGGTTTTCTTAGTTTGAGCTCCTCAAGCTCGGGACACGCGTTAGGTCCCGGGTTGGGGTGCTCACATGCACTAGCTAACCGGTTATAAAAGATTTGTACAGCGGTTTATAAGTTAGAGTTTCTCAAACCGTTTAGATGAGATGTTCAAACAGTAAATTAAAATCTCATGCATCAAGGACAAATTTCTTTTCCAAGTAAGGTAAACATGTTAAGCAGTTGTAGGAGTCAACAGGTTATGACTGGTCAATAGATTATCAACCAGTTACAACTACATGAAAATAAACAGTCACACAGAAGAATGACACATTGTTTGAAGAGGTTCACAGTGTTAAATAACTGCTACGTCCTCTACCAAGTTTGGTCAGAACTTGGATTTGTGAAGTGCACTGCTATTAATGGATCCTACCTATTACAAGTTGCAGGCCAATGATTGAAGGCTGCTAAACTAAAGGTGACCACTAACGGATCGTGCTACAATAAAGACCTGGTGTTTTCTAGAGATGTGCTCACAAGTTGAGCTGATTTCTCTAGGGTGTTGTGTGTGAATCAATCAATGTGTTTCATAAGTAGTCTAATGAAGAAACACTACAATATTGATTGAGGTGCTCAGTGTATAAGTCCTACTGAGATGTCTAGAGAATGAAGGGACTTGTATTGAATGCCTTGAACTGAGAATTTGCAGGTTGGTAGTTCAAAGCAGCTCACTCTCAAGGATCATAAATGCACCAGCCTTCTTCAATGCTCCAGGGAAGCTATATATAGAGAACTTCAAATAAAGGAGCCATTGTCCTTGAAGAGGTTGCAATGATGACTTGAACAGGCATGCCTTTGAATGGGAGTATCTTTGCATTTAATGCTTGAGATAGGAGAGAGAAGATTTTCCTTGAGTGGTTGAAGGGATGTGAGTACTGGTTACTTTGATAATCTATTTTGAGCTTCTGACAGCCGCAGGAATGTCACTTCAGCGTCTATTCAGCATGTTGCTTTACCCACTTTAGCTAAAGTAGTGACTGGGTTGTTGGGAGAAATAAATGCTTCGGCAAGCTGTTGGCTGAGGGAAGCTTGATGGAGAAGCTCAACTGGTTGGTTAGGTTAAAGACCAGGACCGGTAAAGGGGAAATCAGTAAGGTAGGGACCTTAGCTGATCGGTTAAGAGTCTGTCTGACCGGCCGGTCGGCCTCGACCGGCCGGTTGAGGGACTAACCGGTTAAGGAAAGCTTCAAAAACACGTAGCTCACAAACTGATGGAGAATAACTTCAGCTCTTCAAGTCTTCATGCCTTGAGAAAGTTGCAAAATAAAACACTGGCACATGCACTAAGGGAACCTATCATACATAGAAAAATTCTATTTGGTCTAATTAAAATTAGGGGTCCACATTAATGCTTGTTGTGATTAGGATTAAGCAATTCTAAATCTAAACATATATTTGACTAACAATTGACTTCCACTACTGAAGATCAGATCATAAGGTTTGTAACTGAAGAGATTCTTTGCCGCCATGGAATGCCGCGAGCTATCATCTCTGATCATGGGCCGCAGTTCAGGAAAAAGTTTCATGGTTTTTGCTCGAACTTAAATATCAAACACTGGCAGTCTACGGTTTATAGGTCATAATGTAATGGGCAAGTAGAAGCCGCCAACAAGAAATTTTTGGAGATCTTATGTAAAAATCTAGAAAAAAGAGGAGTTGCTTGGTTGGAGGAGTTATCTACGGCGTTATGGTATGTCAGGACGACAGTAAAAGGATCAACAGGTGAGACAGCATTTGCGTTGATGTATGGCTCTGAAGCAATGGCTCCTGCAGAGATGGGGTTTCCAACTCATAGGGCGACTTACTATGATGATGTAATGAATGGTAGCAGAAGGTGCAGCGAGTTAGACTTGTGTGACGAGAAAAGGCTCAGGGCAAAGGTTGAGAATGATTAACTATAAGCAAAGGATGAAGGCACGGCATGACAAAAGGGTGAATAAGAGGTCATTTAGCATGGGAGATTGGGTATTGAGGAGTCGCGAGATTAAGGGCGCCACAGCGGGATTTGCAAAGTTAGATCCAAAATGGGAGGTTCCCTTTCAAATTGCTAAAGTCGTGCGAGAAGGGACATATTATTTGAAGGAGGAAGGCGGCAAAGATATCCCGAACGCTTGGAGTGTTGATCACCTTAAGCGATACTATCATTGAAAAAAGAAAAGGGTAATTTATTTATTTAATATTATGCTTATTAGAATCATTTTAATATTAACTATTATGAATATATGGAGATTTTACTTATGAATGGAAGTTATACATATCTTGAAAATATTGAATGAAATGAAAGTATGCAATTTTATGACTTAATTTTGTCTTGCCTTTATTGTATTTTGTTTTACAATAAAGTTTATGTGGTAAGCCGCTAAAAGAAGAGCAGGTAAGTTGCTGGGAGTAAAGTTGCCTAAAGACAACTTCACTTTTTCGATGGGAGTATAAGTATATATAAGTATATGGTGTTATCTCGCCAAAAAGACAAGAAGGCGCAGGGTTTTTGATGAGCTATCAAAACAAATTGGCGGAGAAAGAGAAAAGAAGGAAAGGCAAGCCGCATGAAGTTACTATGCAAGAAAGTCCATCTCGCCTGAATGGCATGTAAAGATGAGACTATAAACAAGAAAGTCCATCTCGCCTGAATGGCATGTAAAGATGAGACTATAAACAAGAAAGTCCATCTCGCCTGAATGGCATGTAAAGATGTGACTATAAACAAGAAAGTCCATCTCGCCTGAATGGCATGTAAAGATGTGACTATAAACAAGAAAGTCTATCTCGCCTTTATGGCATGTAAAGATGTGACTATAAACAAGAAAGTCTATCTCGCCTTTATGGCATGTAAAGATATGACTATAAACGAAGAAAGAAAGCACATCTCGCCTGAATGGCATGTAAAGATGTTGCTAGAGGAAAGAGAAGCACATCTCGCCTGAATGGCATGTAAAAATGTTGCACAAGGAAAGAAAGCATATCTCGCATCTATGGCATGTAAAGATGTTGGGCATAAAGGAAAGAAATTATTCTAAGTAAAAGTCATGAAGAAAGCAAGGATGAAATTAGTAAAGACAAAGATCAGCGACAATTCAAGCCGCGGCAATTGCACTATAAGTAAAGTCGCCTAAAGACGACTTCACTTTTTCGATGGGAGTATAAGTATGGGGTACCTGTTATGCAAAACAAAGATTTTTGATGAATTATCAAAACAAATTAAGTAGCAAAGGCAAGATATAAATACAAGACAAACAAGGATGACATAAAGTAAAGGGGGCAAGCTCAGAGGCCGCGAATAGCATTGTGTCAAGGCACGTAGGCCCAATAAAAAGAAGTAAATTGCTTAGCCATCTAGGCGACTTACACCAAAATGTTCAGAGGAAACCAAGTACAAACACAGAAATAAGTCAGACATCAGGTTCAGTTGATGGAGCTGGTTGGGTAGATTCAGAAGCCGCCAAAGCGAGCTTCTTTGCGTCATCCAGGAGTTTATGCTTGTGTTCAAGTTGATCATTCCATAAAGCGATGACATTTGGAACCAGGATAGGAGGGGGAGCAAGCCGCCTTGCCCAGCAATGCATCCTCCGCCGCGAGATCTGCAAGCTCATCAGGGGAGTAGGGGACCAGAGGATGCCCACGGCGACAAACCTCACTGAAAATTGGCTCTGATACCCACTTAGCGAGACGCTCAATGGTGATGGCTGGTATCTCGGAGGCATCAGAAGCTGCAGCCCTCATAACCTGTAAAGAAGATTGGTCACCAAGGTCAAGGATGTCTTCTTGAAGTTTAGCTACGTCGTTCTTGAGGGAAGTAATCTCGGCGATTTTTCCAGTAACTTCCTCCCGCAGTTTGGCAATCTCGCTTTGGAAGAATTGAACATCAGCAGCATGAGTTTTCTTTAAAGTTTCATTCTCGCCTTTAAGCTTGGCGATATCCTCGTTGGCAGTGCTGAGCTCATCTTTACACGATTCAAGGTTGAACTGAGAAGAAGTCAAGTTTGTTTTCAAGGTATCCCGCTCTTCCCCCAAGGCGGCAATAGTGGCATCCCGCCTTCCAACACGATTACAAAGGGTATCCTTGTCCTTCTGCAGAATTTGGTTCGCAATATCCAAATTTTTTACTTCTTTAGTGAGACGAGTAATTTTCTCGCTCATTCCCATTATAGAAGCTCCAATCTAAGGAAAATGCAATTTGTAATTAGTTAAGAACAAAAATGTATAAAGTCAAAGATAATAAAGGAAAGAATGAGCGACATACCAGCGAAAGATGAATCCCGGCCTGGCAAGCGGCATGATCTACATCCATGTCAGTCACTTGTCGCACCTGGACTGGATCGCTAGCTCGAATCAAGGCAGAACTACCCAACAAACATTCTTCCACACTGCGAGTCTCATTGATAAGGCCCTTCAAGCGTGGAACTCTCGCAGTCTCTTTACTCAGTTCATAAAGCCCTTCAAAGTCGGTGGGCTTCACGAAATCCTCTTGAAGCCAGCTTGGAACAGGAAGACCAGTGGAAGTATTTGGGTCGCGGGGAGTTGGAGGCGAGTTAGGAATGTTGGTTAAGTCGCAGATATCCACTTCGCGGGATGGAGGAGGAACGTCACCTTGATTAAGTTCAACAACATCAGCCTCAGGAATTGGAGAATTGGTTTGAGCAGAGCCTGAAAGGGGAATTTCGTTTGTTTCTTCTATAGGTGCATCAACAGTTGGCGGGATGGTAGTTGGCGGGACATTTCCTTTAGTAGAGGGAAGGACTTGAACATCAGCAGTATTTGGCGGGATATTGCTTGGAGCAGAAGGAGCGACACTTGTTGAAACAGCGGCAACTCTTTTCTGTCGCTTAGAGCGACTGTCAGGGTTGGTTGGTTTAGCTCTGGCCTTGGATGAACCCTGGGATTTTTCTAAGGCAATCTCTTTCGCGTCAGTGCCATCACGAGATAGAGGCAGCGGAAGATTGGCAGGAAGAGCAGCGAGAGAAGCATCCCGAGCACTGGCTACCCTTTTCCTTCTCTTATCAGTGTCAAGGTTGGCAACTTGGCGGCTGTCCATTGATTTAGCTCGATGATCTGGAGACAAAGAAAAAGAAAATCAAAAAGTTAAAATTATTTAAGTGTGAGCCAAATAGAAATAAAGAGAAGATAAAAGAAGAGACATACAAAGAACATCATTTTTTGCGGGACATCTACGAGAGCCATTGCATAACTGGCATTCGTGAGCGTATTTGTCGCCCGTGTGATGCTCCCAACCATCAAAATAAGTGTGAACTATTGGAAATCGCGACGGGATAAGAGGCAAGTTGTCCGCTATTCCAACCTGATCAAGAAGTTCTCTATTTCGCAGGATACCCCTCCAAGAGATAAGAGGTTGAGGAGTGTTATCAGGGGAATTTGCGGGAATTGCAATGACAGCTTGAATGGCGACACGAAGGGCATTGTCGCCTACAACTGAGGTGTCACGGGTTTCTATTTGAGGTTTAATTGGAAGAAGATCAGCGAGATGAGACCATCTTACGCGGGGAACAATAAAAAGGGGGTCATTCAACCATTCATGAACTTTGGCCGGAAGAGGAGTCAAAATTTTGGGACCTCGTTGGTACTGAAGGGAAAGGCGGGTTTCTTCTCTGTCATCATCAAGATTAGTTGTTTGCTTATAACCTTTAAACAAACTGACCAAAGCAGTGACAGTAGGTTCCTTATTCACGCGCGACAAATAGTAATGAAACTAGTGGTGATTCTTATGGCGTTGGGATGAATCTCAGTAATCATGGCTTGGGCTTTGTATAAAACTTCACAAAGAAAAGGGTCCAAAGGGATTCTAAGGCCGGCCTTAAGTTGGGAGGGAAAAACGACTATGCCGTCTCGCATTTCCCTTAGATAAGCGAGAGAGGTGTCCCCTTGGTAATCGGAGATGTGGTAGTTGATGTGGTCAATGTTGTATAGGGTATGCCACGAAGTGATGGGATTAGGTGCTAGGGATCTCGCATCCGGGTTAGAAGAAGTAGAAGTTGATCCCACCTCCGCATGAAGGGGGTTGGAAAAAAGGTTACCTTCAGTCAGCAGGATAGTTTGTACCCTGGAAGTAGAAGGGTTGGCAGATGTCGCAGCAGGAGGGGATGTCGCTTCACCAGCCATCTCGTCAAGTTCACTGGAAGAAGAAGAAGAAATGACAAATTTGTAATGCATCCTATGCTTTGAATAAGGGTCGGCGACATTATTGGATTCAGAGGAATCACTTAAGTTGGGATCATATTTGTCTTTTAAATATCAGACTAATTCTAAGTTAGAAGTAAAAATGTGAGACATAGGGGCTGAAGTGGGAAGAAAGAAGCCGCCTTAAATTTCAAGAGAGTTGATCACTGCGGGATCAACCCAGTTTTCAACAAGCAATCTAACTATGTCGGCTTTAGGCAATCTCGCCCAAGTGGTCCGCAAGCGTCTAGATAAGCCGCCTGTGACGCGATATCTACCATACTTAACCTGTCTAGCACAATCTTTGTATCTAGCCATGCTCAAGGACAGGGAATAAAACGAAGAGACAAAGGAAATGCGGGATAGTAAAAGAACTTAGAAAGTTGGGGGAAATAAAGATTGAAATCTAAGGGTTTAAGGAAGCTGAAAAGTTTTTGAAGAAGAGTTACCTGAAAATATGAAGATCGGCCGAAAAGTATGAAGAGTCGCTGGAGATAATCGAGAATTTCTGGGTAAGGGCAAAAGGGGATCCAAATCAATTTCAGAGCAGTATACCACGAACGAAATTACACCAAGAGGGCGAATTCAGGAATGGAATTATGAAAAGAGTGTTAAAAGAAGGGGAAAGGTTCGTCGGAATCACAAAGAACGGTGGCCGGAAAAGTGGGTAAGGTTTATCAAGAAGCAAGAGGGTAAAAAGTAAAAGTGAGAAGGAGGGAGAAGTATTTATATGAGAGGGGAAAAAAGACGAATTGATTGATGGGACTATTATGGTAAAAAATTTAAATTTTTCCTCTCATTATTTGGCACGTTTTCCAAACGACGGCACATTAAATTTTGGAGTCCCGCCAGAAATTTGACACGTGTATGGATAGGAATCACCAACTCTTGAGCTTCTTAGAGAAGGAATGAAGTGTCGCTGAATATTGAGACAGTTTAAACGTCAAAGTTTTTTGCGAGACCATGAATGAATCTCGCCACAAACTTAGGGGCTTCTGATGCTGCCCAAAAATAAGAATTGGGCTTATATCAATCTATAAGCATGAAAAAGGCCAAGCAGGGCCCAAGTCGAGATAAAGGCCCAAGAATAAAATAGTGACAAAGGTAGCCCAGGGATATCTCGCCAACAAGTGTGTTCGGGGTGTCCCGCCAATTTCACTAAAAAGGTAGGCACGAGATAGCAGAGGCGAGATGATAATAGATGAGAGGCGAGATAATAGAAGCGAGATAATGGGAGAAGGCGGCATGATACTTGGTTAACCTTATTTGACAATGGATGAAATTTAATTGGACGCGACATATAGGAGGCGGCATATAAATATCTACGAAATGGGACACACTATAACGGTTTTGCATTGGAAAAAGTTACGTTTGTCAGAGAAAAAGCGTCACATGCTTTGGGTTTATTCTTTTTGTTGTGTCCATAAGCCAATGAAATGATGACACGTGGAGTGAGAGGTTAACTATTGCATGAGATATGCACGTGAGGATATAATGTGCATAGCACGAGGGAAGGGGGTATATATAGGAGGGATTGTCAAGTACGTCCACATACACACACAGAACACCTCCTTCCAGATTCAGATTTACCCTTGCCAAATAGAAACTTATCCTCACGCCGGAGGGGCTACGCCGGATTAGTTTACGTTGCTTTGGTGTGCAGGCGAGAAGAAGGAGCCGGAGATATCCTAATTGGGCTACATCGGTCCGTGTTGCTGTTGAGGAAATTCCTGGCAACATCATATACATATACCAAATATATACGGTGGGACCCCCACAAAGTGACACCTATACACTTATTCCCCTATAAATACTATACCCCTCTAAATGCAAAGGTAATCTCTAATCTCTCATTTACACAATATACTCTCTCTCTCTCTCTCTCTACGATACTCTCTCTAGAGCTCATATACATGTTTACCATAAACACATACTGATCCTTACACCCGAGGGTTATAGCGGGGCAACCCCGCACCCCTAGCGGTGTTGTTTTGCAGATCTTGCCCGAGATGCGACGCGTTCTCTGTAACCTTTGCCACCCCGGGTCTTGTCATCATCATTCTCTTTTGTCGAGATCCCTTACCTTCGCTCCTTCGTCGAGAGTGTTTGCCTTCATGTCGAAAAATGTTGTGTAATGTTTATATTCCTTGTTGCCATGTTTGAGATGCTTGGTTGGACATTTATTGCCAACTCTAATGTTTACACTTGACGTTTTTTTAAAGCCAAATTTTTCATGTATGGATTTTTTAAATGCCCGTATGCAAAAGATATAATTGGAGAATCATTTTTGTTACATGTCATTGTTCGTAAGAGTATCCACCGGAGATGTGGTTCAATATTACTATTTATTTCCGGAACTTCTATTTTTACGAAGGAAGAGGCTATGAGAATTTGTAAAGCATTGTCTTGTACTGAACATAAAGAGACCATGATTTTAAAGGTGACTTACCATTTTATTCAACAACCTATCATTGTGGCAAATTGATTTTTAAGGATTACTCGTAACTGTAACAATTTTCATGTTCGGGATACTTCACCAAAAAAGTCGATGTTGTTTCGATCTTTGTTTGTGAGACAAATTGCAATTTGATTACTTATATTTGGGTAGTACTATATACAAGGTATGGAATTTACAAGGTATGTGCAAATGACCAAAATACCCTCATATATATACTTAAAAAAAAATTCCTTCCCTCCCCCATTTCAAACGTCGTTCTATTCCTACCTAGCGCTGTTCTCTCTCTCTCTCTCAAAACCTAAGAAACCAACGGCGCTCTCTCTTCTCTCTCTCACTCGACGAACGCCGCCGATCACCACCGCCGGAAAAAATGAAGACAAACCTCCCTAAAACCAGTGGAAAATCCGCCTCTTCTTCCGCCGCTCCAAAAGTAATTCTTTTTAACCTAGATTTTAAATTTGAAAACCCAACAACAAATTTATGCCTAAAACCGATTATATAATGCTTAATGTTGTTTAAACCTATCCTAAATGGTTCTAATTGCGATTTCATAACATAAATTTGGGTTTTTTGTTTGAATCGGATATGAATTCGTGTGCCTAAAATTTGAAATTGTCGGCGTGTGTTTCGTATGAATACATACGAATGGTCACCAACATTTCGTGTAATGGCACACGAAATCTTGGTGACCATTTCGTGTTGTAGTACACGAGATACTTTCCACATTTCGTATATTAGGACACGAAATGTAAATTGATTCATCAGTTTGCATTTCGTGCTCTAATACACGATATGTGGTGAGGTTTCTCGTGTCTTTATACACGAAATGATCACCAACATTTCGGGTATTTCCACACGAAATGTCAACTGGTTCTTGAAAATTAATTGTCTCTTATTTAATTTTTTTTAGGGACGTAAACCTGCGACGGCCTCTAATAGAAAGAGGAAGGCCGAGGAGGCAGCTGCAGCTAAGGCAGATAAACGGAGCAAAAAGATTCACGACAAGAATGTCATGATTGAGCAGCTTGTGGATGAAGAGACGGATAGTGAGGGTACATATTCTAGTGAGGATTCATCTTCTCGCACTCGTTCCCGAGGTGCATCTGTACGTGAGGCACATTTATCTAGTGATGATGATGATGATGAGGAGGAGGAGGAGGAGGAGGAGGTGGAGGAGAGTGTATCTGTGAGGCCTCGCAAGAGGCGGGAGGCACGGGCCAGAAAGGGGAAAGGGGCTAAGGATGATGAGTGGCAGCTTAAGAGTAACCCCGGTGGCGGCCCGGAGGAGGTTGATTTGCTGTACGGGTTTGGTCATCATCGAGCCCGTAAGATATGGGAGAACGCCACTTGTGAGACGGTGTTGAAGCGCCAAACGAGGCAGCAGATTCTAGATAAGTAAGTATATGATTTGTTTATTAAATAGCCATTTGCAAAACATTTCAAGAACCAGATGACATTTCGTGTGCCAATACACGAAATGTTGGAGACCATTTCGTGTTGTAGTACACGAGATACTTTCCACATTTCGTATATTAGGACACGAAATGTAAATTGATTCATCAGTTTACATTTCGTGCTCTAATACACGATATGTGGTGAAGTTTCTCGCGTCTTTATACACGAAATTATCACCAAAATTTCGGGTATTTCCACACGAAATGTCATCTGGTTCTTGAAACAGAGGGAGTATTAATTATAATGTTTTGTTTGGAATCAACAGGTTCTCGCATGCTTCTTTACCGGAGGATGATAGAGCTTGGTGGTTAGTGTATTTCGTGTAATATTCATACGACATAAATGAAATACGTCGTGTATATTTATACGAGTTATGATGTTCCATCTCGTGTATAAGAACACGAGATGGTCTCTGGAATGAAAAAAAAAACAGACACTGAAACAAACAAACTGAAACAAACAAACTGACACGAGATGGGTATAAATTTATGGGCGTTAAGACTTGGACAATGGTGTCGCAGCTGCATGGGTGTACAGTTCTCTGTTGGGCCATTGTCTGCGTGTATATCGTGTTTTATGTAGGGCTTCAGGGTGTATCTCGTGTGTATATACACGAGATACTATGGTACATATCGTGTATACACACACGATATAGTCTTTGTTTCTGGTAATTATCTCGTATGAACAATACACGAGATACACCCTGATTCATTTCGTGTATTGTTCATACGAAATGTATTAGTAAATGTCGTGTATTTAAACACGACACATCATATAATAAAATAAAAATTAATTATAAATAAATGTGGTAGGTTATATGATATTGTATGATGTTGGTTCAATCTTATATGTAATCATTGTTTGTTTTCCAACTTATTATAACAAGAAACATATAATCTTGATTAACAAATATGATAATTTCAAATATATAATCTTGAGTAGTTGGTATTCCTCTAATGTACAACTTATCATTAACCTCGTTTATTTTTTTTTTAATTTTTTTCTAGATTCTAGATGGCATTTAAAGTGTTTTTCATCTACATGAGTTTCCTCCAAATTCAAATGGAAATTGAGTTACAAATATGTGCCATTATTTAGGATTTTTAGGGTTTTATGTGTCCCGATCTTGTGAAAAATGGTATACGGCTACCTCATTTATTTTTTTTTAATTTTTTTCTAGATTCTAGATGACATTTAAAGTGTTTTTCATCTACATGAGTTTCCATCAAATTCAAATGGAAATTGAGTTACAAATATGTGCCATTATTTAGGGTTTTTAGGGTTTTATGTGTCCCGATCTTGTGAAAAATGGTATGCGGCTACCTCGTTTATTTTTTTTTAAATTTTTTCTAGATTCTAGATGACATTTAAAGTGTTTTTCATCTACATGAGTTTCCTCCAAATCCAAATGGAAATTGAGTTACAAATATGTGCCATTATTTAGGATTTTTTAGGGTTTTATGTGTCCCGATCTTGTGAAAAATGGTATACGGCTACCTCGTTTATTTTTTTTTTAATTTTTTTCTACATTCTAAACGACATTTAAAGTGTTTTTCATCTCTATGAGTTTTCTCCAATTTCAAATGGAAATTGAGTTACAAATATGTGTCATTATTTAGGGTTTTTAGGGTTTTATGTGTCGCGATCTTGTGAAAAATGGTATACGGCTACCTCATTTATTTTTTTCTCCATTCTAAATGGCATTTAAAGTGTTTTTCATCTTTATGACTTTATTTATAATCATTTGTTAGGTGATTATAAATAAAGTGGTATCACTTAAATGTGATAGGTTATATGATATTGTATGATCCAATATGACGTTTGTTCCTTGTCATGTATAAGTGTATAAATTTTGCTCAATTAACAACACAATTCAATAATATAACATAGCATATGCGTATCATTAACATCGTGTTGCAAATCATCAAAGAACACCTTCATTTTGATATGTCGTATGGATATACACGATATTAGGACATCATATCGTGTTGTTGTGTACGACATTAATGGCAGAGTAAATTTAAATTTCGTATAATTTCATACGACCTAATATTTTACACAATTAGTTTATGTCGTGTAAAAGTACACGACATAAAGGCTTCCTGTCGTCCTTTCGCACACGACACGCGAAGGGTAGTTTGGGCATTGTTGATGCCTTGTATGTAAGGTGCCTTGTATATAGAATTTACCCTTATATTTGTGTCACTTTTGCAATTTAGTTTTCAACATTGAAAAAGTTGCAATTTAGTTTCCAACATTGACATTTTGTTGCTAATTGATGTAAAAATTAATGAAATATTAGGTTTTTGACAAAATCCAAGTCATGCACCATGCACTTGAATTTTTAAGAGTCATAATGGTCATTTCATATTCATTTCAACCCCAACACCACCGACCACTACCACTATTAGCACCATAGTCACCACCACTCACTACTTTACGTGTTTTTTTAATTAATTTATATTTTTTGGATCGTTTTTTTTTTCATTAACCAAGTGTTATAAAACTACATCATTTTGATGTTAAAGAATAATTTATTCATTTTTTTCCCGTGAAATGATTAACATGCCCCTTAAAAAGTTATTTACATGGCACATGATTTTAATTTCGTTAAAAAAATTAACAATTTATTAGTTTTTATATCAATTTACAATAAAATGTCAAATGTTAAGAATTGACTTGCAATTTTTTCAATGTTGAAACCTACTCCCTCCGTCCCGGTTCACTTGGCACCAAATTTTTGGGCACGGAAATTAAGGAAAAGTAAGTGAGAGAAAAAGTGAAAGAAAATGTTGTGAGTATGAAGAATTAAATAGGAGAGAGAATGAGTGGGAGAAATAGTTAGGAGAGAGAATGTTGTGAGGGTAAAAGTGAAGTAGGAGAGAGAATGAGTGGAGGGAATAGTGAATATTCTTTTCCATTTTGGACAGTGCCAAGTGAAGTGGGACGACCCAAAATGAAAATTAGTGCCAAGTGAAGTGGGACGGAGGGAGTATTTGTGAGTACCATGTTTTGATTTTATGCAACATATCTTTCTGTTTCAAAAAATAAAAATAAAATAATAATAACAACAACAATCTACATTTTAGGAGGCAACCCAGAATATTACTCCCTAGTCCTATAATAAATATATTATATTTGACATTTTAGTCAACTTAATTTAATTTTGACCACAAAATTATTTAAATCTCACCATAAAATTAAAAAAATTGTTAATGATATTAATTATAATAGGAAATCAAATACAATTTCCACCGTTCAGGTAAATAAATAAATTGTCCTTAAAATTCGATCGAACTAAAAAGTCTAATAATATGCAATATTTATTTCAGAAAAGAATAAAGAATACTCCCTTCATCCCACAAATATACAAAAAAAAAAATTATTTTGGACGTCTCACAATAATTTATATTTTTTCAAAATGAAAATGGGACTCACTTCTCTCTACTCACAACACTTTTTAAATTTACTATTCTCTTCACTCATTCTCTCTCCTATTTTACTTTTACACTCATAACACATTACCTTTATCACTTTTTACCTTAATTTTCGTGTCGAACCAAAAAGTCTATACAATTGTGAAACGGGGGGAGTAAATATTAAATTGTACCGTAGGAATTTGGCACTGCGCATAGAGCAGTCAAGTTGGGACGGTCCCGTCGGGACGTCCCGTCCCGCCATACAAATGGGACGGGATGGGACGGAATATTTTAGTCCCGTCCCGTTTTCGTCCCGTCCCGTATCGTCCCGTTCCCGTTGCGGGACAACTTATTTTTATCCCGTCTCATCCCATTTTCCCGTATTGACCCGTACAAGTATTATATGTTTATCACCACTACTACTAGTCTACTACTACACACTGTTTTATATTGTTTTGCTATGTTTTCGCAGGTCCCTAAACATCCTCCAACCTCGAAGACCCATAAATCAACTTCTTTTCAAGTTTTCATGAATTTAGCATTCTTAATTTAGTTTTTCTTAACTTGGAAGTTGAATACTCTTGCTTATCATAGTACACATCTTTAATCTCACCAATATTTATTTGAAATCGAGCCAAAATTTTGTCTGCCTTCTATGTGTACACAGCAATATAGTACCTGAACTAAATTAAGAATGCTAATTACAAGAGTTTCTGTAAGTTTGTTCATAAATTACTACTATTTCTTGCAACGCTATCTCTCATAGTTAACGGGTCCCGCATGAATCCCGCATTTCGCAAATGGGACGAAATAGAACGGAGTATTTTAGTCTCGTCCCATCCCATCATGAGATAACGTAATTTCGTCTAGTCCCATCCCGTATTTCCATATCGACTGACGGCTCTAACTGCGCAGTCCAATTAGCCCAAATACCATTTCTTTGTTACCGGTTAACCAAACCGCTAAAAGAGGCAAAGAACCGAACAATGTTCACCGGCGTCGGGAAATATCGTACCCTCTCAATCGCTTTCCGGACAAATCCATCCCTCCTTCGCTTCATCCACAACGGCCCGGACACCTTCGAAGAGCTCTTTGACAGACACGTCGCCAAAACGGACAAATCCCTTGCCGCTGACGACGAAAGCGAGTTACTGACTCGGCAACGACTCACCAGCACTCGCCGCGAGGCGCTGAGTCTCTACCGGGACATACTTAGGGCCACGAGCTTCTTCGTGTGGCTTGATTCCGGAGGCGTTTTGTGGCGGGACGTTTTGAGGGAGAACGCGCGGAAGGAGTTCGAGGACGCGAGGTTTGAGAAGGATCCGGAGGTTGTGACGAGGTTGATTATCAATGGAAGGGAAGCGGTGCAGGCGGCGTTGGATAAGCTTGTGGAGAAACAGAGGCAGGAAGTTGCTAAGGAGCAGGCAAATCGAGAACGTGGTTACGATCGAGATCGGCGGTGATTTTGGGGTAAATAAGTTTAATTGTGTATCTTTGTAAAATTAATGCATTTATTTTTCTCTTTTTGGGATTAATTAGTAAAATTTATGATATATAGTAGTTGTAACTTTGTGCAATTTTTCTTTCCAATTTCCAGATTCTTTAATAATGTATTTTTCGGTTGAGATTATTTGCAGAAAGCCTTGATATTTGGTCCTAATGTTCATTCATACTTCTACTTTTACCAGTAGTCAGTTGGGCGATTACATCACTTTCCTTCATGGTTTCTCAACTACATAAATTGTCCTTTAATTCTTTTAAGAAGGGCCTTCTAATTTAGTTCCTGTATAAGATAGTTTTCATGGCTTTAGCAACCATAGGTTTGGATGATTTATTTTGGTAGTGTTCTGCCTTTCTTTTCGCGAGGTAAGAGAAAATAATACGAGTAGGTGAAGGCTATTGTTAATGTATTTTAGTACGCATGAAGCTAAATGTTTGGTCAGGGGCCGTTGCTTCATGGACGGAAAAGATCTCTTTGGCCACTCAGCTTAATGAATAGAAAGACAAATACTGACAAAAGGTGTGTGGGGGATCGGTGACCAACTCAAGATAGAATTGAGTGTTTCTCGTTTTTTGATATATCATCTTCCATTCTTCCTTTCTCTTGACCGAGCAGTGCCATTAGCAAACCGTGGTAACATACTAAATCGAGAATATGAGAACTTTTCATGGGTAGATATTATGGTTGGAATTGTTGGTTTAGAAACATCACACCATATTTAGAAATCCAACCATTTAATAAGATGGATGAAATTGTTCTGCTCCCACTTTTACAGGAAACCTGGAGCATGAAAACCTGAAGTTTGTGTAACAACTCTCAACATTTCCAAGCTACTTCCACTGAATCGTTAAAATAAGCTCGTGGCTTCCAATTATAATCCTCTGCCCATTTTAATGCTTGTAAGTCTACTACATATGTTATTTCGAGTGTATCAACCGATATTAGTTTCCCCTTACATCCCTTCTTAACAATCCTTCACATTTAAATGGCCCATCTTCTGCATAGCTGCCAGAATTATGGTCTACTCATAAAATGAAGAAGCAGGATTCTGAATTGCTCATGGCGTCATAGTTATTAAAAGCGCGCCTAGGCGCGCGCCTAGGCTCCGGGCGCAGAGAGGCTCAGCTTTGGAGCTTGGATTGTGCTAGGCGAGGCGCTGTTTCATAGGCGAGGGATTAGGCGCGCCTAGGGCTGAAGCTCGAGCCTTGATGGTGCGCGCCTAGGCTCCGGGCACAATAATTGACCAACAATTAAATCGTAATTAAACCTAATATGCGACTAATACTCTTCTCTGCCACGACTCTCTCACGAACACGTGTCATAACTCTGTATAAGAGTAGTGATCACTAGGAACTCCTTCAAACTAACAGCGACGACCTCCGGCGACCTGGGAAGAACTCCGACGATCTCCCTGATCAGTTGATGTTGTATGTATACTATATTTTTAGTATAATATACATACATTTATGACATATAATGTATGTTTGTGCTTGTTTCTTTTATGACTTATAACGTATTTTTGATTTACTACTTGCATTTGATTTATTGCTCATCTTGATGTTGCATGTATACTATATTTTTAGTATTTTAAGACATTTTTGTGTCGTCACTCGGGCGCGCGCCCGCCTTGCGCCTAGGCTCCGGGCACACCTTTTGCGCCTTGGTGCGCCTTGGGCCTTTAATAACTATGCATGGCGTAGTTATAATCTTCACTCGATGGTGATTGTGATCTGTGAGATAATAGGATCATATTGCTCAATATTCAAATAATCTTTTCCTTAGGTTTGTTTAAATCTCCCAGTAGTTACAAGCTTAGCGGTCTCTTGAAATACTATTTTATTGCAGCTTTTTACCAGTACTTCTACGCTGGTTCAAATCCAGCTCGGCCCAACACCAATACTTTACTGACATGGGCACCAAGACTACGAATTATATGAAAGGTCAGGGGAAGTTTGTATTGTGAAAGGTTTATGGAACCAATATTCTTGACAAGCATGTGAGTGGTTCATTGACTCATGATCTTTCTCTAGAGGGCAATGAAGAGTTATGTAACATGTGTAGAAGAGATCCAAGTAATTGTTAGTTCAGCTTTGAGTACAGTAAGAGCTCATTAACTTGTTTAGCCCATTATAGATTGTAGGATTTATCCTTGAGGAGCTGGAACTTTGGCGATTCAGGAGAGGTTTCTACTTGTACTTGAACCTGGATATTCAGTTTCATCATCCATGTACCGACTTTAGGTTTGCTGTGACTTGGAAAATTTTTAATTTTCTTCTAGAATGTCGCAGTTAGCTATCAGATGCTATCTTGGAGTGCTCAAGGTGGGACCTATACAGGTATTAATCGAAGTATTGTGGCACCAATTAAATACGAGCTTTATCTTATATGAATTGAGCATCCCGCCCTTTGTAAAATAATACCCCATCTGTTATCTGAGGTGAATCTTGTGATCAGTCTAGGGGAAGGGTCTTTGTACTTGTCTGCATATGAATTTTTTAAGCACTTTCTGGGATCGGTAAATAGTAGCTAATTGGTGATAAAATTAGAGAAATACACTTGAAATCGTTGAAACATACACCTTGAAATGGGTGTATTGCGTTTGGTTAGATAGCTTCTTTTGACAAATTTGTGCTGTGGATTACTTATGTAGCCAAGATTTATTCCTTGGGGAAAAGTCTAGGTTGAGTACCTGAGTTGTTCTGTTTTCCAGAAAGTTCTCAATGTAGTACGAGAGATGTCTAATTGCAGTCAGTGTTAGCCTGTTAGGTGTTATAGTTAGCCAGCAAGTCACTATCGAAACTTACATTATGCATGAATTATGAGGAACTTTGCACAACACAAACTAAGCAAGAAATATCAAAGATTTCGATCCTTGTTATCTTTAGCGGAGTTTGAGCATATTGCTTCCCAGAGATTATCTATGTAATTGATTTCCTTCATCCGTAAACGACCATAATAAAATGGAGTAAATTTACTTTTGTGATATCCTTATTTTTGTGCCTGCACTTAGTTTTGTTATCTTCCATGTTAAAATGGTGTAAATTTACTATATATTTATAGCTTAGGGATCTTCCCATTGTTCTAATCCATGAGGTATCTATCCGCACCATTTAGAAACCACATTATAAATTTCGTAATTTGTCCATGTTTTAATGACTTTTTCAGATGCAGCAAAATTCTTGACATGTACTCGTATGTTTTTACTAACGTTTCATATAGTTGAATAGATGGCATGATTAATTACATACTGAATATTTTGTTTAATTTAGGTTTTTTGGTAACAGCGTTGCATTGAATAACTTACTGTCATTGAAACATAATAATGTCCAAATTTATAGCTCAGGGATCTCCTATTGTTCTAATCCATGGCCTGTTTTTGCAGTAATAAGTAATAACATTCATTTGATTGATAACATACTGTCATTGAATTATAATCACATTTATAATTGTTTTTCAATAATTAAAAGGGTCTAAATACTAGCAAGGGCAATGCTAGGAGCACAAAAGAAGTTTACAAAAAGATGGATACAAAATGAGGTGGCAATATTTTATAGCTTGCATCGATTGTGGACCTGCCACACTCTATTTAAAAGTATCAACAAAATCATGACATATCATTTTGTGAACCAAAGTTTGTGACATTTTTTTGTGAATTTAATATTACCCTACTATCAATTCTCCCCATATTGGGAGCCTGTGTGTTTTCTCCAAGTTGAGAGCCTCTGTTCCTTTTCTTCTTTTATCTGGTTTTTTGTTTGTCTCTTACGTTTGGTTCTTTAGTGTTTTTCTTCCAATGGATTCTCGGCTTGCATCCTTATCCTTATATCCTGATGAAGATGATGAATTAGAGGCCGTTCCAGAGATCTCAGCGTCTGAAAGCACGACATGGGAGTTATGCTTGGTGGGTCGCTTTCTCACAGATCTTCCGATAAATTTCAACCTTATGCGTAGTCGTTTGGCGTGCCCTTGGAAGCCTCGTCAGTCATCACGGTGTTTTCATGTGGGAATTAGGCGAGGGCAGATTCATATTCCAATTCTTTCATGAATTGGATCTGCAACGAAGCCATAGCAATGGGCCTTGGTCTTTCGGAAATTTCCTTCTTTTGCTTCGACGTGTCAATGTGCCGAACATCCGATATGTATCCCTCTGGAATCCATTCCTTTTTTGGTACATGTCTATGACTTACCAGTGGGTTATATGTCGGAGAATATGGGTGCTATGCTTGGTAATATTATCGGAGAATATATGGAATATGATTCCTCTAATTCATCCTATTTTTGGCGTCAGTTTATGCGCATTAAAGTGGCGGTGGATGTGAGGAATCCTCTTAAAAGGTTTATGAAAATTATGAAACCTGATGGCGAGTCCTTTATGGTGACTTTCAAGTACGAACGCCTTCAGCACTTTTGCTTTCTTTGTGGTCGGATTGGACACACACAGCTTCTGTGACAAATTATTTGATGTGGGTGGTGTGATTCCTTCCAAAGATGGGGGACCATGGCTCAAGGCGCGGGACAGGCGAAACCAGCCTTTAGGCGGTGAAAAATGGTTGCGCACGATGGACGGCCAACGACTGGATGGTAACGGCGGGGAGGGGAGTTTGAACGCTACTGCGGTGGTGGTGAAAAATGGCATCCGCGGAAGGCGGTTTGGATACACATGCCTCATCAAGAAGCGGTTACCAGAGTAGTTATTCACCAATCAAGTGGGTGCAGTTTTACCTGTTCATATTGGAGCAGTTGCGACTAACCCTATCTTCGAAGAAGACCGTTCGTTTGATGACTCTTTGGTTGATGTACCCATTCTTATTGTTTATCGGAAATGTAGATGCAACAACACCACTTCTCAAGATTTATTGGATTCCACTATGGGCGATGAAGAGATGGCCACAGATTCGAATGTCGATGCTTTTGTTACATCCTCCGTTCCCTTTATATCGGCGGACTCCGGCCTCGGGGTCTGCCGTGATCAATGCGGATATTAAGTTGGAACTGTAGGGGTCTAGGTAAAGCCCCTGCAGTTCCTGCCTTATCGTGAGCTTATCAAAGCTCGCAAACCTGAAATTGTCATCTTAATTGAAACTATTTCTACTACAGCATGAATGGAGGAGATTAGAGTCCAACTTGGATTTGTGGATTGTTTTTCTGTTGCTAGCATGGGACAAAGTGGAGGGTTATGTGTGTTGTGGCGGAATGCTAATAAATGTATTATTCAAACTTACTCCAGCAACCATATAGATATGAGTCTCTGATGAAATTGGCCTTTGGCGTTTATCAGCATATTATGGGCATCCGCCGAGCAAAGCGTCGTTTATCTGGAACCTGCTTCGTCATCTTCATAATCGGTCCACACTTCCGTGGGCAGTGGTTGGGGATTTCAACAACCTCCTTTTTTTCTGAAGAGAAACAAGGTAGAGTGGACCACCCTGAGTGTTATTTAAAGGATTCCGAGAGGCGGTAGTGGACTGTTCTTTGTCTGACCTTCCTCTGGAGGGATACCCATTCACATGGAATCGAGGGCGTGATACGGATTATAGTGTGGAGCAACGACCAGATAGAGCCATGGTCTCCCCTGGCTGGGTTCCACTCTTCCCGCAAGCAAGACTATGCATTTTGGTGGCCCCCGTCTCGGATCATTCCCCTCTGTTGCTAGACACTTCTTCCTCTCTCCCGACTTGTCAGCCTCGATTGTTTTGCTTTGAAAATAAGTGGTTGCTTGAGCCTTCTCTGAAGTCAGTTGTAGAGTCAGGCTGGAAATTAGGAATTCATCTCTCAGTTCAAGATAAACTTTGTTATCTAGTGATCTCTCTTCATGAGGAGAATATGTGTACGCAATATTTTGTTGGGGTAAGAGGGTTTGCGAAGAAGCCATCAATAGGCTGCAATTTCGATCAGATTCTTTCTCGGATGACCAGTTGTGTTTTTTTAGAAAGAGGTATGCAGATGTCTTGGTTTGGGAGAATGTTTTCTGGAAGCAACGGGCTAAGGTCTTTTGGTTGCGTGATGGGGATCTCAACACGAAGTTCTTCCATTGATCTGCAAGTGCGAGGAAGAGGAGTAATCAGATATCTCGGCTGCGCTGAAATGATGGTGTTTGGGTAAAGGGATAGTCTCATTTGTGTGGCCTGATTAATGATAATTTCCATCAACTTTTCACTCCATCCAACTCTCCAGGTGACATAGGCCATGATCTGGACTCTACCTCCACGCCATACCCTCTCTTCGGTACAACTGGCATAGTCGATCATTTCTCCATCGTATCACTTCCATAGCTTCGGATGAGGCTAATGCTGCATTGACCAGACCTTTCACTATTGAGGAGTTCCATGACGCCCTCAAACATATGCACCCGAATAAATCTCCTGGTCCCGACGGGTATAATTCCAGATTTTTTCAGAAATTTTGGCACGTGGCTGGTAATGAATTTTTTACATCATGTACTTATTGGTTGTGAGTTTTTATTTTCCTCCTAATCTGAATAGTACTAATGTTGTTTTAATTCCAAAATGTGATTCTCCCGTGTCTGTACGGAATTTACGCCCTATATCTTTATGTAATGTACTTTATAAGATTATGTCTCAGGTTCTTTGTAATCGTCTTAAGAGTGCTATGCCGCAGTTGGTAGACAAAGCACAATCCGCATTTGTCTCCGGAATATTATACATTCAAGACTATGTTCTTGCTTTTGAAACACTTCATTACATGAAAGCAAAAGACTTCCGGCTCATATGGAGATGTAGCTCTAAAGATAGACATCAGCAAGGCCTACTTACAGAGTCGATTGGGGTTCTCTTGAACACATGCTGATCAGATTTGGCTTTTGTACTACCTGGGTAAAGTGGATGCTTATGTGTGTCCGCTCGGTGGACTATCAGATTTGGTGTTTAATGAACTTTTTGTAGTCCTTGGATGTTGGAAAAGCTATGGTCAAGTTCGGCATCATCATAAGTATTGCATTTCGTATGGAGGGCAGAAAGGGATTGTCTGCCAACAAAATCCACATTGCAACAACGTGGTGTAACGGCAAGTGGATTTTTTCCCATGTGCGACCAGAGCTTGGAGAATTCATGTCACATGTTCGTCAAAATCCACATTGCAACAAAATCCACATGCTGTTTCAGTTGGTTCAAATGTTGCACGAGGACGATGTGGCCCTATTTGCTTTGGTTTTGTAGTCTCTGTGGCGGGAAAGAAATAATCGTTTGTGGCAGCAATCATCGCGACCTACGACCATCGTGATCCGACTAGCGCGGCTGGACTTAAATGATTGGAGAGCAGCAAGGATTTCCAGTTCGCCGACTAGAGAAGTTGTGGTCGCTACATGTTCAGGGTGGCACCCTCATCCGGTAGGATTCCTCAAGATCAATACGGATGCATCTTTCTTTCAGGACGAGAATCTTACTGGAATGGGTTTTGTTCTTCGAGATGCAAATGGCCTGTTCATAGAGGCTCATTGTTCTACTTTACCAGGCTTGCTGCCTATTGCAGAAAGAGAGGTGAAAGGACTGATGGAGGCAATGACATGGGCAGCTTCAAAGGGCCTTAGAAATGTTATCTTTGAGACTGATTCAAGAGTTGTAAATGACCATCTCATGCCCTCTGACTTAGATTTGTCTGAACTAGGTAGTAGGGGTGTGCTCGGTATGGTTTGGCTCGATTTTAGGCTAAAACCGTTACCGAACCAAAAGTATTCGGTTTCTAATTTTAACAAACCGCCACCACTCGGTTTTAGCTCCGTTCGGTGTAGTCGGTTTTCGACTTCGGTAAGTGTCGGTTCGGTAATATTCGATCTTGACACCACTTGGTTTTGTAAACAGTAAAAGTTACTAAAATAAATGTTAATAATTGTCAAAATAACAATTCTAATAATTCATCCAATTCTGATTTCAAAAAGTAAAATTAAAAATTCATCAAAAATTCAAAAGATGACAAAAACATCTTCAATGCAATGACTAAAATTCTTTAGAAAACAAAATGCAACTGTCCTGTTCTTAAAGTACTTAATAATTTTTGCATCATACTTTGCACCAAAACAAACTTCAAACGTCCATTGAATTGCTTGAAAAAAAGAAATATTAGAACTCTTGCTGCATGACAAAAATTAACATCAGTTAGTATTATACCAATCTCATCCTCTAATAAAATACTCTCCATCTCAAAATGAATGAGTAATTTTTTTTAAAATTAAATCTTTACCTTTGAAGTTGGTTTCTCCACTTTTTGATATTTAACACAAACCTCAATAACCCGATTAAAAAATTAGTGATATATAATACTTCTTATGAAAATAATTTTTATTTATTTAATATATATGGAAACTGTGAATAGATGAAAAACTATAGTAAATAAATATTAGGAATATTTATTATTTAGAATAATATCGGTACGGTTTGGTGTGAGTAATCGGTATGAAATCATGTATCCCAAACTGAGCCACTAGATTCGATTTTTCAATATTTCATAAACCGTTCCTACCCAATTAACCGTTGACACGGTTTATCGGTGTCGATTTTTTCGATTTTATTCGATTTTTCGGCTCACCCCTGCTACTAAGTAGCCTAATAGCCATGGTTATGAATTTGCTAAGAGAAAATCGTGTCTTCCTCGGTCACTTTTGTTAAGCGTTGCGGTAATGCTTTGGCCAATTGGCCAATTGTATTTTTCGTGCGTCTTCTAAATTTGAGAGCTCGTACATGAGTTGAGTTTCCAGAATTTGTGGACAGCCAACTTCTATCGATTTGCCATTGAAATTAATATTAATGGATTGGTTTTGGTTTAAAAAAGATAATAATTAAAAGGGTCTATATGGATATTCGCACATAATTAAATTTCAAATATTATTACATCGAGTGAAGGTACTCAATACCAAATTTTGAATTTTTAATTGATAAAATCTGGGGAAGAAACGCGTTTCTTCATAATTTATGGAGAAACGGGCCCGACTTGTCGCGCGACAATGCTTCTGGATATCCAGAACCTTATTGAAAGAAATGAAGCGGCTAGGAAGTGCACAGAGGACTGATGTGAGTCCTGATGCTATCGCACCAGCACTAGCACAACAGTGAAATGCAGCGGAATATTAAAACAGAAATGAAATGAACACAGGTTTATCTTATCTACAAGCAATATGTAGACAATAAACTTCTCTTATTAAAAAACACTTTTGAACTCGATTACAAAGAAATAATAAGAGAATAACTAAAAATAACCAAAAGAACTCTCTTATAAAAACACTCCTCTCAAGTCTATATTTCTTCAGCCTTTCAGAGTGTATATCTCCGTATCTTGTTATCAGCCTTGGGACTTGTATTTATAACCAAGGACCTCCAAGCTAACGGGTAAGGATAAACTTGGATAATGAACTTCTATCTCTTCAATCTTCATTATCACTTCAAGTCTTCATTTATCCATATGAGAGCCCTAATTAAATCACCAAAATAATACTAAACAGATAACAATTTTCGGTTAATAGGTTAGTGAATATAAATAAAATATTTACATAATTTAATTATAAAAGAAAGTAACAAAACATAATTAAGTCAACCTTTTGACTTAGCTAAGTGTGATGCTATCACACTTTCAATCCTTATGAAAGTGATATCCAGAATCAGAAATTTGACATTGGCCTTTGGTCCAAATCTTTTTTTCTGAATATCCGTTTCAAAGCTTCTGGATATCCAGAACACGTTTCTCCATAAGTTATGGAGAAACGCGTTTCTCCAGAGACCGACTCTTTTTAATTGGAGAATGACGGGTTTACAATCTATGCAACTAATATGATATTATCACCTCATTTTGTACCCAACATTTTTAATTATATTTTTTTGTTCTCCTAGTATTGTCCTTATTTATCTAGAAATCAACAAGCGCCTAAATCACCAGATGATAGGAAAGTAGCTTAACTAACTAGAAGCTTTGGGTTTGGACAAAATGCAGCCGCGTCAAAACTTTAGAGTCCAAATCACTTTAGAGTCCAAATCCTCTGTACCCTGTTTATGTGCCACCAATATGTACCACCAATTATATTAGGACAATTGGCAAATTTTGTTCTGGAATTTAACGATCGTTAGTTAATGCAATGAGAAACAAACATGGAAGGTTTAGGTTTCCTTGCATACGCAAGTTATCCAACTTAAATCTTCTCAAAAATTCTTCATAGCAATTTCTGGACTCCCTCTTCAGAACAGGAAAAAAAAAAACATTCATGACGATTTTGTTAGAACATGGATTAATTAATATGTGTTATTTAATTCCATTTGTTATAATCATTTAATAATGTTAAAGTATAGACAAAATGTGTAAAATTCCATTAGGTGTAAGTACCATTAAATGATGGGCATAATGGTAACTTCACACCATCATCTTTATGAAAGGGTGTAGTCCCTAAATGAAGTGCCCCTTCTCTTATTATATAAAGGCTATCCATCAGCAGTAGGAAGCTTAATGTATGCGCAAGTCTGTACTCGTACAGACCTTGTATTTATTATTGGGATGCTTGGTCAATACCAAAGCAATTCGGAAAGAAGAATATTAAGTTGCATCCAAAAGAATGATGAAGTACCTATAAAACATTAAACTACATGCTTATGTATATAAAATCGGATCATTTTGAGATCATTAAGTATTCCGATTATGTTTTAGTGGATGCAAAGATGTCGAAAGACATCATATGGTTATATCTCTCGTTGAAGAGAAATAAGTATAAAATGAACAAATAGATATACAACTTATAGGATCAAACTCCATGTTATTGGATCCATTTTGTAAAGTGTAATCTCTTTTGATGTTTCACGAGCATACTGCTCATATGGGTGAAACAATTTTGATAATGCTTAAATCAGTGGGAGTTTGTGTTGTTTTCTATTTCTTTGTGTTGTTTTTATTTATATTGATCTCATTTGGTTAAGTAGGACTAGTTGGAGAATATATATATGCGTTCTTCATATATATTCATTAATATTCCATGCTACATATCTATACTTAATCTATGTCATTTAGTTGGATATATATATGTGATTAATGTGGGTTTAGTTGCGAATCAATTACAACGACTGTCCCTTTAGTCCCTATACTTATAAGACTAATGGACGGGATTGTGTTGAATGACAATAAACGTGCACATAAGGGTTGTCATTCATGTTATAAATGATTAAGGAATTTATTTAATAAAAGATACATATTAATATTAATCCAAGTGGGAGATTGTTAGAACATGAATTAATTAATATGTGTTATTTAACTCCATTTGTTATAATCATTTAATAATGTTAAAGTATAGACAAAATGTGTAGAATTTCATTAGGTGTAAGTACCATTAAATGATGGACATAATGGTAACTTCACACCATCATCTTTATGAAAGAGTGTAGTCCCTAAATGAAGTGCCCCTTCTCTTATTATATAAAGGCTATCCATCAGCCATTAGAGACACTAGTTAGATATACAATTCAGTTATAAGAATTCTCTTCATTCATCAAGAAAATTATAGTGTGGGCACTATCATTTAGAAGATCTACTCTTCCCTACTTTCTCATTTATTCAAGAACAAGATCAAGAACACAATCATGGAATCACAAGGTACACGCTTCCGTATTATTCTTCTTCTTCTTCTCCTTCTCCTTCTCTTCTTAATCTAGTTGTGAGTCGGTTCATGGTTAATGGATCGTTAATGTTCCAATGACGATTTGAATACCTACTTTCATAAATGCCATCTGGGTTTAAAATTGTATTTTTTTCTTCATATAAGCATCGTCAAAGCTTCATGAATAAACTATGAAGTCTATGATACTTACAAGAGTCCAACAATGAGGAGTAAAACCCAGGTGCCATTACTTGCACTTGACACGGGAGCACCAATTTAATCAATCACAAAAGTTGCTCCTCTTAATGGTTTTCCTATGCAAAGATTTTCAAAATGGTTATGGGCTATTTAGTATTAACAATGTGATGAGATTTCATATGAAAGATGTCAGTTGAAGAAAAATAAACAAGCGGCTAAAACCATGATCGAAGTCCGAGCTCTGTATTTTTTTCCTTCTTTGAGACAAATGGTTGAACACTTGGTGTCCTCTATTGATTAACCAACCCCTGACAATCATGTGCTGTAACTAGGTAGAGGGAGAGAGTGATCACAGAAAGATGAAAAGAAGTTATTTGAGGGAGAAAGGGAAGAGGTACCAAAGCTATTTCACACAATTTAAGTTGATTAAGGAGCCAAAATGAGAAGTGCAAATTCTCAAACATTGGAAGGGACAAGTACAATTTGAATTCGAATTGCTTGTAGAGGTCTCTAGTTATATTCTTGGAGAGAGAGTCTGTCTGCCATTGCCATGGAGAATTTGACGGGAATATTTCACCCAATCTACCGCTCCCCTAATTGTTTCTCATTCCCTTCCGTTAATTAACGATCGTTAAATCATAGAACAAAAATTGCCAGTTGTCCTAATATAATTGGTGGTACATATTGGTGGCACATAAATAGGGTACAGAGGATCTGGACTCAAAACTTTATTGGTAAAGATTTGCTGCCTTATGTCCCATTTAATTTGAAGCTGATTAGTCATTATCAAATACTATCTTTGACACTTTTTTATATTAATATTTACAATTTTTTACATTGATACTTAATAATATATATTGGTACTCTTTATACTGACATTTTTTTACACTAACACTGACACTTTTTTACACTAACACTGACACTTTTTACACTGGCACTTAATAATACATGCACTGACACTTTTTAGACTGGCACTTTGTTACACAAAGACTGTCACTTTTTTACACTGGCACTTAATAATACATTCACTGACACTTTTTACACTGACATTCTTTACACTAACACTGGCACTAGCGGGAAGAAACAAAATACGTTTTTTTTAAGCTTAAAAAATGAGGGTTTTTTTTTTTTTTTTTTTTTTAAGATTTTGGCAAATTCTAAACTTTTTCTTTGAAAAACATATAAAAGTTAAATCATAAGAAAATTTAAGAGTACAACAAACATTCATTCGGGAATACAAAGAGTACTACTCCTTAGTTCGCATCAATCTTCTAAACTGGAATAATAATGAAGCAAAGTTACCATAATACTCCCTGATGATGCAGGAATGCGTTAGGGATCAGCTATCGTTGTCTAGCAAGTGATTGAGCTGACTTGGGATCTGCACAACATAAGAAAAGAATTGTGAACTGCGCTGGGGCTCTTCCGGCAAGGCCCTCCGACGTGAGAATCAGTGTATGGACTGGAAAATGATGATAATAGTATGGTGGGTGTGTGTATACGTGAATATGCAAATAAGCATTACCTCAGTCCATGATTCTGTTCCCATTTATAGTGGATGAAGAGGTATTAGGGTTTTCATCTGAACCGTTGGATTGGGTTGTTGCCAACCGTTGGATCAGCATAGTTCCCTAGGCGTACACGTGGCGTGTTGGGATTGCTCCGCCTAAGTAAGGACACTGCTGTGTCTGACACGGATAAGTGGTTTTCCTTATAATGGAAAGTCAACCTGCACGCCTTTTGGCGCTACTACTGATTTCGTGATTGCACGTGTAGAATGTCCCAGTGGTAGGTCTGACTTTATCCCAAAGTAGCTAATTAATCAAAGCTTATTGAGGAAGCTAAACGAAGGGACGATCTGGAGCTGTATGTCCAGTAAGGTCGTCACCTTATCAGGACTCGATGGGCGAATGGACGAGTGAGTTGCCTCGTTCTCCAGGTGAGTTGGTCGTTCAATGACGATGATGGTCATTCTCTGTTGGATGTGACCTGATTTGTGCGGTGGGAAGGCTCGTCGTTAGATGGGCTTGATCGCTCATTGGCGACGACCGCCATCTAGTGTATCGACGGGCCATGACCCAAACCATGGTGGGCTTCATTGGTCTTGATTCATTAGTGGGCTTGCTGGGCCCCAGTCTCGTAGAGATATATTGGGCCCGACCCATCATGAAATATTTCGTTCAGTGGCCCCCAACTTATGGGTCGTCTTGACGGGCCAGGAGTTGACGTTTCCCCATTAGAGTTATCCGTACGACCGTCAATTTGAATTTTGAATTGTGGTGACGTCAGCATGGATGACGTGGGCGGCTAGGATCCCTTCATTAATTGACACGCGTCCCATGATGGGACATTCTCCTCGAAAATCACAGGGGGTATTTAATGCCCTCATCATTTCGCCGTTTGGATTTCCTAGGCATAAACCCTTCATCTTCCCCAAGTATAAAAGCTTCCCCCCTCCTCCATTTCTAACTTTTCGCACCCAAATCCTTTGAGAGCACTTGGCAAAGAGCGATTTTCGGCAACCAGCAAGAAGAATTCCGGCGACCAAGAATCACCGTCTCCGGTGACCTGAACTGTTCTGGCTACTCCGTTTGTAAGGCATCTGGGAGCTTGGATAAGGGATTTCTTCGATCTCCCACCGGAAAACTCATCGGAAAACAAATCTGCACTTCCTTTTTCAGGTAATCCCTTTGATTGTTCTTCGTTTTCTGGGTTTTTCTTGGGGTTTAAGAATTTGTTTAATGGGGCCCAGAATGGTAAGCTTTGAGAGAGGGGTTAAATTTGGCTTTGGGCTCAACCAGAGGGTTTATAAATGTGCTAAGGGCATTTGGAGAGAAATTCCTTTAGCTGAATGTTCCTCAATATTGGTAAAATTTAGTTTTGAAGATGAGAGATTGGGGTTCCCCACTGATGAAGTCCTTGGGGAATTTGAGGAAGATGATCCAAGGGTAACACCCTTCAGATCCATGAACGACCTCCCAAATCACATCCAAACTCATTATTTCTTGTTCCGTCGTGATTCACTTAGGACTTTAGTTTCAGGGGAATCTAGACTGCCCTTAGATAGGTCGTCGCCCATTGATATTAGGACTGATTCCCTTGTTCTTTCCCCCTGTTTTGTAGACATGGATCACGAAGGCCATCCTAATCAACCAACCCAAGAAGTGAACGAGGCCAGCACAAGTGCCGAGGGCCCTCGAATTATTGACGCCTTTCATACCAGTGTACGAGCTGGGAAGAATGAACGAGGCTTTGGAGCCGGGACGCAAGGGGACTGGGCCATTACCAAGGTCAGCACGAGGAAGGGTGATGTTGGGAAGCTGATGATTGATGCCTTACGAGGGTCTTTCAGAGTCCAAGCCTCGACGTATAGGCTTGAGAATCTGAGTCAGAAGGAGTATGCACTACAACAAAAACAGGTTTTTGTGGCACTTTTTTAAGTGCCACATAATATTTACTTACCACCCATCAGTTAGTTCTATTTTTATTGCTTTGCTTGTTAGGATCTCTCATAACAAGCAAGTTTCCAAACAATCCACTTGTAATGATTTGCAATCCACCTACATAGATATAAATGAAGAAGGTGGTCAAGATAATGCATTCACGAAAATATGACATTTGCTTTCTGAAGTTAATAAGTTGAAAGTCTTAGTTCACTACTTCCTCTGTCCCAACCTAAGTGTCTCCTATTGGCTTTACACGAGATTTAAGTAGAGTATTGACTTTACATGCTTTTTCTTTAATACTACCAAGTTTTCCCTTGGTAGTGTAAATCAAGGGGGCACAATGTTTTTATATTTCACAAATCAATAAGCATATAACTGACACTTAGTTAAGAAAAACTTTCCAAGAATGGAAAGGGAATGGGATTTCGCAAAAAGGAATAAGGAATGCTTATTTTTGAAGAGGATGGAGTATATGTCTTTAAATATTGATGAAGTGAACACCCTACAAGAAGTTCCAGGTCAATGCAAAAGCAACAATCAAAAATGTACGAAAAACAAAACAATTATAATAAAAGAGAGTAGTAATACGGACATACATTCGAGCTCGATGCTTGAGTTTCCAAAAGACAGCATAAGTCCAGTCAGTGTTGAAACACAGACTTCTAAGAGCTTGGTGCAATTCACCACCACCCATTTTTACTTCCCCTATCAAAAAATAACCCTAAAACAACCTCTAAACTTCTTCACCAGAATAATTAAACTATCCCACTCTCCGAAAAAAAACTATAGTTTTCCTTTCTCAAAATCTAACTGCCTCTGTAAGAACCTCTTCCTGCCTGCTTTCTCCATAACCCTACTCGTCGCTTTATCAGCGGTCCCACTATTGGAAACAGCAGACTATCCAATCCCATTCTTCCTCGAATGCCGTAAACCCTAACCCTAACCCTAAAACACCATGGTACAGAACAAATTCATATAGTATACATAAATCAAAAATCAGAAAAACATACATAAAATTAAATACAAAAACCGATTCATGTATCAACATACAAAACATTGATAGAACTGGAATCTAAAATACCCAAACCAAATTTTTTTGTGTTTTTTTGGTGCAGAGAATAGAGAATTCAGAAGGAATACTATATTGAGAGAAACTTACTTGGAGACGAGATCGTCGAAGAGCGGCTGTGGCGACCTAAATAAGCCCTAACTCCGCTGCAACAGAAAATCAAAATTAGGGCTGGAATGGTAAAGAACGCAGGAGATATTCATAGAGATAGAGGGAGTCGGAGAAGAGAAGCAGAAGGAGAAGAAGACAGAGAAGGGGAGGGAAGTACGTTGGCGATGGAGATGGCTGGGAAGGGAACTCTTCGATTTTGGGTGTAGTCAATTTTACCATGGGAAGTCGTCGAGACGGGATTGGTACGGATGGAGGGGAGAGGTTGCGATGTCGTCGTCCATGGCCTCAGTCAAAATAGTGAGAATTTCCGAAGCAATTGATGATTGCAAGAGAGAAGGGGGTAGGGATTTGGATTTGATGCTTTCAGAAGATCTGGACTCAAAACAAAAAAAAAACCTTAATGACGCTGTTATATACGCCCTTCTAATTTAGCGGCACTTTTTCAAAAGTGCCGGTAATTTAGCGGCACTTTTAAAAAAAAAGTGCCGAAAAATTAGCGGCACTTCTAAAAAAGTGTCGGAAAATTTGTGGCACTTTTTCAAAAGTGCCGGAAATTTAGCGGCACTTTTAAGAAAGTGCCGGAAAATTAGCGGCACTTTTAAAGAAGTGCCGAAATATTAGCGGCACTTTTGTAAAAGAGCCGGAAATTAGCGGCACTTCTAAAAAAGTGCCGGATATTTGTGGCAGTTTCTGAAAAGTGCCGGAAATGTGTGACACTTATTAAAAAAGTGCCGGAAATTGGTGGCACAAAATTAGGTGCCGGATTAAAAGTGCCGGGAAAAGCCATTTTTCTTGTAGTGATGAGCCCCGTAGACAGACCCTCCTTACCAGCAAGGAGAAGGTGGCCTTCTTTTATAAACAATTCGAGCTTGGATTGAGATTGCCCCTTGACCCTTTCATCAATGAGTTTTTGGAGGACTCAAACTGCGTGCCAATGGAGTTAAGTGCCAATGCTGTCAGGATTTTGTCCGCCTTCATCGTAGTGTGCAGATTCCTTGGCTACAAGCCATGCAATATAGTCTTTCGTCAATACTACCGGATGACCCGATCCACCATTCGTGGTAAATCCATAGTGAGTGTGGCCTCAATTAGGAATGTTCGAGGTTTGTTCTTGGACACTCAGAATAAGGTGTATGGCTGGGACAACCACATGATTCTGGTGGAGAGCAGAGTAGGTTGGCAGTTTCCTTTTTCGGAGGGCCACAAGATGGTTGCTGATGAGTATGTGTGGCCGGCTCCGTGGGCCAAAGATTTAAAGGCGAAGATTGATGCCTTGCTAGACCTTGGATGGGTGTCATATAAGGACATTGAGGCTTCACACTGGAGATACATCAGGGTCGACATGATGTCTATGCCGTCGAAAGGGCCAGAACCCTTAGTGAAGATTAATCTCGACGCCCGTTATCTCGATTGGGTTGTTCACGAGGACTTGACTTGGGTTGAGAATTGTGTCAAGTGCATGGGGGCACGCGCCGATCATCCCGAAAAGCGTTGCGCCGGCCTTGAGATGACTGGGGGTTGAGTTTTTATAACTTGTCTTTTTCTTTTCTTTTTGTGATCATTCGTCTTTTTTGTCTCGTCGATAATGACTTAATCTTTATTTTTGTCTTGCAGTTCTTTCTGAGAGGGATATCGACCGCATTGAACGAGACATCATGAGTGGAGTAATCAGGCCCAATGAAAAGAGGGTTGCAAAGAGGAACAGGGCCTCGTCCAATGCAATCTATGATCGTCAGGAGAACATGACGAAGAGAAACGCTGAGCTTCCCAAGGAAGCTTCTGGTGCCATCCCTTTGATCGAGGTGGAGCCCGCGCCGAGTGGCTAAATACTGGAGGCCATCAAGCACGCGTAGACGCGTTGGAGAAGGTCGCTGACGCTGAGAATGAGGCAGGAGTTGAGACAAGTACTGCAGCTGCCAATGAGGATACCCAACTAGTCGTCATCGACGAGGGTGAGCACATTAACCCTGAGACCGTTGGGAGCTCCTACTCTAATCCGGAGCAGCGTGAGGCTAACAGTCAGGCCGGCAAGAAAAGGAAGGATCGTCCTGCGGGCTCTGGGGGTGAGAGGGAGAGAAGTAAAAAAGCCAACAACGACCCTCTAAGTTCCTCCGATCCTTCAACTCCACAAAATGAGGCTCCTGGCTTGTTGTCAGGGACTTTGACTAGGAAAAAGGCCATTAAAATGGCAACTCAGTATGCCAAAGATCCTCAGATATCCGGGACTCCTTACTTGTTAAGGAATGGTATTCCACTCATCCTGGGGACGACCTTGACTAGAAGAGGCAGGGATGTTGATCTTACTCGTCAGCTGAAGGATGCTAAGCTTACCCCTGAGACCTATCATACCCGTCTTGGGCTGATCCAAACTGAGGTAATTCAAACTTACATTTTTATAAACTTCTCATCATCTCATACCTGCATTAATAATCTTATTGTTGCAGCTGTCGTCGATGATGGATACGATGACATCAGACTTCAGGGCATGTATTAACGCCGAGCGGCGGGGTAGCGAGCAACTGGTTCAGTCGGTCGGGGCTAAGGAGATAGCTGAACAGAAGCTTAAGGAAGCTGAGATCAACGTCGGCGAGCTAACTGCTGCCTATGAGACCCTAATGGCTCAGAAGAACGAGGCTTTGAAGGAGATCGACCTCCTAAAGAATGAGAAAAAGAAGTTGGAAAAGGATGCAGGGATCTTGACCACCGGCCTTCGTGCCGCTTAGACTAAAGTTGATAAGATAAAATCTGACTACGAGGCTGCTCAGGGTCAGATCGAGGCGATGAGGGTTGATCACCAGGCTGCCTTGGACGAGGCTAAATTCGACGCCATCGAAGAGTTTAAGGGAGGCGCAGAGTATCTCCTGGCTGTCACTGAGAAGGCCAAGGGTTTCTTCAAGGATGGAGCTAAGCACTTAACCAGAAGGATCGTCGTAGATCCGGAGACTAAAGACTTAGTTTCTGTGAGGAAGCTGGCTAACCTTTGTGCTGAGGATCCTTACGATCAGGAAGCTCGTTTGGCCCACCATCTAGTTCCCTACAATGACAACGATCTGGCCATTATCAAGGAAGATGATGAGAAAGCAGGACTAGACGAGTGGTCTGTGCCGACCCTGGACTACCGTAACTTTGACGCCTATTATGCATCTTTCATGGGAAATGATCCTGATCCTGATGAGCCCCCCCCACCAATGCCAATGACCAACCGTAGTTTGCTTTTTTGAGATGGATTGTAATGTCTCTTAAACAATGTTTTGTGTGGTTTCAAACAATGCCTTTTGAACAATTTGTATTTCGTGATGTAATTGACCCGTTTCCTCGTTGTATAGAGGGGGTCGTACAATATCTTGCTTAATTTATGTTGGATATTTTATGCTTGTTAATCTGTGTGTTAACGTAGATAGCATGTGATAATAACTTAGTAAATGAGTAAGTTTGAAGACAAGTTTGTTTGGTCGTTGTAAGTGATGACCAGAACTTAGGTCGTCTCAAAGCGACTGACCTTTATTCATACTTGTGCTTTTTCAACTTCTCAGTGGCTCATAGGTATAGTACGAAGGTCTATAGATCGTTGCTCAGAGGCAAGGTCGTATAGACGAGTCGTCTTATTCCGTTATAGCAATCGGCGAAGTCTGGCTTCGTCTAACCTTTATACTTGGCTAAAGTGGGTGTAAGTGTCGAAGTCTTGGCTTCGACTGATCTTTATACTTGATCAAAGTGATTGTAGGGGTCGAAGTCTGGCTTCAACCGATCTAAATCTCTTGGGTTTGTAGTGAATGTTTAACAAAGCTACGAGATTTCATTGATAACTTTTGGTTGACAACGACCTTAGATTGATTTTACTCCTAATCGCTTTTTAAACTACTGGGATTTATAGTCTATCCCTTACAAACTTCCAAAAAACTTCAAAAATTTCCTTTGACAAAGTTACATAAAGAACCACGAGTGAGGTGCCCTGAGGGCGCTGAGGGTTGACGACGATCTCAAAAATAATACTTCGTGAGATGATTGGCGTACCACGGATGTTTGAGTTGTTCACCGTTTGGCCTAGCAAGATGATAAGTTCCTTCTCTGACCACGCTGGTGACAATGTAAGGCCCCTCCCAATTGGGGGAAAGCTTGTTCTGACGGGCTTTGAGGCCCGTTGCTTCAATTTTTCTCAGAACGTGATCTCCGACCTTGAAAATTCTTTTCTTCACCTTCTTGTCGTGGTATGCCTTGGTCCTCTTTTTGTAATTTGTATCCTTAATTGAGCATCCAATCGTCGCTCGTCCACGAGGTCAAGGTCGACCTGTCTGTTGTGGATATTCTTCTCAACGTCGTAGAGAGCCACCCGATCAGTTGGAAGCTGAAGCTCGGCGAGAGCCATGGCCTCAGAGCCATAGGCCAAAGCAAATGGGGTTTCCCCCGTAGGTCCCCCGGGTGGTTGTGCGGACTGCCCAGAGAGCTGAAGGGAGTTCGTCCAACCATCTTGTATCATGTCCTTCGAGATTTTTACATAAAGCAGACAAGACGAGCTTATTTGCTGCTTCAGCTTGTCCATTGCCTTGGGGGTAGGCAACAGACGACTTGGAATGTTTGACGCCCATCCTGTTCAACTCCTGTTCAAACTTCCATGAAAATTGTAGGCCGTTGTCAGAGACAATCACCCATGGAATCCCAAAGCGGCACCATATTGAGTCGTGGATAAAGCTTAGGTCATTGTTTTCTGTGATCTTGTTCAGGGCTTTGGCTTCGACCTACTTCGAGAAATAATCCACTGCCACTATTACATATTTCACTCCTCCCTTGGCCTGTGGGAAAGGCCCAATCAAGTCAACACCCCACATGTCAAATGGCCAAGCTGCCATGACTGGGGTCTGCTCTGTCGTTGGGAGTTTTGGGAGGTCGGCGAACAGTTGGCAAGTATCACATTTCTTCACGAATTTCTTTGCATCCTCTCGTAGATGGGGCCAGTAATACCCCATGGTGATCAACTTGTCTGCCAATGTACAGGCCCCAGGGTGGCCCCCATACTCTCTTTGGTGCACTTCAAAAAGTAGGTTCACAATCTTGTCTGGGTGGACACATTTCAGCAGCGCTCTGGTGATGGATCGTCTGTAAAGCTCACCAGCTATGACTGTAAAGCGGGGGGATTTCCTCTTGATTTGACGAGCCAGTGTCTCGTCAGTTGGTAGCTCGTCCTTTTCAATGAAGGCCTTTAGGTCATCAATCTAACACCTCGGGCCATCTCCGACACACATGATCTTCACTCTCTCGTAGGCCGGTACTTCGAGGTAGGCCAGATGGTGGCCATGCTCATCCTCTGGCAGTTGATCAGTGGCCAACTTAGAGAGTAGTTCGGCATGCTCGTTATCTTTCCTTGCAATTCGTTGGATGGCCCAAAATTCTAGCCCCTGAATTAACTCGCCGACTAAGGTATGATACTTCTGCAAAGTAGAGTCGACGACCTGGTAATCTCCACGAACTTGGTTTACAATTAACTGAGAATCACAGAAAGCTGCAATCTTAGTTGCCCCGAAACACTTAGCGTACTCAATCGCTGCTACAAGTGCTTCATATTCCGCCTGGTTGTATGATGCTTGAAATTTCAACCTCAAAACTTCTTCAAAAACCGTGTTACTTTCTGGTTCGACGAGCACAATTTCTGCCCCACTAAGATCTCTCGTTGCCGATCCATTTGAAAAAAACTTCCAACATCCAACAGGCAAAACCAACTCCTCCGGCTTGTCGTCGACCTATTTGCCCTTGTTCATTTTTTGAGGTGGCCTCTGATCGTCATCAATGCTGAACGACGTCTCAACCAGGAAATCGGCCAAGGCCTGGGCTTGTAAGGTCTTCCTTGCCCTATATTGGATGTCAAACTCCATCAGTTCAATGCTCCAATTCAGGAGACGACCGGAGCTTTCAGGACGATGCAAAATTTTTCGCAGCGGGGCATCTGTATAAACCACAATGGGGTGGGCTGAGAAATAAGCTCGTAGCTTTCGTGCTGTAATGACGAGAGCATAAGCTATTTTCTCGGCGTTGAAATAACGCGTCTCCACATCAGACAAAGCTTTGCTTACATAGTACACTGGCTTCTATATCCCACCCTCCTCTCTAACCATCACGGCGGCGACGGCCTTGTCACTCGCTGAGAGGTATACATATAGGTCTTCTCCTGCAATGAGGCTGCTGAGGAGTGGTGGGGAGCCAAGGTACTCGTTAAGCTGGCTAAACGACTTAGAACATTCCTCCGTCCATTTGAAGTCCTTTGCACCACGTAAAGTCTTGAAGAAGGGAAGTGATCTTTCGGCGGACTTTGAAATGAAATGACCCAAGGCCGCCACTCGTCCATTCAGCCGTTGGACTTCCTTGATGTTCGTAGGTTCAGCCATGTCCATCAGAGCTTTAATCTTTTCGGGGTTGGCTTCAATTCCCCGTTGAGAAAGCATAAATCCCAAAAATTTGTCTGCCGCAACTCCAAAAACACATTTGGCCGGGTTGAGCACCATATTGTTTGCTCGTAGGTTAGTGAAGGTTTGCTAAAGGTCGTCTACATGTTTCTTCTTCTTGGATTTGACGACCATGTCGTCTATGTAATCTTCCAGGTTGTCACCGAGATGTCCCTTAAAGACCTTATTGATCATTCTCTGGTAGGTTGCCCCAGCGTTTTTAAGCCCAAAAGGCATCTTTGTGTAGCAATAAGTTCCCCCTGCGGTTGGAAAGCCGTCTTTGGAATGTCTTCCTCAGCCATCTTAATTTGGTGATAGCCAGAATATGCATCCAGGAAGCTCAAGGTTGTATGACCAGCAACAGAATCGACGAGCTTGTCAATCCTGTGTAGGGGGTAACTGTCCTTTGTGCATGCCAAGTTTAGATCGGTGAAATCAACATATAACCTCCACTTTCCATTCGGTTTTTTGACTAGAACCACATTTGCCAACCATGTCGTGAATCCAGCATCCACGATAATCCCAGCACTCAACAGCTTTTCAATTTCTTGCTTTATCGCGACCTCCTTCTCAGTTGAAAAAATTCTTAACCTTTGCTCCTTGAATTTCATTGTGGGGTTCACTCCGAGCATATGGACGGCCACATCCTCTCTAATGCCCTTCATGTTTTCAACCCTCTAGGCAAAGACGTCGAGGTTTTGTTTAAGTAGGGAGATTATCTCTTCCGTCTCCTCAGTAGATAACTGAGACCCCAGTTTAATCTTTTGTTCTGGATAGTTTGGGTTGATGATTAGCTCAGTTAGCTCGTCGGCCGGCTTCATTTCAGGAGCATCGTCTCTAAAATCCATGGACTCAATAACAATTTCTTTGATTTTCTTTCTTACCTCGGGGGTGAGGTCTGGGACCTCGTCTTAAATCAGCTTATCTAGCTCGGCCCCCGATTCATGGGTGACCAAAAGTTGCGGAGCAGCAGCTTGGTCGTCCATAAATTTTTCAGCAAAGGCTTCTATGTCGTCTACACACTTGATGGTGGAAACATTGGAGTAGGAGGTCGACGTATGCTTAATTGACTTGGAAAGCTTCACAATTTGGTCAGGATCGTCTATTTCAATCGTTCGCTTGGACTTCAGCACGTGCTCTAGGAACTCTGGGGCCGTCCCCAACACACAACCAATTCCTGATCGTGTAGGAAATTTTATTCTTTGATGAGGGACCGAAGCGACGATCCCTAGGGCTGCTTGGCCAGGTTGGCCGAGAATGGCATGATAATCACTGACGACGTCAATCACTACGAACGTAACAGTCTTGATGGCTCTCAAAGGGTGTTCCCCGATATCAACGAGCAGATCAATTTGTCCCTTGGCATCTACCCTATGATTGGTGAATCCTTCTAGACGACCTAAGAAGGGACTTAGGCGACTATCAGGTAGACCCATTTTCTGATAGACGTTGTAAAACAAGATATCCTTGGCTGCCCCGGTGTCAATCAACATTCACCTTGATTCACAATTGTCAATGAATCCAGGGACGATCAGTGTTTGTTGACGAGCCAAAGGATTGGCTGATAGCTCGTAGGGGTAGAAACTTATCACATCATTCGAAATCTCAGATTTTTGGGGGACATGGGGGGCTTTCTTCAGATGGTAAATGGCACTCTTGATTTGATTCTTGCTCGTCTCCTCAGAGATGACCAAGATCATTCTTGGTTGCCTTTCCGGAGGGTCGTTGTTGGGGGTTCTGTTGTTGCCCGCGGGGCGATCCCTCCTTACATACTGTTCTAGACGACCATCATCAATCCACCTTTGAATGATTTTCTTCAGACTGAAACACTCTTCTGTGACATGTCCCTTATCACGGTGGTATTCACAATACTTATTCATATTCTTTTTCCCTTTGCCATTGGGGTTCATCTTTGGGGCTGGCTCAAAATCCACATTGCTCAATATTTCCGCCCGTGAGACTGTTAAAGGAGTATACGAGTCTGGCACTTTTTTAGCCTTTCCTTGCTTGTTTTTCCCCTTGTCTCCAGACTTATCCTTTTTTTACTTTGCCCCCTCACCGTTATCGACGACCTTTCCTTCTCTCTGCAGTTTTATTTCTTCAGCCTCAGCTACAGCATATGCCTTGGCGTAGAGATCCTTTCGAGACTTGGCTGGATGGACTTGTAGCTCGTAGTCTAACGTGGAAGAAACTACACCGTGCCGGAAGCAGTTGATAATTTATCTATCCGTCAGATCCTCGTCGATCTGATCCACCAACTTTTTGAACCTTTTGAAGTAACTCATGGAGCTTTCATTGGCTCCCTGGGTTATGTTGCTGAGGTCGTTGACAGTTTTACGATGGTCTCCTGCTGTTGCAAATCTTCCCAAGAATTTTTTCCTCATCTGTTTCCATGACTCAATGATCCCTTTTGGAAGGCCTCTAAACCACCTTAGAGCAGCGTCAGTCAGCGTGCTCGTAAGAGCCTTACACATTACGTCGTCGTGTCCTGAAGCTCTAGATACCATATACATCTGAGCTTTAAGATGCTGTATGTGATCCATCGCGCTTGTCGAGCCGTCATATTGCTTCAAATCAGGAAGTTTAAACCCTGGTTCGGGAGGTCCCATTTCCAACATCCATGGTGCCAACGGATTCATAGTGCCAACATCATCCTCAGAATCATCACTGTCTTCATTGTTTCTTTTGGCTGTCAATTGTTCGACTTGACGTTTGAGCCTTAGAAACTCCCTCATATCCACATCTCCCGCTGGACCAGTGGGAGGAATCCCATCCCGATGAGGCCCCCGGGCAATGGTGTTCGACCGTTGCCTCTCCGAGGGGGAGAGTCATCGAGAGATAGTTCTCTCTCTCCTGTGGCTTCGTGGTGGTGACGGTCTATATGATCGTGACTGCTCCCGTTCACGATGAGGGGGAGTGCGCATCCTTTCTCTATAACTTGGGGCTCATTCATTCCGCAATGACAGGGTCATTTGACCACCGCGAACAATTTGGTTCTGGTTCTGTATGGGGTTTTCGTTGGCCAAAGATCGACAAGGCTCGCCATCTGCCTCATCCCGTCGTCGCTGCGATGGGATTCCCTCACTTCGTCTTTGGTTGAGATGTTCTCGGAGATCAAGTTGTGGCACAATCCGTTCATTTTCAGCGGCAGTTCCTTCACGACGACCGTCGTTCCCTCTCTGGTTTCTCCTTCTTCCAGACGAGACAGTATTATGGGACGCTTGTGGGGGCTGGTCTTCAGCCATTTATATTAGCTCGTTCTGGATTCGTAGGAGCTCGTGGAGAGCATTAACTCTCTCGATGAGGAAAGCGGCTCTGTCGAGATGTGGGTTCGATGGGCCACCTATATTTCGTACAGTAGCTCCCTCGGGTCTCTTCCCCAGTGGGGGTCGTCTTTGACGCTCAGGTGCAGGTCTTTTTTCTCTCCTTCTTGCCGTTTGAAGGCCTGTGTCATCAACCATTCCTTGTGACCTGGTAACCCTCAGATTAGGGTTCCTAGGTGGTGAGGGAGGTCTGGGGTTCTCCTGTTGGCCTTGTCGTGGGGAAGGAGGTCTGCCTTCATCTCCGGTGGATTTGCTAGCTGTGTGTCCGTCTGACACCATTTTCCAGGTATTTTTCGGCTGTTACTCTTTTGTTGAAGATCACTGACAAACGATTCCCGGCAATGGAACCAATCTGATGATGCAGGAATGCTTTAGGGATCAGCTATTGTTGTCCAGCAAGTGATTGAGCTGACTTGGGATCTGTACAACACAAGAAAAGAACCGTCAACTGCACTGGGGCTCTTCCGGCAAGGCCCTCCGACGTGAGAATCAGTGTATGGACTGGAAAATGATGATAATAGTATGGTGGGTGTGTGTATACGTGAATATGCAAATAAGCATTACCTCAGTCCATGATTCTTTTCCCATATTTATAGTGGAAGAAGTGGTATTAGGGTTTTCATCTGAACCGTTGGATTGGGTTGTTGCGAACTATTGGATCAGCTTGGTTCCCTAGGCGTACACGTGGCGTGTTGGGATTGCTCCACCTAAGTAAGGACACTGCTGTGTCTGACACGGATAAGTGGTTTGCCTTAGAATGGAAAGTCAACCTGCACGCCTTTTGGCGCTATACCACTGATTTCGTGATTGCACGTGCAGAATGTCCCAGTGGTAGGTCTGACTTTATCCCAAAATAGCTAATTAATCAAAGCTTATTGAGGAAGCTAAACGAAGGGACGACCTGGAGCTGTATGTCCAGTAAGGTCGTCACCTTATCAGGACTCGATGGGCGAGTGGACGAGTGAGTTGCCTCGTTCTCCAGGTGAGTTGGTCGTTCAATGACGACGACGGTCTTCTCTGTTGGATGTGACCTGATTTGTGCGGTGGAAAGGCTCGTCGTTAGATGGGCTTGATCGCTCATTGGCGACGACCGCCATCTAGTGTATCGACGGGCCATGACCCAAACCTTGGTGGGCTTCATTGGTCTTGATTCATTAGTGGGCTTGCTGGGCCCCAGTCTCGTAGAGATATATTGGGCCCGGCCCATCATGAAATATTCCGTTCACTCCCTTCCTTTCGTATCCCGGTATTAAATATAGCATTTTTTGTTTAATTTGTTCCAAAATAAATTTCTCATTTCTAAATAAGAAAAATGACTAAACATAATTTTATCATTGTACAAATAATGTACTATAAACTAGTAATTTAAAAAAAATGTTGACACCGTGATATTTACGGATTTTTTCTTAAATAATTCCTTTTTAAAAATCTATTTCCCAAAATAACTCACATTCCAAACTATTTTCCAAAATAACCCAATTTTTGGAACTCGCTACATGGTGTAGTGAGTTCAACAAGTTACCGTTGAAACTCGCTACATCATGTAGCGATTTCAGTTTAATTAGGGTATTAACGTTTGAATTAATCATTGTAATTAAGAAAGCCAAACTCGCTACACTATGTAGCGAGTTTGACCTGTCACAGAGAAGTCGCTACACGGTGTAGCGAGTCTTCAAAAATCATCAGTCCCCTTTGCAACTTACAGGCAATTTTACGAAACAAAAAAAAAACCTAAGTTACAGCTGCCGCAAGAGAGAAGAAGAGAAGAACGAGATTATTGACATTGTTATTTTTATCAAGTCAAAGCTTATCATCTTTCAAATTTTGCTATTGTAAGTTTATATTCAAGTTTTTTAATTCATTTGTGTGTTGATTTTGCTTTGATTTGAGTATTTTTTTACTTGAAAATTAGGTTTATTCAACTCAATTGTTTGTATATTTTGAACTCAATTGTTAGTATACTTTGTTTTGAGTTATTGTACATGTTGATATTGAACTCACTTAGTGTCGTTATTGAACTCAATTTTTGGTATATTTTAACCAAATTGTTGGTATATGTGAACTTCATTTTTGGTATAGTTGAACTCAATAGTTGGTATATTTGAACTCCATTGTGGTATATTTGAAAATTTGGGGTTTTAAACTCAATTTTGGAGAAGTAGAAGTATTTGCTATTGATATTTCAAAGTCTCTATGTTTATATGTGTATTTATTTGATATTGAAATTGGGTTTCTTTTGTTGAAACGGATGGATAACTTTGTTGATCCCGGACTTATCGATAATTCTGTTTTGACCGAGCATGAGAACCACAGAGCTCATTTTATTTGGGTCGGAGTGGAGGTTGCTAGTCCGCTCTCATTTCGTCATGGCGCCACGTTATCGGATAGACTAGCACCAAGGATTTTGTCGAGATTATTAGAGTGTCACTTTGGTGGAGTTCATTACATAGGGAGGATTCAATACGATTATGGGTTGCTGGAGGCCTTGATCGAGAGATGGCGTCCGGAGACCCATTCATTCCACCTCCCGATTGGTGAGATGACGATCACCCTAGAGGATATCGGCATGATTTCCGGGTTGCCGATTGAAGGGAATGTTGTTACTGATGCTGACATCTCAACACTTGTAGACTACCGGGTGGTATGTGAGCAACTTTTAGGGGCTGTCCCATCTCCCGGAGATATGGATGGGAGTAGTCTAAAGCTACGGTGGATTATGAGCCAGTTTCCACACTTCCATGACCTAGCTGATAATTCCCCCCATAACCTTGTTGATATCTACGTACGGGCATATATCATGCTCGCCTTGGGTTCTACGGTGATACCTGATCGTACGAACAACAATGTTAAGTTGTGTTATCTCCCTCTGCTTCGGGAGGTTTCGAGGGTCTGGCAGTACATTTGGGGAAGTGCGTCGCTGGCTTTTCTATATCGAGAGCTGTGTAGTGCGACTAACCTTCTGACGAGACAGTGCGGAGGATTTCTCAACATTCTACAGCTATGTTTATCTCTCATTTTAATGTGCATTATGTTGTTGGTTTTAAGTTTGATTTCAAATTATTTGCATTATTTATAGTATTTGATATAGATTTTATTGATATAGATTTGGGCTTGGGAGCGGTTGCTATGTGTGCAACCTGGAATTCGAAGGCGAATCAGAGATCCGGACTTCGAGCTCATGCCACTGAGATGCAGGTATACATATATCATACGTTATTTTATCGTCGTTATAGTTTTTTTTTTTTTTTAAACTTTTTCTTATAATTATTCTTTTTATGAAATTTCAGGTGAACTCATTCATCATTGTATCTCAAGGAGGTTACTGCCCATAACCTGCCAGGCTATCGTGATCACCTTGTTGAGGTTATGTCCTAGGCTTATAACTATTTTGACTCATAGTTAATACCATTATTTAATCGTCTTTACCATTTATAATAGAGAATATTTATTTTGATTATTATATGTTTTACATGTTTATTATAATAATCTGTGTCCCTAGTTATTGTGAATAACTAGTATGAGTTGGTAATGGATAATCATAGAGATGATTATATGCATGGGGATGCACATTACGCTTATGGGTACTTGTTAGAGAACAAGGTACTGGACATACCCACCTATGAGATTTATGTCATGGTCTATAGTCATATATATCATAATTAAATCTCATGGTAGTCGTGTCATTATAATCCTTAGTACCTGAGATTATCATCGTCTTTCACATGATGAACGTTATGTTTGATGTAGTCTAACACTATCTTTAATAGGATAGCAATCACTACAAGAAAAAACCCAGTTACCGACGGATTTTTTCGTCGGTAAATACCATAAATCACTCACTAAATCAATTTAGCGACGGATTTTCGACGTAAAAATTCCGATGTTAAAATGTGCGTCGATAAATTTTTCGACGGATTACCAACGGTTCTCAATCAGCTTTAGCGACGGATTTTTCCGACGCTATTGTTTTAAAATTCGTCAGTAATTTCGTAAAATAATCGACCAATTTAAAGCATTATGCCGACGGATTAGCGACGAATTTTCCATCGCTATTTAAATGGTCTTTTTATTTTTTGGACCATTTAGTGACGGATTATCGATGAATCATTCCGTTGCTATTATTTATGATACTGTAATTATTATTTTTATTATTAATATTACTGACGGAATATTTCGTCGCTATTTTTTATGCTGTAATAGTAATTTTTATTATTTAATATTACTGACGGATTATTCCGTCACTAAATTTATTTAAAAATTTCAATATTTATTCGTTTTTTTATATGCCAAATTATTGAGGGGTTTCCCGACGAATATTTTCGCGCTAAATTTGCATTTTATATTAAAAAAATTATATATATATATATATATATATATATATTTAAAAATATATTATATATATGTATATATATATATATATATATATATATAGGGATTTTTATCAATAAGGCCCTATTAGAAGGTGGAATTTATAAAAAAAACACCACATTTCATATTTTACCTTGGAATCCATAATTTGAAATCTATTTTACCAATAAACCCCCGACTCCTTTAAAATATTTGATAACCATTTAAAATGGCAAAACTGCCCTCTCTTTCTCTCTCTAAGCTTCTCTCTCTAATCGCAATTCAGCTTCTCTTTATCTCTCTATGCGTTCGGCGGCGACAACAGCTAAGCACCGTGCATCATCCTCCTCTTCTTCGTCGCCGCCACGGTCTCCGATTGCCGGTCAATCAGTAATGATTTTCTAGTTGCTTGCCGAAATTCGAGAATTTCCGATCAAATTGGGGGCATTAAAAAGGGAAATCAAACCGGAAGAGACAACAACGGGCGGTGATTTTGGGTGGAGGCCGAGAATTTTGGGGTAGACGATGAGAGGGTGATACTGAGGAAGGGAGGTACTGATATGATGAGAGGGTGCAATCCTCATTTGGAACTTCATCATCTCCACTGAATCATCCATCCTTTCTCGATCCTTCCCTTCCAATCCACTGTAAGTCCCCCAAATTTCTACCTCCAATTTCAATAATCAATCTACAGCTGATTCTCGATTGTATCTGATTTCTTGAAATTTTGATTTGAATTGCTGTAAATTGACTTCAGTTCGTGTAGGATTTGGATTTAAAGTGTTTATTTGGTCTGATTTTTATAAGGTTTTCTGTGTTTTTGTGGACCCACATTTTGCGTACATGTCCAGTAAAGCGCTACCACAATAAACATTTGACATACACCCTGATGTGATTATGCACGAATGCAGCTGTTTCCCTAGTGAAATTGAAGCCAAATTTGCACAGGCTCTGATGATGCTAGCATTAGTTGCCTTGTCTGCCTTGACATTTTCCTCAAGCATCTCTTTGAAAAGTTCAAGAGCCTCATCATGGGACCCTCTTTGAACATAACCTGAGATCATAGCTGTCCATGGAACCGAGCTTGTGTAAGAAAGACTTGCAAATATCACATAGGCTGCATCAAATATGTTATCATTCATAGTGACAAGTGTCGGTTAAGAATGATGCATTTAGTTAAGGCAATTTCTGGATAAATTTTGGTATATTGTCTGTATTTTTTTTCTTGTTTTGAGAATTAGGTCTGACGGAATGTGTACTGATTTTTAGTGTAGAGATCAATGGATACTAGTTCAGGTGAAGGATAGCGGTTCTTTTTATCAATGTTTAGGCTTTGTCAGAAATAGAATAGATCTAGTGTTGAAGGTGTCCGTCCCCCTTTTATTGTCTTCAATCTTCAGAACTGTTTGCTTTTTTTCATTTTCTTTTTCCCTTTTCAGGATATTTATACTGTAAATTGATGGTTTAGCAGACAGTTTTGTACTTCAATGGTGATCTAGAAACGACACTGTTCTTACTCAACATTTCCCGCACATTTCTGGCGTCAGCTCTCAGATACTTCGAATCCTTCTGTCCATTTGTTGTGCATCCACAGGCGGAGGCTAATCAAATGAACATCAGACAAGCATTTACATTGTTCATTCATTTATGCAAAGTTCTAGGATGTGTGCTTTTAGTTGGGAATTTCTTTTGGCAAAAACCATAGATGCTTTGACAATTGTACCCAAAGAAAAAAGAGGTAACTTCAATACTGGATTAAACATTTTACGTGATTTTGAGGGGAGACATTTTCTTGCGAAATCAGGAGGTACTTCACCTTCAATTTAGTTCTTGATATGACTTTAAAGACTTGAACTTGTATCATCTGTAATGATATTTTGTGATATACTCCCTCCGTCTCATAACAAATGTTACATATTTCTCTTTTTTAGGCGTACCATGACAAATGTTACTAACCCAAAATGCCAATGGAACCCACTTGCAACACTGATACTAAAAATCTTTCTACCCACTTTCTCTCTCATACTTTACTTTTTATACTCGCAACAATTTTTTTTTTTTAATTTTCGCACATTCAATTTTAGTAATCATTGATACGAGACTGAGGGAGCAGCTTTCAACTCATGTACATGTCAAAACCATTTCACATATTTATATAAATGTGAAATAGACTTCTAAGATTATAAATGTGAAAACCATTATACAGTTATTTACATCAAAAATTGTGAAATAGACTTCTCAGTTTATAAATGTGAAAACCATTATACCGTTTTATACTCATGTGTGAACAAATGATAAATGACCTCAATGTATAATTATTTTTCATTTCAGGCACTTGCAAGACTCCGTTTCTCATACGTTGTTGCTCAGAGTGATGTGGATGAGGCACTTAGGCTAATGCAAATGTCAAAGTTCTCCTTGTACTCAGATGACAGATGAGATGACAGATGACAGACAAAAGTCAGAATACTATAAATGTGAAAATCATTCTTTTATAGAACAACTGTGAAAACTATTTCACATTTGTTGGTTTTGATGTGAATAACTGTGCAATGTTTTTCACACTTCTAAAACTGAGAGTTCTGTTTTACAGTTATTTATGAATGTGAAATAGTTTGGTTTTTGACATTTCTAAACTGAGAATTGTGAGGTCACTTTCTCAGTTACTTAGTATGTTTGGTTTATCAGTTATTTATCTGTTATTCATTATTGTTTGTGCACAACTGTGAGGTCATTCTCAGTTATGACTATGAGGTCACTTTCTCAGTTATTGTGCATAAATGTGTGATAGATTTTACTGTTTTTATGTCATTCTTTTATAGAACAACTGTGAAATCTATTTCACATTTGTTGGTTTTGATGTGAATAACTGTGCAATGTTTTTCACACTTCTAAAACTGATAGTTCTGTTTTACAGTTATTTATGAATGTGAAATTGTTTGATTTTTGACATTTCTAAACTGAGAACTGTGATGTCACTTTCTCAGTTACTTAGTATGTTTGATTTATCAGTTATTTATTTGTTATTCATGATTGTTTGTGCACAACTGTGAGGTCAATTTCTCAGTTATGACTGTGAGGTCACTTTCTCAGTTATTGTGCATAACTGTGTGATAGATTTCACTATTTTTTATGTTATTCTTTTATAGAACAACTGTGAAATCTATTTCACATTTGTTGGTTTGATGTGAATAACTGTGCAATGTTTTTCACACTTCTAAAACTGAGAGTTCTATTTTACAATTATTTATGAATGTGAAATGGGTTGGTTTTTGGCATTTCTATATCAATCTGTGAAATAGAATTCTCAGTTTATAAATGTGAAAATCATTATAGAGTTTTATTCTCATGTGTGAATAAATGATAAATGATTTTCTCAGTTTTTACAAGTGAAAAATAATTTTATTTTATTTATAAAATTTGAAAATATGATGAGTAAACTTGTTTGATTCGTCTTGGCGATGCGATTAAAACAGTGGTTTCGGATAATTTTTTCGACTTTTAAATTTTGAGATATTGTATTTTAAAAATTTAAGAGAAAAAAAAGAAGAGAGAGAAAGAAAGTAGAAGACGCTTCAGCGCTCGTGATTCAGCGTTCGTCATGAGCGAGAGATGGGTATGAGGGGCACTTTGGTCCATAAAAAATTTAGGGACTTTTTGGCTGTTTTGATAATGTTAGTCCTTAAAAGTAGTTTTTATTTAGTTGAGGGACTAATTGGTCAAAGCCTCATATATATATATATATATATATATATATATATATATATATATATATATATATATATATATCAAAAACAAATTATAATGTCAATCAATTTAAATCAGTCCCTTTAACTTTTCTTATTCTCAAATCAGTTCCTTAACTTTTATTAATCTTAAATCAGTCCTTGAAATGTCACAGTTACACTTTGCTCCCCTAAACTTCTTTTATACTCAAATTAGTCCTTACATATCCTTTCATTTCAACTTTGATCACCATCACACCAATATAATGAACAAAGTCCAATGAAACAAATTCCAACCAAGAAAATTAAATCAAATTTCAAATGAGAAAAATTAAATCAAATTCCATCAAGAAAATTAACACATAACCTATACAAATTCAAAAATTTACACAATATTTTCAAATTTGAACAAAATCAAACTAAAAAATTTGAGAAAATTTTGTCCAAATCCCAAGCAATAATGGAGTATATGTTTACAAAAAGCATATCAAGCGGCCGAGGAAGAGGGAGAGTTTCTCATGTATTAGATCTTGATGCTGGTAGCAAGACGAGTGAACTTTCCTTGCTCAGATTTACTTACATATGTAAGCAAATTTTCACCAAGTTCACCAGTAATCTAGTTGCATCAATGGCAGAAATATTTATTCACTCATGGTCATTTCATGACATGGAGTAAAACTGCAATTTCCATTCTACAATTATTCCCTAAAATTTCTCGTAATTACTCAAAAGAAACTTGTGAATTTGATTAGTAGCATTTGTGAGTCCTCAGCAAGTTTTTCTTACGATGACACACTTGGTGAGCGAGTAATACTGCCAACCATTTCCAGAGAAACACACGGCTGATCAAACGAAACCTGCACATTCATAACATGAAAAAAGAAAACTTTAAAATGGGAAGCCAACAACAGCAATCTTTCATTGCTCAGAGTAACAGAGTTGATGCAGTAGGTTGCGAAGTAGTCACGCAAGGTGTTGGTCCTTCTGCTGATATGGCTCAGATTTGAGGGAATTAGGGGGTGATTGAGAGAGAATGAGGGAGGCGACGGTGATGGCAGTGAAGGGGAGAGGGGGCGACGGTGATGCAGTGAAGGGGAGAGAATGAGCGAGGCGGCTGGAAGGGGAGGAAAATAATGTGGTAGGATTTTGTTATATTGATTTTGGACCATTGGATGTGTGTAAGTAATGGTCTAGATTAATTTACAAATCAATCCGTGTGAAATTAGAAAGCCAATCAAATGAGTGTATTTGTGTTTTTGCTGGATGAATTTGGACCATTGGATTAATTTATATTTAATGTATTTAATGGTGAAGATGTTGCTTGAGGTAATGATCCATGTGAATATATGTGTTCTAATGATTTATTACCACCTCTTATGTTTATTTTTTTTTTATCAAAAAAAACTTTTAATGATCATAATAATTAGTAAAAATAATTATTAATATACCTAATAATTGAATAATATACAATAAATAAAAATTATGATAATAATATCGAAAAAAATATGTAAAACAACAAAATAAATTAAACTTCTAATAAATATTAATCTGCCTAAGCCTTGAATTTCACTCTAAATCCTAAAATAACAATGCCTAAAAATATAATTTATTTATAATAATAATTTCATAATTTAAACTTCTAAGAAATATTAATATACCTAAGTAATAATTGATATTAATAAATTATAAAAAAAATACTTATTAACAATAATAATAATTTAATCTTTAAAATAAATATTAATAATGCTTATTACTATATCCCAAATCTCATATACTTATACCCCAAACCTTAAATCCTAAATCATATACATATACCCCAAACCCTAAAAAGATGATTTATTGATAATAAGTAATAATTTTTATATAACTTTTTGTAAAAAATTTCACAACTAACCAACATATCAAATAGTTTTATTTATCCAAAAAAATATAAAAAAAAATTAAAAAAGCATATATGTTATTGTCCGTCCCTCTTCTATTATATACTTTTATTTTTTAAAAAATTCTTAACTTTTTTTATATAACTTTTTGTAAAAAATTTCAGTACTAACCAACATTTCAAATAGTTTTATTTGTCAAAAAAAATATAAAAAAATAAAAAAGTATACTCCCTCCGTCCCAATAATTGCTTCTCATTTTTTGTCAAGCACGCAAATTAAGAAAATGGGGGGAAGAAAAAATGTTGTAAGTGTAATTTGAAAATAGGAGAGAGAATGAGTGGAGAAAATAGTAAATTATAATGGTGTTGTGAGTATTAAAATAATGTAGGAGAGAGAATGAGTGGAGGGAATAGTAAATATTTTTTTGCCAAAAAAGGAAAGTGAAAGCTATTAACGGGACACCCAAAATGGCAAAATGGGAAGCTACTATTGGGACGAAGGGAGTATATGTTATTGTCCATCTCTCTTCTATTATTTACTTTATTTCTTTAAAAATTCTTAATTTTTTTATATATATTTTTTTTTTTAAAAATCACTACTAACTAACATCTCAAATAGTTTTATTTATCCAAAAAAATATAAAAAAAAATAAAAAAGTATATATGCTATGGTCCGTCCCTCTTCTATTATATACTTTTATTTCTTTAAAATTCTTAACTTTTTTATATAATTTTTTTTTAAAAAAATCACTACTAACTAACATCTAAAATAGTTTTATTTGTCCAAAAAAATTAAAAATAAAAATAAAAAAGTAAATGCTATTGTCCATCTCTATTTTTTCTATTATATACTTTCATTTCTTTAAAAAATCTTAACTTTTTTATATAACATTTTTTTTTAAAAAAATTCACTACTAAATAACATCTCAAATAATTTTATTTATACAAAAAAATTAAAAAAAATTAAAAAATAAATGCTATTATCCGTCTCTTTTTTTCTATTATATACTTTCATTTCTTTAAAAATTCTTAACTTTTTTATATAACTTTTTTTTTAAGATAAATACTAACTAACATCTCAAATATTTTATTTATTCAAAAAAGATAAAAAACTAAATGCTATATAATTTATTTACTGACGGATTTAATTTGTCGGTAAGAATATGTAATTTATTTACCGACGGCTTTTAATCCGTCAGTAATTAAATTCGTCACTCTTTCGTTGCTACCCTAAAATAAAAATTTAATAATTATTTTAAATCATTTAGCAACGACTCAGATCCGTCAGTAATAATATATAATTGATTTACCGACGGATTATAATCCGTCGGTAATTAAATCTGTCACTAATCCGTCGTTAACCTAAAATATAAATTTAATAATTATTTTAAATAATTTAGCAACGACTCAAATCCGTCGGTAATAATATGTAATTAATTTACCGACGGATTTTAATCCGTTGGTAATTAAATCCGTCACTAATCCGTCGCTAACCTAAAATATAAATTTAATAATTATTTTAAATAATTTAGCAACGACTCAAATTTGTCGGTAAAAATATCCGTCGCCATTCCGTCATAAATTCGTCGGTAAAAAAGTGCGCAAATTTTTGGCGCCAAAATGGTGACGGATTAGAGACGGTATGGAATCTGTCGGCATATTCGTCACTAAATTCGTCGGTAATCTCGTCCTAATTTCGATTTTTGTTTTTCACTCTAGGTCGTTGCTATTTCGTCGCTAATCCTTCGATATTAGCGACGGATTAATTTCCGTCGGTATCTGTCAGTTTTCTTGTAGTGAATAAGGGTTATGTTGGCATGACCGGATTCTTGTAGGGAAGAATGATAAGTCAAGATTGTATTTGTCCCTCGTAAATAGAGATGTTTGCTTGGGCCCCTCGATGAATAGTGTTGATGAAATGTATGGCCATACTCAAGAGATTTGATAGAGATCAAATGCACTTAGATTATCAACATATTCGAAATCGAGAAAGCATTGAACAATATAAGTTGACGTGGACCATGACTTATGTTCAATATGACATCGTAAGACAAAGGGATTGTGGCAATGATCTATCAAGGAATCAACCTTTGATGTTATATTTAATTTGGTGGATATAATGGTTTGCTAGAGACTACTTATATCTTGTGAGAATCGATATTTCGACTCACTACCAACATAAATATATTTCCTATAGGGTCACACACAAAGAACGAATTAAAAAATGGCTCAAATCTGGAAAAAGCAAGGGCCAAAATGAAGGAACGACTCGTGCCCATAGGCACGACTCGTGCCATCAATCATCACGACTGATTTCTTGAGCACGACTCGTGCAACGACTTGAAAAGGGAATGAACGAATCGTGCCCATAGGGACGACTCGTGTCGTCGCTGCTGGAAGGTCCGTTTTTGACTTGGATTAGGTTTTTCTTCCTAAAAGTTAGGAATATTTATAAAGTATAAATAGACCCTTTTTCCTCAGCCAAGTTACACGAAAATTAGGGTTTATGAAAAACTAATTCATTGATTTTGATTATAAATCAAAGATCAAAACACCATTCCATATTAGTCATAGATTGTTGAAAAGAGTTTCAACAATAGAGGATCATCTAGCAATCCAATAAGATATTGATCTTGGTTTGTTCGCGTATGGATTACCAATGGAGGGTGATTGCTTTATCACCTAAAGCTTGAAGACCTTCCATTGTTGATTCATCACAAGGAAGAACAAGGAGAAGATCAAAGTTTCATCTACGATTCAATCTGGATTACGAATACGTGTACAAAAGACAAAAGCGCAACAAAGGTTAGTAGATCTATATTCATAATTTAATCTATTCATATTAGACGGATTCATGGCTAGGGTTTTGTGATTATGTCAAGTCTTCCGATGCGCATGTTACCCCAAAACCCAACACAGCTGGCCAAGCTAACAGAAGATCAAGTTGTGTGGCAGCCTTATATAGATAGATATGCTCCGGAATACTGCACTCAGGGACGGACCATATGGATGGCACGGGTCCCTCTTATATGCTTTGAGGGGATAGAGTGGCATTTGCCGGATCGTGTTCTGAGGCAGTCTGGCATGCTGCAGGGGGTCCCAGAACCGTGCGACACTCATTCGAACTTGCACAAAGTTGATAGTCATGGAAACAATCTCGTGATCTGGAGCGACCGCCATCAACAATACATTGCGCTTTGGGGACAGCGGCGCCACTTTTTGGCTTTGGGGGTCCCATGCATTCACTATATGCACTACATCGATCCATATATGATTTGGTATCGGAGCATAACGTGCATATTTATGCAGAACCCCCTTCATATAAAGGACGCTGGATACCGGTTGGCTGCCCCTTTCCTAGAGGGCATGGTAAGCTTTACATTTTTCATTATTTTTTCTAGTTTTTTTTTTAAAAAAAAACTTCAACTTATTAACTTATGTCTCATTCTTACTTTTTTGCTATAAAAACAGGTGCAAAACCTTCAACGTATGCACATCACCAATGAGGAGGAGCAGCTTCCGCGACAAGGTGAGATGCGGAGGATTATTAGACACACGCACCACTAACATTAGGGAGCAACAACGACTTGTGCTCTTTCTTACCCTGAACCGGCGATTGGTGCGAATATGGTACCTTTTTATATCAAATTGTGCCTCGTTCTTGCTAGAAAAGCGTATCCCTTTAGCAATTTCATGGTTATCAGGATCCCAAACTGGAAAACTAGGTGCATTATGGTAATCAATGAAGCCTTCTTATTGTCGAGCAGAACTTCCAATATCACTTTAAAAGGGATAATCTGCTCTCTCATACCTTCGATTTTTCGGCGCTTCATAATGAACAAAAGGTGTTTCCACGTCATCATCAATCGGCCCATTATCACCCTCTCCCAAATCGACATCAGAAGCACTACTACCCTCCTGATATTCATCATCATCATCGTCTAGCATTGCATCTACATCAGTGTCTTCTTCTTCATAATCTATATCATCTTCAAAATTATCGTCATTAACAGGATCATTTTGGCATGCCCCATAATCATAATTTGGTGTTTGGGTTGATGCAAGTATTTGTGTACTTGGACCAACCTCTGCATCAAGGTTATAACTCCGTGAATACCCATAAATGGTCTCTTTGTGTAGTATTTCAAACTCAGGAAAGTGTCGATTTTGAATCAATTTCACAACCACATATAACTGCAAATTACCCATCCCCCAAAATTTAGTAAATGATCGAACATTATATTCATACACGCATCATCTTCAATACGGAAAGGGAAGTACTGACCAATCCCGCTATCAAAAGTATGAGGACATCTATAAATGACTTCCAAATCATGTTATGATCGATCTAAGCCCATTTTCTTATATAATTCATCAATCAACTCATTGTATCTCCATCATCAATTAGCCCTAATTGCACATTTTGACCCTTTTTGAAAATGAGGACCATCAAATGGTTGTTCAGCATCACCTCCCTAATAGCACATGAAAATGATTGAACTCTCATTCATCTTTAACCCTACACTACGAAATCAAAGTGTTAAAACCTACATAACAAAACCCTAACATTTACTCCCTCCGTCCCACTTCACTTGACACTAATTTCCATTTTGGTCCGTCCCACCTCACTTGACACTGTCCAAAATGGAAAGTTTTTACACTCACAACACCAATCAAATCACTATTCTCTCCACTCATTCTCTCTCCTACTTTACCTTTTCTACTCACAACATTTTCTTTAATTAATTATCTCTCTTACTTTTTCTTAGTTACCGTGCCCACCTCTTTGGTGCCAAGTGAACCGGGACGGAGGGAGTATATTTATAATATACTAAAACACAATTAAAAACTTAAATTTTATATCTAAACACAAGTGAAAATAATGATTAAAATGATGTTAATTTACCTTGATTTCTTGGTCTTCAACAATTCAGACGAAATAAAATGATGTAAAGATTTGAGATGATATTTTTTGAAGAGTAAGTTCGAGGGATACGAGAGAATGAGAATGAATCTGCTGTGGAAAAACCTTATCTGTCGAAAATAAACTAAACTCGCTACACCATGTAGTGAGTTCTCTGCAACCGGTCAAACTCGCTACATGGTGTAGCGAGTTCATCTTCGTTAATACATCAATTAATTCAAACGCTAAACATCCTAATTAAACCAAACTCGCTACACGGTGTAGCGATTTTCAACGGTAACTTGTTGAACTCGCTACACCAAATAACGAATTTCAAAAAATTGATTATTTTGAAAAATAGTTTGAAATTGAGTTATTTTGGAAATAAATTTTTAAAAAGGAATTAATTGTGAAAAAAAATCGATATTTACCGAAGGAGTAAAAAAAAAAAAAACATTGGTTCAGCCAAACTCCAAACCAATGTGCTGCCCACCAAACCTCAAACCCATCAACCTGATAACACATTTGATTTGACCCGACATTATTAATCCAACGTTACTAAACCTCGTATAGATAAACTCAAGGGCAAATCCGTCAACTAATTCCTACCGTCTTCCCCTCACCGACTCCGGAGCTCTGAAAAATCACCAAAAAAACTCCGGCGAACACATTTCCTCGGTGACAGTCTCAAATTAGGGTTGCTTACATTCAATTCGATTGAATTTTGACCGGTCGATGAAAATGGCCAAGGGAAGAAATGTTTCAAGGCATCAAGGGAAGAGATCGTCGACGGTGGCTCTGGTTCTTTCGATGCTTCTCATGCTCACCGTCGTCTTGTTAGTTCTTCTCGCCCTCGGAATTCTCTCTCTTCCGGTTCCCTCCGATGATGATTCGACGACGTCGCTTCAGGATCGCATCACTTTTAAGCGCAAGCGACTTCTTATGTAACCCCTCTCTCTCTCTCTCTCTCTCTCACTCTCTCTCTCGATTCATGATTTTGAATTTGGCAGATTTTTGCTGTCTAATTTTGTTCATTGAAGTTTGAATCAGTTTTAATTTAAATTGTTGTTAGTTAAGCTGACGATTTTCCAAAGAAGATTTGATGTGAATTTGTTTTTCCACCAATAACCTTGCAATTCTTAGTAATTTGTACTGAAATGATTATAACTTTATAATCTAAAACTAAAAAATGATACTCCACTCCCTCCGTCCCATAAAAAAAATCTTATTTGCCATTTTTGTTTGTCCCAAAAAGATAGTCCCATTTTCATAATTGTTATGTTAAATCATTTAACTTCTTAAATTGCCAACCCAATTTGAAGTGCCACTCGTGTAATAGATTAGGACATTCATTAGTAAAAGAAAAATTATTAAAAAAAAAGATTTAGGAAATGATTGCTGCTGGTCCCTAAAATAAGTCTTATTGATTCATATACACAAAATAAGAAAGTGAAAAGGATGCTATTTACATGTTGGCATTGTGGGATTGAGACCAGTCAATTAATGGAACAAGCTAATCGAGATTCAAATGTAAACTAACACTCGTCAGAAACTAGTTATTACAAAGATGACATCTTTTTGCAGCAGTTAAAAAACTAATGCTGCACCCTCTTTTAGGAATGGAAGAAGTGTGAATTTTTAAATTTAACTCGACCCTCATCTAGAAGAGTTGGTTTGTTTCTTCAAAACCTTTCACGTGGTTTATAGTGGTTGTAATATGTGTTTCGATTTTTGTTGTATATTTGATCAAAGAGTTGGCTTTGTTTCTTCAAAAACTTTCGTGTGGTTTATAATGGTTGTAATGTGTGTTTGGATTTTTATTGTGTATTTGATCAAACAAATGGTCAGTTTGACTTTAAAGATAGTCAAACTATAACTCTAATCAATTGTACTGAGTTGATTCATTGGATAAAAATCATAACTGAATTTGATGATTTGTATGCAGTGGTGATGGGGATGTGATGGGGAAGAGAGGAGATCAGTGGACGGAGATTCTTTCTTGGGAGCCTAGAGCTTTCCTATATCATAATTTCTTGGTGAGTTTGACAAGCCTATTAGAGACTTGTTCTATTGTTTGCTTTTTAATTTTCTGGACTTACTTTTTAGGTTTTTACTCATGTGATTGTATTGTTAATTTGATGATTAGTCCATGTCATAGTACACTTGCAATATCTTCATATCACTTCCAGACTATCAGTTAGACCTTCATAACCAGCGATTGTTGGTCACATGGAAAGGTTACAAAATTTGCCGAATCGCACAAAAGATCATGATGACATTACTTGGAGATGTAAAGCTTGGATGCAGTAAGTTTTCAAAGGTACTGGAAATTTGATGAGATTGCTTAATGGCTTAGAGCCTGGAGGTAGATAAGTTTTTGACTGGATTTGCACACCTTAAAGGATTAGATGAAGGGTGATTGTGATTTAAGTCCATAAATGACATTATTTCGTAAGTTGAAACTATGGGTAATAAATGTACGAGGGTATTTTACTCCCATGTAAGTATTTGAGTGAGAGGTAGCTGTGGCCTAAGGCTGTGTACCCCTGATATAATTTAAAGACTTCAAACCAGGAGCCGGAGGACACTGCACCTACATAAAGGATCAGACTAATGAATAACGATGCCTAAGGTACAGACCTTTGTTGATATTGTTTAGAGACTTAAACTTCGGATGTGGATAAATCTATGAGGCGTTAAAAATGGCAGTCCTCATGTCCGTCGAAAGCACGCTAATTGTTTAGTTGAAAAACACTTTCCTATTTGTAAATTTAAGATTTTTCATTACTTGCTGTTGCACATAAACTCTGGAATGGCTAAAATCACTTAATTTTTTCCTCGGCAACTGAATGTGTGGTGACCCCAATGGAAGAAAAACAATCACTTATGTTTTAAGGTTTCATCGTTGTGTGGCCCCAAGTGGCAAGGGTTAAAGTAGCAATGACATAACTTAATTTTCTTCGTATCCGTTTGTATTTTTGGAAATATCAGTATGAACCTGAGTAGAAGTAATGGAGGACCAAATCAACGTGGATATAAGTAAAAAAGAATGATGTGAACTTTTGTGCCCTATGTAATGACGTTTTGTATTCGAACAATTTAAATGGTCTATAAGGATTTATGTAGCTGACTATAAGTGATTGAGACTTGGGGTGAGTTGAGTTGTATTTTCTTAATTTCTTTAGTTGTAGTATAAAATGATTTATCCTTCTTACTCCTGTTGACAAGCATGAACTACATTTAGATGATGAATAATTACTTTCAAAAGATTCTTACTTGCAATACTGCATTAAACAGTCCAAGGAAGAGTGTGAGTATTTGATAAGTCTTGCCAAACCCCATATGGTGAAGTCAACAGTTGTTGATAGCAAAACCGGTCAGAGTAAGGACAGCAGGTTTGTATCTCTAATCTCTGCGCATATTGTTTCATTACTTTCTTTCTGTAATTGCTAAACCATGAGTTGTACAACAAAATCCATCTCATGTGTTCAGGGTGCGCACAAGCTCTGGTATGTTTCTGAAGAGAGGACGGGATAAGACCATTCGGGATATAGAGAAAAGAATAGCAGACTTTACGTTTATTCCTGCAGGTATGGGACCTGAAACTATATTAGTGTTTCCCTCTATTGTTAGGATGATCATAAACATTATGAAGCTCTAATATTGCTAGTATCTTATTTTCTATGGCTATTAAGGGCGTGTGTGTGTGTGTTCTGATGAATTGTTATGTGCAAAAGCCCCTTTTCCAGTAGAGTAATTTAAAAATATATGAAGGATTCAAGTTACTTCTTTTGCTTTAATTATAGTGTGACAGTAGGCTTTGTCTTTTGGTGAGTGGTGCAGCTGTATTTATATAACAGAGCTTAATTTGAATATAGACAAAGGTCACTAGCATGTTCGCGTGAAAAGTCACCATTCAAGAAAACTACAAAATAGAAACATATTGGGTGTGCTTGGTTTGTAGATTTCTTGGTTTATGATTTAGCTTCAATATTTTTTTTGTTTTATGTGTGTGAGAGGCATAGTTGTCAAAGGCAACCGCCCGCCTCGCCTTTTTGGCGCCTTGGGGGGGGGGGCTGTCGCCTTTTTGTAGCCAGGCAGGCGGATGCGCGTCTTTCTTCCTGAGCAGTACGCCTTACTAGCCTTTTTGCCGCTCGCCTCTCGCCTTTTTGCATTTATTTCAATTTTTTTTCCAGTCCCTTGTTCTTCAAATTTTCATTTTTTTTTTGCATGACTTTAGAACTTAATTTCTTTTCTCGATAACATTGAAAGTTTAAGTTTATTTCACTTACTTAAACTAGTACTTGTTTTGTTAATTTGAACTTCTTAATTTAAATTCATGTGTCTTTCGTCTTAGAATTCTCACTTTTGAGGTTTGTATTAAATTTGAATACTACTCCCTTCGTCCAGACTAAGAGTCCTACTTTTCATTTTGGTACGTCATACCTGAGAGTCCTACTTTGCTTTATTCCCAATATAGCAAATATTGAATAGTGTTTTGGACATTTATATCCCTGTCCTTTTGTAGAATTACAAAAAAAATAATGTTTTACTTACTACCCTTCTTTTTACTCATTTGAATGATCAATAATATTTTGGACAATTATGTCCTCAACCCACTTGCAATTGCATACTCATTTTTTATTGGTTTCTTGATAAGCGTGCAAACTCTTGCTAGGACTCCTAGTTTGGGACAGAGGGAGCATATTATATGTGAAACTGTGATATTTATTTAATATTTGATTCTTGTTCATAACATCTTTTATGCTTTGTTTATGCATGTATATATATTTTTTACTATTTTTTTGTTCTATTTTTCACCTTGCTCGCCTTTTTGCCGCCCGCCTCTCACCTCGCCTTTCGCCTTTTCCAAGTATATCTCGCCCACCTCTCGCCTTTCGCCTTTGACAACTATGACAACTATGGTGAGAGGGGGGGGGGAGAGAGAAGCCAGTAGGAGAGGAAGTCCAAAATCCAGAAGAAAAAAAAATCTTCAAGTCCTCTATTAAATTATGGCCATTTTTCTTGGTTTCTTTGTATTGTAATGTGGATCACTTTTCAAGGGATCTTAAGGTGGTTGTCATATGATGCCTAAGTAAACAGAATAGTGTTTGGCCAAAGCCTTGTTAAAGCTTCAAGTTCTTGGGCATATCTTTGTCATGGGACACTTGTGAAGTTAGAATGGACATAAGTACATAACTAGAGGAGTTCCTTTTCTCCTGGCTTTGTCTCCCTTAAGAGCAATCTGAGAATTTAACATGTCAACTATGCTTATTCAATTAAGACTTCATATATATACATATATATATATAAAGAGTCTCATATTCCTTTTGGGATGTTTCAAAAATAGAGTCCCATCACCGTTTTTTGGAAAGCTGGAATAACTTGTGTCCACAAGATTTTGAGGGATCCACAATTGAAGCTTTTGTAGATTGCTTAGTTAATTGTACCTAAAACTTCATGTAAATTAAAATGCGACTCTTATTTCATAATGGAGGGGGTAAATCTTTACGAGGGGTTGGGGGCAGCTGGTAAACCTTTGCATTTTTCACAAACAGGCTTTTCTTTACTGCAACAATTTGTCTGCACTACTGGTCATTTTTACTTTGCACGTGCAATCGTATTGTATATGTGGAATTTAGTTGACAAAAACACTTCTGATATCTTGAATTGTTATTAACAGAGCATGGAGAAGGACTCCAAGTTTTACATTATGAAGAAGGGCAAAAGTACGAGCCGCACTATGATTACTTTCTGGATGAATTCAACACCAAAAATGGAGGTCAACGGATAGCTACAGTTCTCATGTATCTGTAAGTTTAGTGGTTCCGGTAGTCATTTCACAGGATACTATTGTGCACTAAATCTTCTCAAATAATATTTTAGAAATTCATTTTTCTTGCTATTCTGGCAGGTCAGATGTTGAGGAAGGAGGGGAGACAGTTTTCCCCGCTGCCAAGGCAAATTTTAGTGCTGTTCCATGGTGGAATGACTTATCCGAGTGTGCTAAAAAGGGTCTGTCAGTGAAACCTAAAATGGGTGATGCATTGCTTTTCTGGAGTATGAGACCTGATGCCACTTTAGATCCGACTAGTTTGCATGGTAAGTGTACATATTTCATATTTCTAAATTAATAAATAGAGTTATGTTGTTCATGAGTTATATTTCAAAAGAATTATATTAAAAGGAAAATCAAAGTACATGCAGATGGACAAGTCGTCGTCCATCTACAAAGAACAAAACAAAATGCATGAATTCTAGATTAAAAAATAGCAGCCGCAATCCAGATATCTATTAACATCTGATACGCCAATAATCTTATGAAATATATATGCTCTTTATTTCTTTCAGGTGGTTGCCCTGTTATCAAGGGGAACAAGTGGTCATCTACTAAGTGGATGCATGTAGGCGAGTACAAGATATGATTCATTACTCCCGCTAGGTACTTCACATTACTCAGTAGTCATTTTTTCTAGCTAACCATGTTTTGGTTATTCTGACTTGATACTCCCTCCGTCCCGAAATGATCTTCTCACTTTTTTTGTTGTTAATATGAAGGTATTTTGAGCAATAACTTTAGATTGATTTAATTATCCCACTGATTTTTTAAAACTTGTTATCGATACACCATTAGTAAATAATATCAATAACAATTTTTAGATGTCATTCGGATAATTGAATCAAGCTAAAATTATTGCTCAAAGCACCTTCGCGTTAATGACAAAAAACGTAGGAAGATCATTTCGGGACGGAGGGAGTACACATTCTTTATATCTGCTAGGAGATTAATAATAACTTCATCACAATGTTAGAGAGGCACTTCATGTGTTTTTTTCCCTTGATGTTTTAAGAGGATGGGGATTAATATTATGCTAATAGAAATAATCCATATATGTTGTTCCCATAATTGAGAATTTCGGCAAAAATAACATTTGGGCCACTCAACTTTGACACATTAATCACATAGGCCACCCAAATCCCTAAATTTTCAACATTGCCACGCAACTAACAAAACATATGCAAGCAACCCCTAAAGTGTTGCGCTTTATACCCTCTTAAAAAGGAAGGAAAAAGAAAAAAAATCCGCAATCTTTTTGGATACATTATAACCTGTTTTAAATTTAAATATGTTTGTTGAGTTGGTCTTACAAAAAACGCGTTTTTTTTTCTAAGCTTAGGAAAAAGCGCGTTTTTTTCTAAGCTTAGGAAAAAACATTTTTACACCGGCACTTAATATACATGCACCGGCACTTTTTTACACTGGTACTTTGTTACACTAACACCGGCACTTTTTACACTGGCACTTAATATACATGCACTGACACTTTTATACACTGGCACTTTGTTACACTAACACTGACACTTTTTACACTGACACTTAATTTTTACACTGGCACTTTGTTACACTAACACTGACATTTTTTTTACACTGGCACTTTGTTACACTGGCACTGGCACTGGCACTAGCGGGGGAAACAAAACACGTTTTTTCTAAGCTCAAGGAAAAACGCGTTTTTTTGTAAGATTTTGGCTTGTTTCTTAGTATTAATCTGAAATACTTTGTAATTACATATTCATTTTTTTTTTTCAATTTTCACCTCATGATTTATTATGCTAGAAAAGGAAATCCAATTTGGAAAGGTACCATTTACAGGATTTCATGGGGGCCATGAGTTAATAAGGGTAAAGAATATGGGGCCATCATAATCATTTCTAAAAGTATATATGCCGTTCTTCCAGATCTGGTAATAAGGAAAGCAATAATTAGTTCCTCTATATTGCATTGTTCTCTTTTCCCTGGAATATTTAATGTCTCGAGTCAATTATTTCTGTAAAGATCTGTATTATAAATAAAAACCACCACCATTGTTTTCTCCCTAAGTTCCTTTGTGCTGTAAACATCACTATTCACAAATGGCACTCTATAATTATGGTCTGTCGAGTTGTCCTTTCTCGTGTTTCATGTGATTTACCTATCTTTCCCTCACTTTCTATTTCTTCTCTTTCCAGGGTATATGACGTATTGAAGTAGAATATAGTGCCCTCTGCGTCTAGAGGTTGCTTCGGACAGCATTTCTCTGCCTCAAGCGTCCCATGTAAAGCATATATAGCTCAGGTGCCTTGCTGTCGTAGAATTCAATGGCCTTCTGAATGTCAATTACTAGAACTGCATCTCCATCTTCTTTCCATACAAATATTCATTTTTTGCTATACGATTCTTTTAGAAATTAGAATGCATCGGAGCCAAGTGACTAGTTGACATCTATTTGTATTTACTTAGGGGTTCATGCATACTAAAAAACATCCGACGGAAAAGAAATAGAAAGTTATACCAAAGATTCTGGTCTCGACTTTAATGCTCCACTGTTGTTTTGATAGCAAGAGTTTTACTTGGCATATCAGTTTCTTTCGAAAAAAAAAAGTCTCTCGTTTCATGATCATTTGCGCGCAAGGTATCTACATACATCCGTGGCTCTAAAGTCGTGTTTTGCTTCTACCATGTACTTCATTTTTGCTACCTTTAGTAGTGTAGTTTGTCTTCGTTTTCGAGTTTAACTGCAAATGCTGATGATGAGAAGTTGAGATGAGATGGACCTCTAAATCATTCATGGCGGAGCAGAAATCATCCAGTTGATCCTGATCCACTAGAATTGCTCCATAATTCAGTGGTCAACCATCTTCTAGGTATTTGGATTTCCTTGCTCCAGGAGAGAGAGAGAGAGAGGAGCTGTTGCAACTCTTCTCTGTATGATCCAGATTAATATGATACTCCCTCCATTTAACTATTTTTATTTAAATAAATGTTCAAATTTCATTTTAAGAAATATTTTGAAAATGTGCTTTTTATACATTTTAATGGCAAAAATGCGTAAATATTTTTGTTATTTAATATTTAAATATTTAGTTGTATAAAAAAAAACATTTATTTTGGGACAAATATTTCTTGAATTTGGATATTAATTCATAAGGTGGATAAATGTAGCAAAAATTCGACCCTCCTCATCAAGGATATTGGACCAAGATAATTTCAATTTTATGATGCAGCAATAGTTTATATACCATTATAATCAGTTTGTCAGGTCAAAAACATTAAACATTATACTCTCTATCTCGAAAATAAATATTAAAAGATGGGCAGACTACAATTTAGAGTCTGAACTAATATAAGAGTGTTCTGGGGGGGGGGGGGGGTCTGACAACTGTTTTTTGGTTCATGGCCTTAAGTTTTAAATTTTAATCCGTTGAGGGTTTTTGATGAAATTCGTTAGAAAAATCAATTAAGTAACATGTAATGTGCACGTGATTAACAAATTGGTTCACATTGAAGTTTATTTTCCATTTAAAAGGTTTAAATAAAAATTTCTAAATTAAAAGGATTAAAAGAGAAAGAGCTCCCTCCTTCTTCCCTAACGTATCTTGTGAAAGTTTGATATACATTGTTGAGTTACTATCTAATAGTTTAAACTTTTAGATTAAATGATAACTCTAACATATCTTACCCACCACCACCACATCCTTCGGTCACCACCAATTTCCGCCTCCGACCACCCTAACCATTATTGTTCCACCACCTCCGCCACCACCACCTACACAAGCACCATGCCACCATCACAAAAATCATCTCACCCACTTTTCAATCGCTATGCATTAGACGTGTCCATCCGGTTAAAACCGGCGGTTAAAAAATCCGTTAAGTCCTAACCGTAATCTAACCGTTAACCGAGTACTAACGGTTACGGTTATACGGTTAACGGTTATATCCGATTATCACGGTTAACACGGTTAAAAATTGACTTTTTTTTTCTTTTTCAGATTAGTCCTTTTGTTAAAAAACTAACTGAAAATCTTTAAAAAAACTAACTGGAATTTCAAAAAACTAACTGAAATTCTGAAAACTAACTGGAAACGTTAAAAAACTAACTGAAATTTCAAAAAACTAACTGAAATAAAACTAATCAAAACGTTAAAAACCGATCAAACGTTAATTCAAATTATTAAATTATTCAAATCTGGCCGGTTAAGGCGGTTATAACCGCCGGTTATTTAACGGTTATAACCGGTTAAATAACCGACGGTTATAACCGCCGGTTAGACGGTTTGAAAAAACTTTAACCTTAATCGAACCGGTTAACCGCCGGTTTCGGTTAATCCGGTTACGGTTAATCTGGTTAACGGTTTTGACCGGTTACGGTTACGGTTATTAACCTCCGGTTAGCCGATTCCGGTTAGATTTTGGACACGTCTACTATGCATACACTTTTTTTGCCTCTCAATCTCCTTTCCCTTATCAAATCTTCCCCAATTAATCAAATTGTTCTCATTGAAATTGCTGGTTTTTGTTTGATTTTTTCTGGAAAGAAAGAAAAGGTTGAAATCACTGATGAGGGTAAAACCCAAAAACCCATTTGAATATATTTTCGGAGGGCATTTTCGAAAGTTGAAATCGTCGGTGATGTCGGCGCCGAAGTGTGGGAAGACGAAATGTGGGCTCCTCCCAACACCCGGAACCTTTAAAAACGTGTCCCAGGATGGGGAGTCCCAAAATACCAATTCAAAAAAAAAACTACTTTTCTTTACTTAACTTGAAAAGTAACAACCCGTTTTAAAAACAATTTCAAAATAACCTCTTTACACGGAGGCGATATATAAACCTGCTTTAACAAACACAACCTGTTTTTACAAACCATATAACTGGAAAGGCTTACACCAGCCAACCATAAAACAAATCAATCTCAAACTGAATTACAACACAACTCAACTGAAACATGTTTATGAAAGTTTTATATACAAAACATTTTCCAAAAGAATAACCACCACAATTCCCAACTCCCCAGACCAATACATACCCTGACAACCAAAAGATGTCCAAACTCCTCCCCGGCCTCACTGGTCCGGTCTTCCTGTCTCAGCGGGATCTAAAACAATAAAGGGAGAAGGGGTGAGATAAAATCTCAGCAAGCTATTATGTATGCAACAATATGCCATACAAGATGCAACACATAAACAGGTTGCTCAACAAATATGCAACACCAAATAGGTTGCTCAATAACCACATTGGAAAACAAGTAAACACTTTACAGTACCTTTCCCTTTACCTTTTTCATCTGAATCATAGGTAGTACTACGGTGGGAGTCATACTCCTCTCATTTTGTGAACTGCTAGTGCATATTCACATCTTATACGACCCCTTACAGAGATCCATATAAGCTACCTCGCTATCTTGTGAACGGTCGTGCCTATCCACAGAAGCTGAACCCCCAATCCGTGGCCACAGAAGGGAGTGAACGGTTCAAGTATAAGGCAATCCAAACACCTTATGAAATATTTTCTCATAAGTGATGGTATCCCATATACTCCCGAATCTCAGCTGATACAACTATATTCAAGCACATAACAGATACTTGAAATTAAGTCCACCCAATGGGACATCAACACACATATATATATATATATATATATATATATATATATAACATGGTACTGCAACTCATGTTAAACCAATGAAATAGTGCAACACGTATTTAAACACTATGTGCACAATCAATTATGAATATGTAAACACTTATGGCAACGTATATCACATAAGTCCTACACATTCGTTACACAATATGTAAAACAGTAACAGGGTACTACCACTTCCTGTCCAAACCAAGTAAGTAGCGCACTACACAACTTAGGCACTATAAGAACAAATAACCCTATACAGGTCATCACGTAAGGATACAATATCATATACTTAACCCTACGCATTCACAATACAACATTAAACACCTTCTCTTAAGGTTTCAAGTTCAAATACCAAGTTTGTCTAACTTTGGTTCAAGTTCCATAATTGCCTCTCAACCATTTTCAGGTCAATATTTAAAGCCTTTCCCACTATCATTTTGGGCCATTTCAAATTTCATTGTGTAGTACTAGTGTTGTACTAGAAGTATAGTTAAAGAGGAACTAAATCCGTACTAGTTTGATTAAGTTTAAATACTTGAAAGCTGATACCAAGAAAATTGCACCGAATAGTTTGCAATAATATAAGATCAGCCAAGAGAACAATGAATAAGGCAGCTATATGTCCTAGCCTAATGAGTACTCCAAAAAGGCAGTAATATGAAGCTCAGCGGTCAAACCTGGTCAACGTGATATAGCATTCCTATAGTATAAGGTTGATTCTTGCTCCCTTTTTTTCTATATAATATTATTCGTATAATCCATCCAATGAAGATTTACAAAAAAATTAAAAATACTAACCCACCGAAATCTAATGGCAGGATACTAATTAAGACTGACTCACTATATTCCTTCAAACCCAAATTTCCATTTATTCCAAAAAAAAAATAAAAACAAATAAACTACCAAAAATATCAAGAACCATTTATATCACCTAATATCATTATTTAACACTGGATGAACAATTATTAAAAGAAATCATAATAACTTACTAAAATAGGCCGAAATAAAATGAAGATGATGGATATATTTTCATATCCATTTTATACGTTCTAAATTCTATTTATTGCAAAATTTCCGAGTAAAATAGTAGTTTAATTATTTTGTTAGTGTTATTTTATTTTCAAGTTGAAATGGTGGAAATTGGGTGGTTTAAGGTGGAGAAAAGATTAAAATTCGAGACGGAGCGAAACGAATCCAAAGAAGTACTAAGGAATTATTAAATAAAGAAAAGAAGAAAAAGAAATCAAGCTGCTGGCTGGCCAAGCAATCAACGGCGGCCGCCCTTGTTGGGCCGAACCTCTTCGGCGACCGCCCAAGCAACTACGGCGTCCGCCCAAGCATTTTTCAACGCCAAGGCCATTTTCGTGGCTGTTTGGTTTATTTTGTTGGGCCTCCTTGTTTTTCCTTGGACCTTAGCCCATTTAACAGCCCTAATCAGCCTTGACCCCCCTTTTTGTATAAATAGAAAATGTTGTCATTTTCTAGGTTTTATGTTTTATTTTTGGGGAAGAAGGGAGGCAACTCCCATTTTTGGGGACTTCTTCATTTCTTCCTATTTGTAAGTTTTTTCTCTTATTTTTATTTTAGTGTTTTATTTTTATGTTTATGTATAACTAAGTTTCTATTTCATGGATTGGATTTAGCTTTATTGCCTAATTTCATGCCATAAATCATTTTATCATTGTGCTTTCTCTCTCTAGATCATCTTAGCATTTTAATTGGGTTTTCAAGATTGCAATTTTAGATCTAGTCTCTAATTGGTCTTTTCAACATATTTGTGTTTTTGATTCACTATTGATTTGGGGATTTTAAACAAAGGCACATGCTTTGGTGATAAAAATTGGTTTGATTCCGTTATAGAAGTTAAATTGATTTTGGTTCTTTTAATTCTTTTGATCTTATTGCTTCCTAAATTAATTGCTTGAACTTGATTTGCGAAAAGTGATTAATTTTGGAAAGTGAGAGTGTAATCCGGCCGTCTCATCGTCCAACTCTCTATTAAAATGAATGAACCCTAGTGAGAGTGCACATACTTAGTCAAAATTGGCATGAAATGGGTAATTTAGTGAAGTCCAATCCGTGAAACTCGTTTAATATTGTTAACTCTAGTTGTTAATTGTGCTTGTTTTTATTTGTTCTTATTTGCAAGTTTACTTGTTTCTTATTAGTTTTAGTCTTAAAAACCAACCCTCCCCCCTTTTATTTGTTTTTATTACTTTAGTATACACTACTCAAATCGACTTAATCACCCAACAATTCTTCGTGGATCGACCCCTTACTTGTGTACGCTATCACAACGACACTCGTACACTTGCGAGGTGTTTTTATTACAAGTGGGAGTTTTATCCCATCAAGTTTTTGGCGCCATTGCCGGGGAATTGTTTAGGTTGAATTTGTTGATTTAGGTAGTGTAAATAGTTTAGGTAGTGTAAATATTTGTGTAGTGTAAATATTTGTGTGGACTCAAAGATGCATAAGTTTGGCATTTATGAGTCGTGTGTTTATTGTGGATTATACTCACATGCTTCATATGAGTGTCCTTCGAGGACGTATTCTTTTGAGTGCTATCCACAGGTTCAAGAAATGAGTCTGTTCCATCCGTGCCAACAATATGAACATTTTCCCGACTCCTACAATCATGAGTGGGAAAACCAAAGCCAAGCATGGAACACTTATGAGCCACATTCTTATGATCCACCCCAACCTAAAGAGCAATCAAGGGATGAGGATCTGACAAGATGGAAGGAGGAAAATCGTCAGCAACAACAACGATTAGATGCAACCATGGATAGGGTGGGAGCACACGTGACTAAAATACTTGAGGCATTGAGGGGTTGGGGGCAAGATACAAGTTCGGTCCCTCCAAAACAATATGAATGGGAGGATGATTCCGATTGTGACGAACTTCCAACTCTCTCTCTATCTGCTACTAATGTTATTGTGGTTGTTGATGATGATGAACTGAGTGGGCCGACTGAAGAGGTAGAGAAAACATGGCATGACCAAGTGTGTGATGAAATTGAGTTGGCCCTATATGAGGTGGAAGAAAAATTTAAAGATGATGGGGACGTGATTGTTGATGAGGTTGGGCCCGATCAAATTGACGAACAATCCCTCAAAGAAGATCTTATCTATCCCATTGAAAGTGTGAAAGTCTCCTTCATTCTTGTACCTCCCCCTGTTTGTGAGGGTGAAGAAAGTGGCAAAAAGTTGGAAGAGGAAAAGCCCAAAAAGATGAAATGTCAAAAATTCCCTTGGGCACAAAATAATATCCAAGCTAAGGGAATATACATGGGGCTTGATCTGAAAGTGAAGACCCGCGAGACGGTGAAGTGGGCAAAAGGAAGGAAGGTGAAGGTTAAGATAACCTTGGATCCGGTCGAGCTAACGACCTTAATCAAAGCGCTAGTTGGGAGGCACCCCAACATGGTATGACTTTAATGCTTTCAGTTTTTAATTCCCGTCTTTTATTTTATGTCTTTTACTTTTCATCACCCCCCCCAAATTTGAGTTTTGCTTTCTTTTGGTTTTCATGCCATGAGGACATAGCACTATTTAGGTTTGGGGGTGGAAGTATATTTATCATATTAGTGTAGGATGTCTTGTTAATTGTTTATTTTATTAAAAAAAAATCGAGTCAAATTGTGTCTTCCTCTCATTTATTGAGGGGAAATGTTTGAACTACGGTGACCTGAGCCTATTTCAATGAGTAGTCCGCTCATTGTTTTGGGGACGTAGGCAACCTTTGGTGCGGTCAAGATTTAAAAAAAAAATTGAAAATTGTGTTGCTCACTTTATAGTTGGGTTGCCACCCATGGTTTGTGAAGTTGTGATAAGTTGTTTTTGGGTTCTTGCATCTTATGTGCCATCTTAGTTATAAAAGTAGAGTTGCATTAGAACATACCTATTTTGCTTCTCTTTTCACCACAACACTTTGCTTGCACGGGATCATGGTCACCAATTTAGGTGACCGTTATGGGATTACTATACATATCCGGGGTAGCTAGAACACGATTGCACAATTGTCAATAACAAGTCAATAGTTTATGAGATATTGGGCATGGCTTATGTGGTCAACTTAGGAGTGTGGGATATAATGTTGATAAGGGGCAAATATTTGATGTATTATTCATTGCAAAAAAAAAAAAGAAGAAGAAAAGAAAATAAAGGTGTCTTCGTAAAGAAGAGTCATGGAATGGCAAGGATCAAAGCACAAAAAAATGTCAAGTATTGAATCATGTAATCCTTGGTACCGATTCCTACTCCAAGATTGAATTAACTTTCTTGTACCTACGAAGACACTAATTTGTGCTTAGTTGTTTAACTTGCCCCTTAAATTGTCAAAGTTGAAATAGCCATGATAGGAAGATGGTAAAGCTACATTTTGAGTGGAATACTTATTTGTAGTGAGGTTCTAATGTAAACTAGATAACTTCCTAAGCCATGTTCCCAATGTGGATTAAGCGGGTTGACAATTGTGTGAAAGTGCTTATGGTAACCTTTCTATGCTTTTTGCATCATCATTTAGGATATTTCTTTAGTGAACCCATAAATTATCTTACTTTGTTGGCAATGATCCCTCCTCACATCTCTTCACGGTGAAAAGAATCTTAATTGGTATGTGTTAGTGCAATGGTAAGTTTATGTTTATGATGGCACATGACGGATTGCAATTTTGGAAAGAATTTTGAGACCGATGGTGGCAAACTTTTTATATTGTGAATAACATCCAAAAATATATTTTTATTTGTTTGCTTGGTCATTTTTAATTTTAGAATTATGGGTAGTATTTAGTATATTTGTGTTTTATTTTACTCGGGAACGAGCAAAAGATAGGTTTGGGGGTATTTGATGGATATATTTTCATATCCATTTTATACGTTCTAAATTCTATTTATTGCAAAATTTCCGAGTAAAATAGTAGTTTAATTATTTTGTTAGTGTTATTTTATTTTCAGGTTGAAATGGTGGAAATTGGGTGGTTTAAGGTGGAGAAAAGATTAAAATTCGAGACGGAGCGAAACGAATCCAAAGAAGTACTAAGGAATTATTAAATAAAGAAAAGAAGAAAAAGAAATCAAGCTGCTGGCTGGCCAAGCAATCAACGGCGGCCGCCCTTGTTGGGCCGAACCTCTTCGGCGACCGCCCAAGCAACTACGGCGTCCGCCCAAGCATTTTTCAACGCCAAGGCCATTTTCGTGGCTGTTTGGTTTATTTTGTTGGGCCTCCTTGTTTTTCCTTGGACCATAGCCCATTTAACAGCCCTAATCAGCCTTGACCCCCCTTTTTGTATAAGAGTAGGTCTGCTGAGAAACGCGTTTCTCCATAACTATGGAGAAACGCGTTTTTAATAGCCAGAAACTATACGTTTGATAACCAGAAGAAAATTTCTGGATATCAGTCTCAAAGGGTTCTGGATATCCAGAAGCTTTGGAACGGATATCCAGAAGCCTTTGGGCGGATATCCAGAAACATATTTGAAGCCAAATTCAAGGCCAAGACCACAAATTGCTTATTGAAGGTTTCTGGATATCCAGAAACCTTCAAATGTATATCCAGAAACCATTAAATGAATATCCAGAAACATATTTGAAGCCAAATCCAAGGCCAAGACCAGAAAATGCTTATTGAAGGTTTTACGGATATCGAGAACCTTCAAATGTATATCGAGAAACCATCAAATGAATATCCGAGAAACATTTTGAAAGTTTCACGGATATCATTTTGAAGGTTCACGGATAGCACTTTCATAAGCTTACGGATATCCTTTCAAAGGGTTGGATATCCAGAAACACTGAGGCGATATCCGAAGTAACCATGGGACAAGGTCATGGCCAATACAAAAAGTTTCTGGATATCCTTTCAATAGCTTCTGGATACCCGTAACCCGTTTCTCCATAACTTATGGAGAAACGCGTTTCTCCCTAGATTTTACGTTTGTATAAATAGAAAATGTTGTCATTTTCTAGGTTTTATGTTTTATTTTTGGGGAAGAAGGGAGGCAACTCCCATTTTTGGGGACTTCTTCATTTCTTCCTATTTGTAAGTTTTTTCTCTTATTTTCATTTTAGTGTTTTATTTTTATGTTTATGTATAACTAAGTTTCTATTTCATGGATTGGATTTAGCTTTATTGCCTAATTTCATGCCATAAATCATTTTATCATTGTGCTTTCTCTCTCTAGATCATCTTAGCATTTTAATTGAGTTTTCAAGATTGCAATTTTAGATCTAGTCTCTAATTGGTCTTTTCAACATATTTGTGTTTTTGATTCACTATTGATTTAGGGATTTTAAACAAAGGCACATGCTTTGGTGATAAAAATTGATTTGATTCCGTTATAGAAGTTAAATTGATTTTGGTTCTTTTAATTCTTTTGATCTTATTGCTTCCTAAATTAATTGCTTGAACTTGATTTGCGAAAAGTGATTGATTTTGGAAAGTGAGAGTGTAATTCGGCCGCCTCACCGTCCCACTCTCTATTAAAGTGAATGAACCCTAGTGAGAGTGCACATACTTAGTCAAAATTGGCATGAAATGGGTAATTTAGTGAAGTCCAATCCGTGAAACTCGTTTAATATTGTTAACTCTTGTTGTTAATTGTGCTTGTTTTTATTTGTTCTTATTTGCAAGTTTACTTGTTTCTTATTAGTTTTAGTCTTAAAAACCACCCCTCCCCTTTTATTTATTTTTATTACTTTATTATACACTACTCAAATCGAATTAATCACCCAACAATTCTTCGTGGATCGACCCCTTACTTGTGTACGCTATCACAACGACACTCGTACACTTGCGAGGCATTTTTATTACAAGTGGGAGTTTTATCCCATCAGAAGATTTAATCAGCTATACTTACTCTAATCGACTCCCTGATCACAAATATAAAGTCAGAATTTGAAACGGAGCAACGGTTGATTTTCTACGAATTTCTGAAGGTAACCCTAGGTTATGGGTTGAAACGTAATACTACAGAGAGAAAGAGAAGATCTGAGAAGGAAAAGCTTCTCAGATAAGCTTTTAAAAGATTTTCATAACAAATCTTACATCTAGGCTCCTCCGAGATCTAACGAATTTCAATCAACCACCTTAAGCTTATTTTTACACAAAGCTCCTCATACTTTTTATAACATTTCCATTTAAAATTTCCAAGTATTATAACTTTAACACATAATTCCCATTTCCTTTATTTAGACATTATATATTTAAAATCAATTTAATAACATCTAAAACCATGTATTTTAGCAATCTAGCCAAATAAACAAGTAATCAAACCAAATAGCATATAATGTATATTGGGGAATGCAATGCACCCCAACCCCACGTGCTTCACGTGTGACTAAAATGTGACTAGGTTTAGGGTCGTGACACGAAAGGAGGCAATGGGTGAAAGGGTAGGCTGGTCGGAGTAGGTAGGTTATTTTTAGGGAAGACGTCGGCGTTCAAAATGAAAATGAAGGGGAGAGAGACGGAAGGAGAGCTTCATGGTGGTTGTTTTTTTGTTACATTTTTTTTCTTGGGGCAATTATCAAATAGTCTCTCATCCTAATGAAAATAACCACCAAGGACACACATTTTGAAGAAAAATCCAACAGGTCCACGCTTTATAATGACACCCCGTTTTTGATAAAGGCACCCCATATGACATAAAAGGGACAGCTGTCGCTGTCCCTTCCCCCCTGCTTTTTCCCTTTTTTTTTTCCTCCCAAAACTTTAAAATGAAATATCTTAAGATCTAGAACTCAAAAAAAAATCTTAAATCACCGTTGTTCTCGTATCGTCAATACGAATCAAACTAGTAGCATTAACATATAATTTGGAGCAAATTTGAGAAGTTCATAGTTGTTACAAGTTCACAGTTGTTTTTGATAAGTTCACAGTTATTTTTTACATTTGTTCTAATAACAATTAAGAGAAGTTCACAGTTGTTTTAGCTAAATTCATAATTTCTGCATGAAAATGACAATTATTTACTTAATTTACACATTTTTTAGTTAAGTTCACAGTTGTTTTAGTTAAGTTCACAGTTGTTTTTAGTCTTTTATAACCTTTATTTTGCAATTTTATGAGATTATTTGATCTATTTGTTAAGTTCAATGTTATTTTTTGTTAAGTTCACAGTTGTTTAGTCCTTTATGGCCTCTATTTTTGCAATTTTATGAGACCTATTTGTTATGTTCACAGTTGCTTTTTGTTAAGTTCACAGTTGTTTTAGTCCTTTATGGCCTCTATTTTTGCAATTTTATGAGATTATTTGATATTTTTTATGTTCACAGTTGTTTTTACTTAAGTTCACTGTTGTTTTTGTTAAGTTCACTGTTGTTTTAGTCCTTTATGGCCTCTATTTTTGCAATTTTATGAGATTATTTGACATATTTGTTATGTTCACAGTTGTTTTTACTTAAGTTTACTGTTGTTTTTTTGTTAAGTTCACAGTTGTTTTAGTCCTTTATGGCCTCTATTTTGGCAATTTTATGAGATTATTTGACATATTTGTTATGTTCTCAGTTGTTTTTACTTAAGTTAACTGCTTTTTTTTGTTAAGTTCACAGTTGTTTTAGTCATTTATGGCCTCAAATTTTGCAATTTTATGAGATTATTTGACATATTTGTTATGTTCACAGTTGTTTTACTTAAGTTTACAGTTGTTTTTAGTCTTTTATGACTCTATTTTTGTTTTTTATGAAAATCTCGAATGATGATTCAAATAAGCTTTGGGTTTCTCTCGGAAGGTAAAGAGGACTTCCCAGGAAGTTAGTAGGCAGAAAACCCTTGCAAAGCCTACAGCAGAAAGGCCCTCTGAGATTGCAAATATATTAATCCCATGTGGGTCCGCCCCTTCCCTAGGCCCCACACATACTGGAAGCTCATCTAGAATCAGGTTGCCCTTTTATTTACAAGTATAAGAATATCATCTGCAAAGGCTAAATGAGAAACAATAGCCCACCGATTTAACCCTCAAACAAAACAGAGAACCAAACATAAGAAATGACAGAAAGGAGCACATTGGCAAGCCTTGAAGCTAAAATAGTTTATAACCCATAATCAGGGTACATAAGAATACAAGCCCACCAAAAGAAAAATCAACTGGTGTGCAATATTCAAGCAGCCTAAGCGTACAAATAAGGTTTGAGAAACTTCATATGAAATAATCGGTTCACCTTCGATCAGGCAAGTAGCACCACGTCACCTCTCCCATATTTTATTCATACAGCTACATACAATTGCATATCTGCAGTGACAAGTCTTTCCAATATACAAGCTCAAACGGTGGTTCTTCGATTATAGCAGTGTTCTAAAAGACCCTGCCTAAGGGCGCCTAGGCCCCGTCTAGGCGCTAGGCCCCTCTCCAACGCCTAGTTCTAAGCCCCGCCTAGGTCTCAACTAATCCCGACTAATCCCGACTAGTCCCCGACTAGTCTCCGCCTAGGCGCTAGGCCCCGCTCCGCCGCCTAGCATCCGCCTAGCGCTTTTTAGAACCTTGGATTATAGATGTAAGATTTTGAAAAGTACAAGAAGAGTACAAATGCAACAGCACTAAGACTGGCAAGTAACCAGTAGAAATAATCCAGATGAGCACGATTCAAGTTATCTGAAAACCAACTATATCGACCCTCTCCACCTGTAGTTTTCTCAATGATTGAGATGAGAAAGCCACTAAGGAAGCTCCCTATACCGAATATACTGAGGTAAAGTGAAAGACCTACACTTTTCAAGTCGCTTGGCACCTGGTCATAGAAAACTCTTGCAGACCAACCATTGTGAATACATCAGCAATTCCAACTAATATATACTGAGGTGTCAGCCACCACACGCTCATTGGGACCGTTATACCTGGACTATCGATCAACCCATGGTCGAGAGCAGTTTCGAGCCGTTTGATCTCAAACATTCGACCGACAATACGGTCGCCGTTCTACTACCGGTTGAATTCGAACGGTCCATAGGCATTTTAGGGAGAGGATAATACAAAATGGCGTCGATTGAGTTGTGATTTTAAAGAAGAAATAGAGAGGAAAGGGAGGGTCATTGGAGTTGGAAAGGGAAGGGTCGCCGAAGGGGAGGGAAGGGTCGTCGGAAGGGAAGGGGGAAGGGTTGGTAGAGAGAGAAAGTGAGAGAAGAGAGAGAGAGGGGGTTAGTTTTATATTTTTTGGGTAGGAAGAACTAGGTGGAATTTTGATTATGAAGCCGGATTAGTTGGTTAAATTTCAAAATTCATGTCTTAATTGATCGTTTGACTTGGGAAGGAGGATCCACCGGTAATTTTCCCTTTTTACTTTTGTCTTTCTATTTCTTTGTTTTTCTTTTTGTTTCTTTGTTTTTCCTTTTTTCCTTTTTCCTTTTTTCCTTTCTTTTTTTGTTTCCAAAAAATATTTTAATAATATTAACTTTCTTAAGTTTTTTTAATCAATAAAATAACTATTTATTGATTATTTAATATATTTTTAATAAATTATATTTTCAAATCAATTTAGAAAATTTTATTTTTTATAAAATTGAAACAAAAAATCATATTAATTGCTTTGTTTATTATTTTATACTTTATTTTTCAAGTTTTATTATTTAGTATTTTAAAATAAATTTTATTTCAATTCTTTTAATTTAGAAATTTTCATTTAAACTCTTTTCAATTTGAACCAATTTGTTAATCACGTGTACGACATATGTCACTTAATTGACTTTTCTAACGAATTTCGTCAAAAAGCCCTTAACATGCAAAAATTAAAAACTTGAGGCCCTGAATTGGCTAAAAAAAAAAAGTTATCGGACCCTCGGTAGAAGACCCCCCTATGAGGAGTTCAGACTATAAATTGTAATTTGCCCAAAAAATAAATAAATTAGTTTTTGAAAAAAAAATTAAATTTTTTTTTTTGGCATTCATTTTAGGATGAATAAAGTATATTTTGATAGACAATATAAAAAAAAAGGATTTTAAGAAATTTTAATAACAAATACTACAAAAATAAGCAATCACTTATCAATATATTTCCTTATTTATTCATAACATACTTACACATATATATCTATAGTATAAATGAGAACTTGTACTTGCTACAGTACCATGAACAGTTTCATAAGCTAAATTTTCCATTTTGCTCTCATTAAGTTGTTCCTTACCCATTTTGCCCTTAAAAAATTATTATTTTTTTTAAATTTAAAAATAAATATTTCTTTTTTAATTTAAAAAAAAAACACGTGTCCTTGAACACGGACTTGCTCTATATTGATATTTTAAGGTTGATAGTAATAAATTTACTAAAAAAAAATGAGATAATGAGCTTGGTACATTTTTCCAAAATTAGACCGTCATCTTGAACTTACTTTGTACATCTTACTTTGTTCATGATTAGTACTTTTTATTGTCATTCAGAAAGTACAAAATCAGCAAGACATTTCCCCCTTAAATAAGCACGAAGTATCTATTTTGGTCAAATTACAAAATAGGGTCCAACATCATGGGGGTAATATCAGTTTGGAGCATAACATCACATTTTGGCGAACCTCACTTATCACTTTATTTGGGAAATACTCCCTCCGACCCGCCCGACTTAGGATTTTTTGAAATGGCACAGGGATTAAGGAAAAGGTAAATGTTGTGAGTGTAATTTAAAAATAGGAGAGAGAATGAGTGGAGGGAATAGTAAATTATAATGGTGTTGTGAATATTAAAATAATGTAGGAGAGAGAATAAGTGGAGAGAATAGTGATTTAAGGTTTCCATTTTGGACCGTCCTAAGTCGGGTGGGATGCCCAAAATGACAAAAAGTCCTAAGTCGACAGAAACATAGGAGGGAGTAGAATTTTTTGATGATTTGATTGATTTCCATTCAAACCCCCCGTTAAGTTGTTGCTTGGGTACCACGTGAGGAATAAGTGAGGACTTTTTGGCCATTTCTGGTCAATTCCTATTAGATATAGTGCAAAAATTATTCTCATCTTCCCTCCCAATGAAATCGACTATAAAATTAGGGCTCTCCTTCAGTGGCGGATCTACACCTAAAGGTTTGGTGTTGCCTATTTTTTATTAAAAAAAAATGTCGCGAAGAAACTAAGATTCAATACGTTTACATATATAAATATAATAGGCTTCAATATGTCAACATTACATAAAATAAACACAGTTTACATTTGATGCTTCCTAGGATTCATGTTTTGAAAATAAGTTAAAATCTCATCATCACTAATTGTCATGAATACATCTCTTTCTACGAAAGTTACCAAACGGTCATTTAACCATTCATCCCCCATCTTAGACCTCAAATCGCCCTTCACCTTCATAGCTGAAAAAACCCGCTCAACACTTGCGGTTGCTACCGGCAAAAGCAAAGCAAGCTTCACAAGCTTATAAACCACACGGTAAGTCTCATTCTTTTTGGATGCCACAAGTGTCGTTGAAAGATCAACAAGCCCTTTCAAATCTGAAAAACGAGAGTCTAGGCGTACATCCATAATATAATTAGCCAATTGATTGCGAATAGATGATTCACATTCTTCCAAAAAATCATTAGGATACAATTGCGTCATCCTCACCAATTTTTCCTCGTCAAAAGAAACAAACAACGAGGAAGGACACAAGCATGCTACACATTGTAATAGTTCGGTGCTTTCCACATTAAACATTTCATCAAGTTCTTTCAATTGCACATCTAAAATGCTAAAAAACAATCATTCTTGTAATGATGTAGATTAGTAACAAATGAATCTTGACGACGAGATTTCTTCAACAAGTAATAAGGTCCATCCATGGCCGGCACATCAATATCATGCCTCGTACAAATTTCAACCACACTATTCAAGAGTATTTCCCATCCACTATCCCTCTTCTGCTGAAGTCGTCGTTTGGCAATTGTGACAAGATTCAAAGCATTCAAGAGATCTTGCTCACGTCTTTGTAAAGCCAAATTCAAATCATGAGTAATCCCTAAAACATCAACCATCAAATATAACATGAAAATAAAACCATAATCATGTAACCCATTTATCAAAGTGCTTGCTTGTCCACGAACGTCACAAGAAGCATCTCCAAGAATTATTTCAAGGACTTAAATCACCGGACCATACAAATTCATTATACTCGTAAGAGTCTTGTAGTGCGACCCCCAACGAGTATCACCAGCCCTCGTAAGAGATGATTGTTGATTCAAACCTACCGGTTTCTACCAAACCCTTCTCTATTATTTCGGCTAAATGAGCAAATTGTTTGTCTCGAAGCAACTCTTGTCTTTTGTTAGAACATCCAATAATATTCACAACTTGATTAACCAAACCAAAAAAAGCACTCACATCAATATTACGCTTGGCAGTCGCAACTAGTGCCAATTGAAGTTGATGAGCAAAACAATGAACATAAAATGCAGAAGGATTCTCTTTTTGAATTAAAGTTCTTAATCCATTTTCACAACCACTCATATTGCTTTCTCCATCATACCCTTGACCTCTAACCATAGACATACTCAAGTTATTTTTAGTCAAAAGGTCTTCAATTGCATTTTTAAGTGATATGGCATTTGTTTCTTTCACATGTTCTATCCCCTAAAATCTTTCCACAACACCACCTTTGGAATCAACATAACGCACAACAAGGCCCATTTGTTCTTTCATTGAACAATCATCGGATTCATTGGCTAAAATAGTGAATACATCATCCCCAATCTCTTTACAAATTTTTGAAGTGGTTAAAAAGGCACATGCTCTTGCAAGTTCTTTTTGAATGGCAGGGGAAGTCATCTTACGACCTCCATATTGACCATGAACCTCTCTTAACACACTTACATATTCAAGAAAATGACCTTGGTAAGAATAATTTTTTGCCTCATTATGGCCCCGAAATGCTTGCCCGCCCCTCAAAAGTAATCTAGTAACTCTAAGTGATGTCTTCAAGTTCATTACATAATCACTATCTTCTTGTTCAGTTTGTCTGTTCATACACGTTCTAATGCTTTGCTTGGAGTTCATGAGAATTGTACATTTTGCGTAACTTGCTAAATGAAAATCACTCTTAGCATGTCTTTCAAGTCCCTCCCCAATTCTAGACCAACTCTTAAAACCATTATCTTTATCAACAAAAGCTTCACGACCATACTTACTCACATCTTTAAACAAATAACATGGAAAACAAAAAAAAACATCTTTTGATTCACTATATTCCAACCAGTCTTTATAGTCACTAAACCAGTCATGACAAAATTTATGCTTTTTACCTGAGATGAGAGTGATTGGATATTCCGGTAAAATTGGTTGTTCCGGGCCTTTGACGAGGTACATTCTTCTAACTCTTTCAACATCATCCGGATGAAAAACCGTGATTGCCTCTCTTTTCCCGGGACCATTTTGTAGTCACATCTTCGTCTCGTAATCGCATTGTAGGTTGAGATTTAATTGAAGCATTAGTAGGTTGTGGTCATTGTGTTTCTTCAATGACTACCTCTTCTTGAGCAATTGGAATACTAGTTGAACATACCAAAAGTAGCGAGTTGGTCCAAGTAAGTGAAGCCCAATCCTCAAAGCAACTATTGCCTCAGCATATCCAGTGGGCTAGGCCCAATCAATACATGGCCCAAAGCCCATCTCATGTATCAGTCGACTAAGTTCATTGTCCGACCTACCAGGTCCCGACCTAACTTAGTCCGACCTTAAGATCCAAGTTCTAATACGGGTACGATCCATGTTCTACCCGCCAGTCAGGTCGGCCATTCCTCAAATGGCGACCTGGACCTAATCAACAAGTGTCGACTTAACACTTTCAGGCACACATGTTCGAATTACTCCTATAATTGCATCCCTATAAATCAGGGACCGTTCAGGCACGTTCACATTACTAATAACTGCCGCTAAAATCTCGGAGCTCATGTAGCACCACCAAAAATACAACGGTCATCACCTATAAATACTTCACTACCCACGGTGCAAAGGTAACTGCTATTTTGTTATCAGAATTCTATTATTCAGTACATTTTAGCTCTCCAATCATCAAATACTTACTCTCACGCCCGAGGGTCTAAGCCGGAGACACATCCGGCTAGTCGTGGGTTCTGATTTCAGGTCAAGGAGCTAGGTGATCAGTCCTGCCACGTGGAGGAAGATTGATAAGCACATTTCCTGCGGCATCAGTTTGGTTCCATTGCCGGGAACGAGTGCATAGCTTGACCTCGAAGTTTTCTTCAATCCACAATCATGGTAACCCCAGACGGGCATGTTGCAGAGGCTTCTGATGAATTCAATGAAGTGAATGCCAACACCAACGCTACTACCAATGTGAATGCAGATTTGCCTCCTCCTCCTCCTCCTCCTCTTCGTCATCATGCTAGGGCAACACGCTCAAACAGTGTAGCTGATGGCAGAGGATTGCCAGATACAAGGAGATAAAAGCGTCCTGTAACGCCCCGAGCCCGAAGACCGGGTCGGAACGCTATCAGATTTGACGGACTATCCCCACAAACCACCACAAGTCTTTCCAGCACGTGTTGTCCTCACTTACGTGCTCACTGAGAAACTTCCCAGTGGGTCACCCATCCTAGAATTTCCCCAGGTCAAGCACGCTTAACCTTGGAGTTCTTATAGGATGAGCTTCCGAAAAGAAGATGCATCTTATAAGAACTCCAAGGTTAAGCGTGCTTGACCTGGGGAAATTCTAGGATGGGTGACCCACTGGAAAGTTTCTCTCAAATTATCAGAGCACGTGAAGTGAGGACAACACGCGGCCGGAAAGACTTGTGGTGGTTTGTGGGATAGTCCGTCAACTGATAGCGTTCCGACCCGATCTTCGGCTCGGGCGCACAAATGGTATCGAGGCGACTCCTACGGGTGTGGAGCAAAGTGCTGTGCGGAACAAAGTGCACACCGCGGAGTCGGTGGGAGTCACCTCTTGAATCCGTACGAGCCCCTCTTGGATCCACACTGCCCGGGGTTTCCAAGTAGGCCTTGCCGGGGACGGCAAGGATCCTAAGTGGGGGAGATTGTGGCGCCCCAAAAAAAAATGTGTGTGCCTGATATGTTTGATATGATTTGATTAGTGCTACTCATATCACCAAGATGCATCTTCTTTTCGGAAGCTCATCCTATAAGGACTCCAAGGTTAAGCGTGCTTGACCTGGGGAAATTCTAGGATGGGTGACCCACTGGGAAGTTTCTCAGTGAGCACGTAAGTGAGGACAACACGTGCTGGAAAGACTTGTGGTGGTTTGTGGGGATAGTCCGTCAAATCTGATAGCGTTCCGACCCGGTCTTCGGGCTCGGGGCGTTACAAATGGGACCTGAGCATAATTAGAGCATTGAATTATGATATATAGTCAACTAGTATTCCGTTTATGGGAATCAGGGTCTTATTAGCATGTTGACATTTATTATTTCATAGACAGTTATTTAATGTTTGTATCATGAGAAATGAAGATGAGATAATTAAAATAATCCGTTCCAAGCGAGTCAAGACATAAGGTGGGTTGGTCATAAATGTGAAAATGGAAATTTGACGTTAGAAGCTTTATTAAAATATCTAGAATTCTAGATTGAGCTGAGAGTATTATCACGATGGATTTTGTGATTGGGTTACCTTGGAAGTAAAAAGGAGTATGCCGTTTTGTTTATAGAAAGATGATTTGTATTTTCTACTCAGTATATATATTATGATGAGATATTTATTGATATAGTCCTCATATATGTTAGGAGATAGTTTGATTGTATAAAACCCCATAGTGTGAAATGGATTGGATAGTCATTCGTTTTGGAAGATCCTATTGGAATGTAGGAATGTTATTGAGTTTAACTTTGTGAAAAATTGAGGAATCACTAATTATTATTGAGGATATGCTACGGACATGTACAATGGATTTTGTAGTCGATAGGAAATATGATTACCAGTGGTTGAATGTGTATAATAGCAGTTATCATTCTAGCATTAAGGTAAAACCGTATGAGGCGTTGTTAGGGAAGAAATTATCGATCTCTAATTTGTTGGGGTGAGGTTGGAGAAGCAAGGCCTAAGGTAAATTGGCGCCAACATTATAATGTAATTGGTGACATAAGTTGTAATACTTTTATGTATTTATAATTTTATTGAGGTCGTGAAAATTCGGGTTAGTGATATTTGTGTGGTACTCTTGGAACATTAAGTTGTGATATCGTATCATTAATGAAATTAGAAACCTTGGAAAGGAATCATAGCAATGAAGAAACTAATTGAGAATTGGGGCCTGAGGTATACCGGTAACCGAGGCTGGTTGAACAACTAGGTAAGTGACAGTCAAATTCGGAACGAATTTTCTTTAAGGGGGAGTGAGTGTGACGACCCCAACCCTAGGCACTAATTTTAAATATTATATTATATGCTTTTAACATGTATGTTAACTTTATGTGTTCATTTATGTCTTTAAATTCTTATTTTAAGATAAGATTGGGTGAGAAGTAAATTTAGAATCTTGTAAGGATTCCTTGGATATTAAATAAAGAACCATGGGGAATAATAAAAATAGAAAATAGAAAATAGATAAATAGTAAGAGGAGGTTAAAATTGGTAAAATAAATAATTAAGGGGAAGGGATTCATTTTATTAAAGGAAAGCCTTAGTTTTTTTGATGGGGGGGGGGGCAAAAGGGGCTTACTTCCCCATATCCCTCCAAGTGTCCTCACCATACTCCCTCCCTTACTTCCCTAACCTCTTCACTCTTATTCTTCATTTTCTTCTTCTCCCTTCCCAAATTCCATGGAAACCTCCTCCATGGAAGCTTACTTTCCAAGACCTTGGAGAAGTCAATCCTTCTCCATCTTCAAAACCAAGAGTATTTTTGTAATCGGGGCATCTAGGGGAGTTCATCAAGCTAAAGAAATCCATGATCCATCTCCTATTCTAATGTGAGTTATTATGACCCTTCTCTTCTTTAAATGTTCATGAGCTATGAAATATTGTTATTATTGTTAAAATGGTTATTTGATACTTTGGGGAAACCTTCTTGGATTTGAGGATTTGGTTAGGGTTATAGAAATTGTTGTTGTTCTTGGAAGTGTGAAGAATGGAAGAAATGGGTGGAGTTAGATTTAGAAAATGAAAACATGAAATGGGTGGGAAGTTAATTGGTAAATAATCTAGGCCTATATGATCTTGGATTTAGATGATTTAAGTTGAGGTATGTAAGGTTAAACAATCCTTTTAGTGTTCATGAGATTAAGAAAGATTAAAGAGGAAATAAACTATGTAAAAAAGTTGGAAATTCGAATGTGCTGGAAATGGCTATGGGCGGTCGCCCATGGGGGCTGAGCGGCCGCCCATGTAGGCAGTATCTTGGCTCCCATTGAAACTCTCTTGGGCGTTCGCCCAAGTGACATGGGCGGTCGCCCATGTCACCAGTCCTTCCCCAGTTTTTCTCTTTTGCTGATTTTTACTAATAACCTCGGGGAATAATCCCTAACCATTATAAATTAATAGAACCTAATCCAATTCGGATATGAATCAATCCCTTTCAACCTAGATTAAAGTGGAGCCTTTGGCCACTTAGGTAATGTAACTCCAACTTGATAAATTTAACATGAATCCCTATAGAGACCTTGTAATACATAATATTGTCCGGAAATTGGTTATTAAACTTGATTCGTACTTCACCAATGTGGTTCGAACTTGGAAAGTAGATCACGAACTCTTATTGAGGTTATACGAGGATGTGTAATGACTACGTACGAATTGTTTATGATATGTTGTTTTATTGCTTGTCCCCTTTGTGGATTATCTAGCATGTTATTATATTATCCCAAGTGTGGATTATCCGGTTGTATGGTTACCTCAATTGTCTACATATTAAAGTTATGTTATGCATAGTGTATTACTTAAATGTTGCACTATGATGTTGGTTGAGCATGAGTACATTTTACCATGTGGCTATGTTGCCTATCCCCTTTGTGGATTATATTTCAAGTAACTATTATGTACTTGATAATGTGTTTAATCAGCTGATATTGGGGGTATAACATAATACGATCAATTATGGAAGTGTGACCTAATGTGATCGGATTATGTTATACCTGTGACCGTCCCCTCCTGTGGCCACAGGTTGGGGTTATAGCATCTGTATTGAGCCAAAAGCCTTACAGAGTTGCTACTATCTTATTTGGTTCCCTGAAAAACGGGTCTTATAAGATGTGAGTATTGCTTAAGCAGCTCACTGTAAGATTGGAGTATTATTATACCCAATGTTGTACGACTAATGTTCAGACGGGAAAAGGTAAACCAAGGTAATGTAAGGTGTTTACAGCTTTTCCAATGTGTTATATGCAACTTGTTACGTGTTGCATCTTATATGGCATCTTGCTGCATTCATAATAGCTTGCTGAGATTTATTCTCACCCCTTTCCCTTTAATGTTTTAGATCCCGAGACAGGTGGACCGACCAAGTGAGGGCGGAAAGGAGTTTAGAAGTGGTATCTTGGGAATCGTCGGGTTATGTATAGATTGGTATAGAAAGTGTGTGTTGGCATAATTCTTTTAAAGGGGTTTGTATTCATAACTTAAATTCTATTTTATATTCGATATCTTTTTGTAACTAAAACCGTTGTTGCTTTTAAGGTTGGTCAACTCTTCCTCAAATGTGGAAAGGAGTAGAGTTATTTTAAAATGGTTGTGTTTATGTTTGAAAGTTAAATCAAGTTTTTAAAGTTTAGGATCTTTGGGTTAGTTTGAGGACGCTCCAGCTCGGGACACGTGTAGGTTCCGGGTCGGGGTCCTCACAGTTGGTATCAAAGCTCGGTTTAGAGTTCACGGGTAGAGTCTAGTTTGAGTGAGAGTGTGTGATAACTGACGTCGAGAGTTTAATGCAGGAATTTGTTCAATGACAGGAAATGATATTGACCAACCAAGGAATCAAGGAAAGGTGAGTTATGGAGAGATAGATTCCTCCACAATCATTTGAGGTATATTACCTGTCTCCGGAGTTAGGGTTCATACCTTTCTAAAATTCCGTTCATTTCGTTCTCATGTAGCATTACATTTCGCTCTTATTTGCATAATTGGCCTAAAAGTTGCCTTATGTGCTGGAGGTTCTACTCCTATGGGAGAGTACCTCGAATCATTCTTGTTTATCATGGTGGTGGTGATTTGGGAGGACTGTCGCAAGAAGCGAGTCTCCTTATCTATGTTTGAGTTGTCTCCGTGTGTACTTGAGGCGGATAAATTATTAATTGATATTATGTCATATATGCGTAAATGTCGAAAGTATGGCCTAAGGAATGTGAAGGTTATTTGAATTGTGTGTTATATTTGATTTAAAAGACACTTGAATTATCTCATGTACCGGTGGTAATTAAATTGGTGAACTCTTAGTTGAGGTTAGGTGTATAGCCTAATTAAGAATGGTTTATGGTTGTATAACTTGCGTGAGTATTTATACATTGGTGTCTCGTGGTGGAGACTAGATATATGAGACTAGTATTGGAAGTGATAGTCTAAGTGGGATTATATGAGTTATAAAATATCGCGAGTACGAGATCTTATGGAACTGATATATCTTTGCCTTATGTGCTATAAGTATATTCTCTAATGAGAGATTGATTGTATTCTTACTACTAAGTTAAATAAGAAATCATATATTCTTGTAGGTGATATCACCCTAGAAGCCGACTAAGTGGTGTTTTCCATGTGAGTTTCAAAATGGGTTTTCATCAGGTATCATACCAAGATATTGAGACTTTGAATTGAGATAAGGTACTACTTTGGTATTCGGATTCCTATTTAGGGGACACTAATTGGAATAATGAAATTGATGAATCAACTTGGGAAATTATTTGATAAAGAAGATAATAAGCTTAGCGAAATTCCGTAAGAATGAATTGTTACCATATTTAGAAAAGATGATACTTGGTGGTTAATTATAAGGTTATAGAGATCTTAAATAGGTAACTGTGAAGAATAAGTATTCGTTAGCACTTGTTGACGATTTGTATGACTGATTTTAGGAACTAGTAAAATACTCAATGGTTATTAGTTGAAATTTCGGGGTGTTACAATTATGGTGAATACTTGTTTTAAGGATATACTTACGACAACATTTGTATCTAGTAGGACCGTTTTGAATTGTGGTTGTGTAATAGTTATGGAGGGGTAAATAAGGTAAATGTGAAGAAGTATAATAGATGTAGTTATTGGTGACTTATAGGATCAACTTCAGGAATTGGTAAAATATGTATACAGTTTGTTTTGAGAGATGATTATCATTAGTTGAGAAAATAAAAGGAGGATAAATCTTATTGGAAGACAAGATACTTTAGGATGATTACACCGTTAGGTCGACTTAGTTGCGTGACTAGTATGAGGGATTTGTGTGATGCTCGGAAGATATTGACGTTATACGGATTTTGAGTTGTTGATGGTTATTTAGAAGTAAGTTAGATTATACCGTTAATGTTTAATTGAAATTTGGGGATGATTGATCTATGTGCGCTCCAGCTGTATCTTCTTATTAGGAAATCATGGCATTTGATCGGAAACTAGATGTTTACAATATGTTGTTGCTAAGTACAATACCAATATCAAAGGTAGTGAATGGATGGTCCAAATTAAATAAAAGTGTTGAAAGTTCAACTTGAGGAATTATTGAATTGAGAAGGATTTACCAAATTTATTACCTTAATGAATGTTATAGTGTTAATTATAGAAGATAGTATTAGTATTTCGAGATTGTGTTTTCTTACAAGGAATTTAACTAAGTATAAATATCATGAGTGGTGGCTACACTATAATTAGAGGTCAAACAAGAATACTATGTTAGAATTGTTTTACATGTGCTTTAAACTTTTGAATTGTGTATTGAACTCCTGTATGAGCAATGGTACCCTTCGGGGATAGTTTGATTTGTTGAGGTCAGTAAACCGTTTTTGTGCACAATAATGTCTGTGAGTAATTTGATTATCTACCGCTGGTATGGGACGGTTGTAGATAATTAGATCACTCGAGTTAGTTTTGTTTAGCTTATCAATCTTTTGAAATTTTTAAATTTGTGAGTGGTTTAGTTAATTAAAACTGGTATGGGCCGGTTTTAAATAAATAAACCATTCGGATCTCTTTTATACTATCCTTTGGAATTCTGAAAGATGTTGTAAATTTTAGAAAGACATGTTATTTTAAAAATATAGTTTGTACAGAAGCAAGTAAAAAGACAACCTAGTTCCCCTATAGTGATTAATTACATTAAAGATTTGATCCGAAAAAAATGTTTTGATAAATTGTGGGGATAGTCCGTCAAATCTGATAGCGTTCCGACCCGATCTTCGGGCTCGGGGCGTTACACGTCCTATGGAGGGACAAGGAGTTCCACCTCCTCCAAAGCGTCCAACTGGACAAATGAATATTGGAAACAGGGCAAGTCCCTCATCCAATCCATTGAGTAGAAAGGAAATGCTGATGGAGCGAGCTCAGATTCTGGCTGAGTTATTGGCAATGGAGCAGGCGGAGCAGGCGGATAGAAGGTCTGAGAGAGTGGCTCCATCTCAAATCTCTAATAGGGAGCGTGCCAGGAGCACCAGACCAAACGAAACTGTGGGTCAGAATGTTGATCAAAGGATGGTGGTTCGACCTCAATCACCCATTCACGTTCCCAGCGACGACCTAAGAGCTAGTCTCACTAGGAACAGGGAGCAGGAGGCACAGTCGGACCTGAGGACGCAGCTAGAGGCAAATCGAAGTAGGCGTAGATCACCAGCCAGGACAGAGAGGTCTCAATCCCACAGGGGGAGGAATGGGCGCAGGTCGCCTATAAGGGAGGAAAGGCGCAGGTCGCCACTCAGAGATGATAGGCGCAGGTCGCCTCTCAGAGATGAAAGGCGCAGGTCGCCACCAAGAGATGACAGGCATAGGTCTCCAGTTCGATCAGAAAGGGCACCTTCTCACAGAGATAGGAGAAGCAGGCAGGTAACTCCCCCCAGAAGTGAAGGTCAGAGGTCGAATGCTGTTCCCCCTGCTGGAGAAGACAGACCTGATGCTAGGGAGTGGCTCCAATGGAAGAGAAAGTTTGAGCAATGGGAGGCAGAAAAGAAAAATGATACTGGAAAGGTCGAACGAATTGACTTTGCTCTTCGACCCTTATCCAAGGACTTGATTGACAGTCGACCTCCTGCTGGTTTCAGATTGCCACTTCTGGAGAAGTACTCAGGGGCTACCAATGCAAAGAGCCACGTGGCACACCTAGAAGCTACGATGTGCTTTGTCGCCAATGAGGACGACAATATGTGCAAAGCCCTCATAAGCACACTCACAGGGGCAGCCCTAACGTGGTTCAATGGTTTAGCAGCTGGTAGTATCTCCTCCTGGATGAGTTTGAGGACAAAATTCCTAGAGCGCTTCTCGACTGCTGGAGCTCGGAAAGTGACTGTCGCAGACTTAAACAACTTGGTGCAAGGGAAGAATGAAAGCTCCATGAGCTACTACACCAAGTTTAAAGAAATGGTTGACAAAATTGAGGAGGATCTCACTGACAGGGAGGTGATCAATTGCTTCCGGAATGGCATTTCCTCGGAAGACATGGATTATGAACTGACGGTTCGTACTGTCACCACTCGACACGAGTTGTTCGAAAAGGCTTACAATGTGGCATTAGCCGAGGAAATGAAAGAAAAGAAGAATGGGAAAGGCCCCAAGGTCGAGGTCGCTGATGATAAGAAGGACTCAGCCAAAAATGGGGGAAACAACAAGAATGGAAAGAACAGGACCAGGGCGACGGAGAAGGTGCCCGAAGTTTTCACTCCCCTGATGGTGAGTCGAACAGAAATAATGAATGCGGTCGAGTTGGCCCCACCAGCCCCAATGAACCCAGGCAACAAGTTTAGAAGGGACAATAGCAAATACTGCGATTACCATAAAGATACGGGTCATCTCACAGAAGATTGCTTAGGCCTGAAGCGTATCATCCAGAGAATGGTTGACCAGGGAAGACTCGACGCTTATGTCAAAAGGCCTCAAGCTGGTGGAGGCGAGCAACCAGCAGGTGGACATCAGGGACCAAGGCAACCCAGATTAAACTTGGGGGTCATCACAGAGCAAGCCAGCAACACAGCCATCAAACATAAAATCTTCCAACTCAACAAAGCCCCACATGTGCCCCCAAGGAGAGATGTCAGAGATGAGGTGATCAGCTTCTACCCCCATGAGTTGGCAACTAATATGGCGGCTAGAGAGCAAGTTCTCGTCATCCCAGGTCTTATCGACGGATGTACGACGAGCAGACTCTTAGTCGACACGGGGGCCTGCAAAGACATTCTGTTCTACAAAACCTTCCAGGAGATGGGTCTTTCCAATGAGCAGCTTGAAAGATATGATGGCAGGTTGGAGGGCTTCACAAATCACCGAGTCGACGCTAAGGGACAGATCGAGCTAGATGTCGACCTAGGCCAGCACCCTTACAGGGTCGTTTCTAAGGTAAAATTTATTGTGATAGATGTGAACAGTGACTATGCTGCTATCCTTGGTATTCCTGGTCAGGTCGCACTTGGAATGGTGGGGTCAATCCCCCATCAGTGAGTAAAATTTCCAACCCCTACTGGAGTCGGTTGTGTACAAGGCACAACTCGAGCATACCTAGATCATGTCCTACGAGAAAGAAAGAAAAGAGAACTGGAGATTGAAACGGCGGAAGGATACTTAAAGCCGTCTGGCCACCACCAAAACTACTCGACTGTCAACGATCACCAATGTGGAGGAGTCGACCTGTCACTCAGACGACGAGGTCATGTTTGAGTCGACACGTCACTCTGAAGCCACAGCGGTCAATCCAGATGTAGTTATGATCGACCAAGTCATCATAGGCAACCTATGCCTCCAGGTCGACAATAACTCGGGGGCCACCACCGATGAGATCGCTGATAAGCTAGATGACATGATAGCTGAGGAAGCTCCACAATTGGGGGCCAAAGAGAGGCAGAAAATGAAGGAAATCATCATTGAGACCCTACAGTTCAGGGATGACCCGGAGCTAGAGGCTGTTGACGAGCTAGAATCAGTGATCACAAATCCCTCTTATCCGGAGCAGAAAATTCAAATAGGAAAGCAGCTATCAGACGAGGAGCGAGCAGAGATCGTTGAGCTGCTGAAAGAAAGTAATGATGTCTTTGCATGGCGAGTAGAGGACATGAAGGGAATCAAGGAAGAGGTCGCCGTTCATAGGCTTGAGGTCAACCCGACTATAAAGCCTGCACTTTAAATTGAGAAGCTTTGCTCGTGATAAGGAGGAGGCCATAAAAGCTGAGGTACAAAAACTTTTAAGCGCAGGTATAATTAAAGAGGCCACTCATACAACATGGTTGGCCAATGTGGTTATGGTGAAGAAGTCAAATGGCAAATGGAGGATGTGTGTCGACTTCACCACTCTAAACCTTGCTTGCCCGAAGGACAGCTATCCTCTTCCCAGAATCGACAAACTTGTTGATTCCATTGCTGGCCACTCTACCCTCAGCTTCCTAGACGCTTACTCGGGCTACCACCAGATTAAGATGCATGAGGATGACATAGTGAAGACAGCATTTCAAGCAGCTGGAGGCATCTACTGCTACAACATGATGCCATTTGGATTGAAGAATGCAGGAGCAACTTATCAACGCATGGTAAACAAGGTCTTTGCTTCACAAATTGGCCAAAACATGGAGGCCTACGTCGACGATATGGTCATCAAAACTAAGACCGGACGTCACGTGGTAGACCTAAAAGAAACATTCGCCAATCTGCGAGCAAACGACATGAAGCTCAATCCTAGCAAGTGTGTCTTTGGAGTAGCAGCTGGCAAGTTCCTTGGATTCATGGTGTCCCAGAGAGGTATAGAAGCTAACCCTGAGAAGATCAAGGCTTTAGTCGAGATGAAGGAACCTACAAGTATAAAGGAGATGCAGCGACTTAACGGCAGGGTGGCAGCCCTAGGTCGTTTTATATCCAAGTCGGCTGAAAGGTCTCTCCCCTTCTTCAAATCATTGAGGGGGACGAAAAACTTTGAGTGGACGGCCGAATGTCATTCGTCGTTCCAACAACTCAAAGAATACCTTGCTACTCCCCCACTATTGAGCAGCCCGACTACTGGTGAGACCTTGTTCGTGTATCTGTCTGTGGGAGACAAGTCAGTGGCAGCAGTCTTGGTTAGAGAAGAGGAAGGTCATCAAAGGCCAGTTTATTATGTTAGCAAGGCCCTATCAGATGTAGAGGGCAGATATTACAATGCAGAAAAGGTCGCATATGCTCTAGTCGTAGCCTCAAGGAAACTGCGAGCTTATTTCTTGTCACCCTATTGTTGTGCTCACAAATGCCCCCCTAAGAAAAATTCTTCATAAACCAGAAAGTTCAGGTCGCTTACTCAATTGGTCAATTGCCCTCACGGAATTCGACATCGAGTATCGACCTCGAAAGGCATTGAAGGCTCAAGCTCTAGCTGATTTCTTGGTCGAGCTGACGTTCACCAAGGAAGATAGCGAGGTGCGAGCTCAGAAAGAGAAAGTCAAGGGGAAGGAGCCAGAGTCCCAAGTCGTCATCAACCTACCCGACGATTGTTGGAAAGTCTACTCGGATGGGTCAGCAACCAAGAGTGTCAGTGGAGCTGGGATAGTTCTGATCGAGCCTGAGTCTGGAACAGTATATGAGGAGTCGCTAAGGTTCAACTTCGAGGCATCCAACAATCAGGCAGAGTATGAGGCCTTAGTGGCATCCATTGAGTACGCCCAGTGCTTTAGAGCGACTAAAATCATGGCCTATTGTGATTCACAGTTGATAGTCAACCAGGTCCGAGGAGAATATGAGGTGTTGAACTCTACTCTAGTCAAATACCACGACCTGGTGAGGAAATTGACAAAGGATTTGGAGTTTTAGGGAATTCAGAGAATTGGTCGAGAAGACAACGAGCTAGCCGACCTACTCTCAAAACTGGCCACATCAGATGAGCCACATGAAGAGCCCATTTCCTACCTTGAGAGCCCAGCTTATGAAAGGGTTCAGATTCAATGTGTGGAAAACACTTCAAATGAGAAGTGCTGGATCGAGGAGATGAAAGCATACCTGGAAAGTGGCGAGCTCCCCGAGGACGAGAAGAAGGCTCGAGCTGTCAAAAAGAAAGCTCCGAGATATGTCATCTAAGGAGGCATGCTGTTCAGAAGATCATATACCAGGCCCTTATTGAAGTGTATTCATCCTCAAGAAATCACACAGTTGATGCATGAAGTTTACAGTGGAATTTGTGGTGGACACCCGGGGACCAGGACTCTAGCCGACAAATTGATTACTCTGGGATATTATTGGCCACATATGAGAGCTGACACTCATGACTTTGTGCAGCAGTGTGACCAATGCCAAAGGTTTGCCAACCTACCTCATCTGCCTACGACTGAGCAAACCCCCGTGATTGCAGCTTGGCCATTTGACATGTGGGGCGTCGACTTAATTGAACCCTTCCCACCCGCCCGAGGAAATTGCAAGTATGTGATCGTTGCAATCGACTACTTCACCAAGTGGGTCGAAGCTAAACCACTAGCTCGCATAACAGAGAAAAATGCAATCAACTTCATTCACGACTTCATTTGGTGTAGATTTGGGTTTCCTCGAGCCATAGTATCAGACAATGGCTTACAATTCTCAAGGGCTTTCGAAGCAGAAATGACTCGAGTAGGGATCAAGCATTGGCAGTCATCTGTCGCCTATCCTCAAGGAAATGGGCAAGCTGAAGCAGCAAATAAACTCGTCCTATCCGCACTAAAGACAGGATTGGTTGGTCGACGTAACAATTTGTTGGACGAACTCCCCCTTGCTCTTTGGGCAGTTCGTACAACCACTCGAGGGCCTACAGGGGAAACCCCATTCGCTCTCACATATGGATCAGAGGCCATGGCACCTGCTGAACTCAGATTTCCTACTGCTAGAGTGACTTTCTTTGATCAAGAGCAGAATGACACTAACAGATTGATCGACCTGGATTTAGTCGACGAGAAGCGAGACACAGCTTACCTTCGGATGGTCAACTACAAGCAGCGAACCAAGAGTTACCACGACAAGAGGGTAAAGACTAGATCATTCCAAGTAGGATATCATGTGTTGAGGAAGATCGAGGCAACAGGGAGAAGGACCCAGCAGAACAAGCTATCTTCTAATTGGGAAGGTCCTTACATAGTTACTCGAGTCGTCAAAGAAGGGACCTATATGATTGCTCACCCAGGAGGAGAAGAGCTAAAACATCCTTGGCATGCCACCCATCTTATCAAATACTACTTCTAGTTCAAGTTGCTAGTTCAGTTCAGAGTATGTACAGTTGCAAAGTTTGAAGTTATCATAGTTTTAGTCAATGTAAGCATATTTCTACTTCAATAAAAGTCGCAGTTCTACTCGATCAAAACGTGCTGTTACACTAACTTCAACAAGCTCGACTCTTAGTCAGCTTCGTTTTAATGAGCTCGATGCTTAATCAGCTTAGTTTTTTCAACAAGTCCGACTCATAGTCGACTTCGTTCAACAAGCTCGACTCGTAGTCAGCTTCGTTTTAACGAGCTCGATTCTTAATCAGCTTAGTTTCTTCAACGAGTCCGACTCATAGTCGAATTCGTTCAACAAGCTCGACTTGTAGTCAGCTTCATTTTAGCAAACCCGATTCTTAATCGGTTATGTCCCCTTACAAGTCCGACTCTTAGTCGAATTTGTCCCAAAGAGCTCGACTCTTAGTCAGCTTTATCAGCTCGATCCTTAATCAGCTGAGTCCTATTTACAAGTCAGACCTTAGGTCGACTTCGTTCTTATAAGCTCGACTCTTGCCTCTTGGTCAGCTTTGGTCTCTTGAAAACAGGTTCGACTTTGAGTCAATCTCGTTTACCAAAAACCTTCGCAAGTATTAGGTCGATTGAGTTAACGTAAAACCAGGTCGACCAAATACTTAGAGCGACCCATTTGTCCTATTACATTTAGCTCGACATATATATATGCTGAAATTAAAAGCATAAAACATGCAAGGATATGAAGTCGGCTATGATAGTAGATAAATAAGTCTCCCAAAAGGCGGGCCAAGACTTACGCAAAATAAAGTTACATGGTTCTATGCCTCCCAGAAAACTGGGCCAAGGCATATGGATAGTTTCAAAACAAAAAACAAAATAGTGTTTGGGACTTGTCCATTATAACTCCTTCAAATAAATTCAAGAGTCCTGACCCACGTCAGCTTGATCATCATTGGCAGCCCGACCTTCCCCATCTTCTCCTTGCTGCTGGGGGCCTATGGGTTTACCCGACGCTAAATATACTCGCTGCTCAGGTTCTTCTTCCATAGCGGAGGCATCATCAATCTCTTGTAAGACAACATCAAAGTTCCTCTCGACAATTGGGGGAGCTAACCACGGCTCACAGCCGTCCTCTTGATCTTCCTGGGCGATGAAGGCCAAATCATTTTCAAGATAAGGAACAATCGAGTGTCCACCACGGGCCGTCATGTCATATTGGGATTCAGAGAACCAACGAGCTAATTGCTCAAGGGTGACTTCAGCCGTTGGATCTACCAAGGCCCGACGCGCCATGTGACGTTTACCCACCACCAGAAAGTCCTGTGCTTTGGCGACAATAGCATTATAATACTCATCTCCATCTTTAAATTGATCAACAGCATTCTTGGCGGCAATCTCGAGATCCTCTCTCCATTTGGCCCGGCAAAGATTGTGTTCCTCATTAAGTCAGGAAAGAGTCTCTCTCCTTGAGCAGCTCGAAAACTGTGGTAAGCTCGACCTTCGTCTTCTCATGAGCAAGACGTTCAACGTCTCTCTCGGAGGTCACATCTTCAACTTTGGCCTTGGCAGCTTCCAGATCTTCAAAAGCTTTCTTCTTCACCAACTCTTGAGCGTCAAAGGAATTGTCGAGATCATTGTATTTTTCTCTTAGTTCGGCCAACTCCTGAGACTTCTTGGAATAATCTTTCAGAGCTTGCTTCTCCCTCTCAATGGAGGCCCTCCAAGAACTCTTAACTTGTTCGACCATGGTAAGATTCTGCATTAAAGAAAACCAGAGAAGTCTTAGCTCGGAACTTAAATTGGCTTATTAAAAGAACAAGCGACTAAAACGGAAGGGGAAGGTTAAAGATTACCTCGTTGTGCACCATCCCAGAGCAATCTGAGAATTCTTCAGGGGTGATCCCCTTATCAGCAAAGTGAGCTAGAAGGTCGACATCAATGGCCCTCCTGACCACGACCTGGCCCAAGCTCATATCTGGGTAACGGCGGCTCAAGCTATTGACCCCTATGAGAGGAGGAACATCGCTCAATCTCCTCATCTGGTCCTCGAGAGACTCTTTGGTAGGGGGAGAAGAGATTGGTGGAGGAAGTTGGCTCGAAGAAACTGACTTCCCTTTCTCAGATCGCAACCTCTTCCTCGTATTCAGAGGTTGGTCATCAGCATCTACCTCCATGTCATCATCTTCAACATGCACTACATTCAGAGGGCTGGCCCCTGTCATATCAGCTCCAGAGGTCGCAACATTGGCTGCATGAGTTGGGCCTGAGCCTGCCGGGTCTAGCCGACTGGTGGACTCGTCACCTCCTTCATTAACATCCATGGACTGAGTACCACTCTGCACAGGGTCCTCGGATTCAACCTCCTCCATTGGCACCATCCCAATGTTATCCTTGGACAGCAAGTTGGTCCTCATCTCAGCCTCCCTCTGTCTGTTAGCTCGAGCATTAGCAGCTCCATGAGCCTTCTTAGATTTCTTGTCAGAAACGCCGACAATGCGTCCCATATTTGCTTCTTGTTCGGGAGTCAAGACTGCAACAAGGCCAAAATAGCAAAATGTTAGATCGACATACAAAAGTTCTACATACGAGCAGAAGTTCTATGTACGAGCAAACTATGTGCGACCTAACCATCTTATATGCGAGTTAACAAGCGACGAGCTAAGAGAAGAGCATGCAGTACAAAATAATTTATTATGCTAACAGATCAACAAGCAGGCAAATAATAGGCGAGTAAAGGGTTGCAGAATAAGGGTATCTTACCACCGACATGCTCCCCATTGTCCTTGCAGTAGTTGGCAGTCTTTTTACAATGTTGACACTTATCCTCAAACTTACCTGGGCGCGGGTAACCCGGGCCTGGATATATTGTGCCCCTACCAATGGCCACCAAGGGCTGCACTTCTCCCTCTCCAGCCATCATTCCGACCTGGATGAAGTTATACTTGGTAGTAATCAGACTCTCCCAACTGATGGGCCCCTTGTCAGCTAATCGACACAACTTCTTATACAGGTCAAAATACCAGAGTGGCTCCCAATAGTCCCTCTCATCCATGGTTTATGTTTCATCATTGGGTAAAGGAAACTCCCATCCCAACCTACTCTCTACCACCACTACGTAGGAGTTCCATCCACTTGCTTTGCTGGGGAGATTCGTGAAGAGATTGGGAGATTTGGGTTTAGAAGGGGTACTGATGCTCAGGTCCTCCCCACTATACTTAATACAAAAGAATTCCTTGAAGACCCTCATACAGGGTTCATATCCCAGAAACCTACACACCATAGCAAAGCATACCAGAACCCTACAGATATTAGCTCCGAGCTGGAGGGGCAGGGCATTAGCACACTCCAAGAACTCGTTAATAAAGGGGTCAAGTGGCAACCTGAGGCCGGCTACGAATTGACCATAGAAGAAAGCTACTCTAGTGGCATCCTTGGTGAAAGTCGACCTAAACTGGGCCATGAAATCCTTTTGAGTATAGATAGTCACTCTATAGTCCTCCTTACTCACTTCACAGAAATCCCAAATCATGCTATACCTAGAGGGCAAATTCTTCTTTCCTCGCAACGGCCCGTGAGGAACATAACCTCTCTCATTCTTCCCAGGCACGGCTGAATCATCAAACGCATCCACAATCCTGGGGCCAGAAGAGGTAGATGCAGTAGCTCCACCTTGAGAGGCCATATCTGTACAAGAAGAAGGAGAAACATGGGAGTCAGACCTGTGAACAATTTCAGTCGACCTACCTAAGGGCGACCTAGACTCCCCTGGAAAGCCTTTTATGTTCCTAAGGAAAGAGGGTTTCTCAACATCCCTAACATAAAACAAAGCTATGTGATCGAGCAATTCGTGAAAGAGATGAAAAGAGACTACATTCGAATAGTCAACTACTAAATCTACAGTGTCTTCTACAACGGGAAAACCTATTTCGCTAAATTTTAATCCCCACCTTGACAAGATGGAGGCACATTCATCAAGGGACATCTCTCTCCACTCTCCGTTCACATTCTTATACACCCTACGATTAACAGTGCAATAGCCATACCCGGCTCCTGGTTCGCTACTGAAGGTTCTAGCCATGGCGAAAAATAGAAACAACACGATAATCAAAACCCTAAGACAAGAAAAGAGAAGAATACCTTGCTTGATATTGAAATAAGAGAGCTGTTGCGGAGAACGAAGGTTGAATTTAATCAATGGCTTCCTTGCTATTTTCGCCGGGGATTCTCAGAGCTCAAAGACGGTAAGAATTCAAATCAAAAAAGGATTTTGGTATTTATATTTTCCAAAATTGGAAAGGAAAAAGGAAATTTAAAATTAATTTCCTAAGTAAACAAGGAAGCGGTTTCCGAGGTGGACTACCAAGCGTCAAAATAGCAATGATGACAGAAAAAGGGCGCTCCTTCATCTCTGACCGTTCATCGCCAACGTCTAGGATCGTGCCACGTCATCTATGGTCGACTAAACTTCAGAGCGAGTATCGACCTGCGAGTAACAATAATTTTCATTGAGATTTCCTTAACTTCCTAGTCGATAAAGTCAACTCGAAAGTTGGGGGCCACTGAACATACCAAAAGTAGCGAGTTGGTCCAAGCAAGTGAAGCCCAATCCTCAAAGCAACTATTGCCTCAGCATATCCAGTGGGCTAGGCCCAATCAATACATGGCCCAAAGCCCATCTCATGTATCAGTCGACTAAGTTCATTGTCCGACCTACCAGGTCCCGACCTAACTTAGTCCGACCTTAAGATCCAAGTTCTAATACGGGTACGATCCATGTTCTACCCGCCAGTCAGGTCGGCCATTCCTCAAATGGCGACCTGGACCTAATCAACAAGTGTCGACTTAACACTTTTAGGCACACATGTTCGAATTACTCCTATAACCGCATCCCTATAAATCAGGGACCGTTACAGGCACGTTCACATTACTAATAACTGCTGCTAAAATCTCGAAGCTCATGTAGCACCACCAAAAATACAATGGTCATCACCTATAAATACTTCATCACTACCCACGGTGCAAAGGTAACTGCTATTTTGTTATCAGAATTCTATTATTCAGTACATTTTAGCTCTCCAATCATCAAATACTTACTCTCACGCCCGAGGGTCTAAGCCGGAGACACATCCGGCTAGTCGTGGGTTCTGATTTCAGGTCAAGGAGCTAGGTGATCAGTCCTGCCACGTGGAGGAAGATTGATAAGCACATTTCCTGCGGCATCACTAGTGTTTAATTTGTTTTTCGGAGTCATCGTAAAGAATTGATCCAACCTATACCAATGTTATCAAAAAATCAATTAAACTAAGTTTAAAGGCTAATTGAAATGTGGCTTCATTGATGATGTTGCTTCGTGTCGTGGAAGGTCTGTAAGCATGTTCAATGGTTCTATGCAGCAAGAATTAACATGTTAAGTTGAATCTGATGTTTCTTCTAATGTATTTATGATATTTCCGAGCAGAATAGCTAAGAATGTCAATTACACCCAATCCAACAAGCCAACTACAAGCTTTTCAAAATTTGAATAAAAATCAATTTTAGATTTTTAGGGTTTACCTTTCATTCGAAAGAATCTTCTTGGTTTTGTGAGGAGGTTGCGGAGGAGGGGGTGGGTTGTCCATATTGATGGAGGTCTACCGGTGGCGGCGGGCGGCGATGGCGAAGGGAAGGAGCCAGGAGGAAGGTCCGTTCGTTTTCCTTCTTTTCTCTTTTCCTATCTGTTCTTTTTCTTTCCTTCTGTGCGACGTAACGACGTTCCCAACCTTACATTTGATTCAGCGTTTAAAATTATTATTTTTTTCTTCTGAACCAAAACGACGTCGTTTAAAAAAAAAAAATGGTGTTGCCTCGGCAACACTTGGCACAATAGTAAATCCGCCCCTGCTCTCCTTCCATAATCGAAGAGAAATCATGGAGTATATGTGCAGGTGTGGCCAAATTGCTCGTATACAACGTCATGCACGGAAAGGAACCCAGGTCGACGATTTAGCCAATGCCAAAAATAAAGAAGTAAGTAATTTTCAAACCTAATTTTAGCCCTATTTTCTTTTGCCCCAGCTTTTTTTTTTTTTTTTTTTTTGCCCTAATTTTCGAGAAGTAAATTCCTGTAAAATTATGTAGATGAATTGTGGTTATTTCACTTAGCATGATCTAGGGATGTGCAAAATATTCAAATTGGTCATACCTGAGTTGCTTCAAAAGAAGAATTTATTGGAGGATGAATTAGAGGGTTGAAGAGAAGACAAAAGATGACGTTGCTACTGCTACTTGATTAATGGGTATTATTTTTATTTTTGTTGGTGTTATTAATGTATGGTTAGTAAAGGGTTGTAATTTTAATCAGATGGTTTCCGGGTAACAAACATTTGGCTAAAATTCTATCTTTTAAACTCTTATACGCACATATAAACACACAACCTCCTTTTAAGCAAGCTTTTGAAGAAGACATGCTTTGAATACGAGGCATTCCCGGAAAGCATTTTAAACTAGGTATTTTTCTCTTTTACTTTTTTTTATTTACCTTCTTTCTTTTATTTCCCATGTATGCAATCCTCATTAATACGGAGACCTTTTGTATGTCACTTTATATATTGAAGTGCACCATAAAAAGTCTACCTTATATTCCAACTACCCCTTACAACCCCCTATTTGATAACTATCTGAATAAGCATAATTAGAGAACATTAAATAGATTAAAATACTTAAATTAGCAAGACCGGCCATAAGGCCGGGCGGGGCGGGTGCCTTACACCTTTCTGTTCCATAATCTAATCCCTGAACATCTCTAAAATCTTTATTTCATTCTAGAAAAATCAAGTAGATAATAGGTTTTCTAATATTCACTTTAAACATAGATGGCGACTTTAAATACTTAAATATAGATTAAACATCCTAGGGAAATGGACTTGTTATTTTTCTGGGGTATTTATAGTGTCGACTTTGTTGGGGACATTAATTTAGAGGGTTAAACTTGTTCCTAGCTTTAGGTGTTTTTACTCAATTCTCTGCAATTTCTGTTCCCAGAAAGGCCATATTTGTAGCGAGTATGGCCTCTAAGGTCTAACTCGCGCGAGCTTGACCCTTCTAGCGAAATTCGTGCAAATTTGTTATTTTGCATGCTTGTTTTGCTGATCATTTTTGCAGGTAGTTTTTGTACTGGGAATGGGGATATTTCCCTAATCCCATCTATTTATGCAAAAATAGCCAATTTGGGTGAAACTAAGGCTTGATGCCCGACTCGGCGAGTTCCATTGCCAAGTCGCAATTCGGACTAGTTTTTCCCTTCAGAGAGTCAGTATGTGGCTGACTAATAGGAAAAACATGGACGAACGGGACGTGAGATTTAGGCCTAAAAAGGCCTGTAAATATTACTGGTTTCTGTTCAGTTTTTACTTTATTTTTACCGGTCACACGGGTGATTCAGAAGGTGTAATTTTATTTTGTTATTTGCTTATTTGTTTCTCTTTTATCATGTACAAAAAATTTTGTAATATAGTTGTACCTCACACCACGTTCACAATCTCCTATATGAACTGTTATCGAGTCGTATAAGTATAACCTCGAACCCGTCGAGACCCACCTAGGGGGATTCCAAACTCCAATGAACTTAATCTCTCGCGAAGGTGACCCCCAGCCTGCTACGTGCTCTAAGTACCACATCAACATGTAGCCTATAAGACTCTTCAGCAATTGCACAAACCACACATTCTTAGATTAGGGTATACACTCCATGTCTCCGTCGGTTTAGAATGTCTGAATTTACTTGAGCCAACGTCACCAAACACACACGATGTTTCATTCAAAAGAAACTCGTGGTTATTATAGGCGAATTTTTGTCTATACAGGTGTGCATTATGATGATGATTGATGGATGTTTTTCTACTCATCTAAATGATATACCTTTAAACTTATTTAACGCTCAACCTTGGGTATTTTGATGGCTTTTTGGAGTGTTTGAGTATAGGGAATAGAAGGATAAAGTCACGGATTATGATCTTAATGAGTCTAAAAAAGAACGATGAAGAGCAGAGCGGAGCGGCAAAAGAGGAAATAATGGAAATAACAGAAGTACAATGAGGATGTAACTCTGATCAACCAATTCCAATGGATAGTACCGTCGAGAGCTTTCCAACAATATGTGTCACGTCCAAATCGGAGTACGTATGAAGAAGTTATGACCTCCAAAAGTTTACCGAATAAGATACCGTAAAGCACGAAAGAGGGCTACCGTACACATGCAAAGAGGGCGGCCACACAAACTCCAAGAAAACTTGGGCGGCCGCATACCCTCATTTTGGGCAGGCGCACACCCCCTCCATCCAGCAACTTCAATTTTCCGAATTTTGCAAGGATTTGTTGATTGTTTCCATATTTTTTTTGCCCTTCTTCACCCTAATATAAATAGAACAACTCTAGCCACTTTTAGATCTATATTTTGTATGCTTTAGATTACTTTAACAAGTTTGTAGAGGAGCTTCAAGTATTCTAATTTAAGGTTTAATTCAAGATTTATGCAATCAACTCATATTTTGTTGATGTTTATCATGAATATGAGCGTCTAATTTTCATTTATCTGTGGAGTGGAGGCAATATGTATCAATATTTTATATTTTAATTAATTTTGCAATCAATCAAACGTTAGGTTCATCAAAATTATTCTTAATTGGAGTTTCCTAGCTACATATCACATGTGTAAATTAATGTGGTTGGTTTTTTAACTAAATTTGTGTGTAGTGATTGTCAAGTGATTGATTAATTTATACAAAGTCAAACTTTTGAATGAATATAATTTAGGTTTTGACAAGTGATTGCAAAACAAAATTGTAGGTTCTTTAATCCTAGGGATTTAATAGGTTCATGAGTATTATGTGGACTTTGCAGAAGATAGAATATTTGGAAAACACTAAATTGCGAACGTGTGAACACCTAATTTTACTCAAGAGAATGAACCCGCAACAATGATTGATTGTATTATTAATAGACATATTGGTGGGATACATACGAATCCATTTCGGAAGTCTTTCTTCTCTTGACTTCGGTATTCTCTTGAATTGCTTTGTTTATTTTCTTGTTTTAGGTAGGTAAATTTATTTCAATTGTTTAAGTAGGAATTTAAAATAAAAACCTAAACCCAGTCTTTTTATTTTTTTTTAATTGTTGAGAGTCGAACTATTGATAACACAAGTCCCTGTGGATTCGACCCTTGCTCGTGCATATTATTACTACTCCAATCACTCGTGCACTTGCGAGGATTTTATTACAAGTTGGTTTTTACCCCCCATCAAGTTTTTGGCTCCGTTGTCGGGGACTTGTTTTGTAATATACAATTTAATTTTCATTAGTATATGCTTGGTCGGAGATCATTGACCCCGAGTTGGTTTCTTTGAACAACAACAAAGACAAGCTTGGTAGGGGCCTAAAACGCAACCGCATTTCTCGTGGCATACTTCGGTCCTCCACACACGGCTATGATGGACTTTATTACATAGCGAAAATGTGACCGCATTTCTCGTGGCATGCCTCGGTGTCCCAAAACCCAGTACGATAGACATTATTCTATAGCGTAAACGCAACTGCACTCTTTCATGGCGTACCTCGGTCCTCCACACACTCTCTATGACGGACATTCCATAGCGAAAAACTGTATTACACTCTCTTTTAACAAAAAAATGCACCAACAAAGCAAAATGGAGCGAGTCATCCGGGCATCCATCGATCATCCGAGCAAAATTGCGTGCACATGGGGCTTTCTCTCTACTCTTCTCATCGCCCACACAAGGGTCATTCTCTATACTCTTCTCTGTTTTGTTTCTCTACTTTCCTATACTATGAGTCTTTGTTTATTGACGTCCAATGAGGATGTATGTTCTATCATCGATGCATTTTGCTCCACAGTCCACGTGCCCGAGGGGCGCTGTAGACACCCGGTCTTGAACCACTCACATCTGATTGCATATATGGTCTTTTATTTTCTTGTTTTTGTTGATCTTTCTTATCTTTGGTTAAGAAAGATCAACAACGAGTTTGGGGTGCTGTTAGTTTTTGACTAAACTGAACAACGAAATCAACTTTTGAGTCTTTTCTGTAATTTACTGAAAGTCAAATTCTCACGAGTTTGGGGTTACAGGTCAAACTCGCCCGAGATTCAATCTATAGGCCAAACTCCCCCGAGTTTCACCTTCAGTAACTGTTTTTTCTCCATTTCTCTCTCTATTTTTGATTTGTAACCCCCATTTGCATATACCTTTGGCTTGATCCGAGGCAAGACAATCTTTTTGACTTCAAACACCCCTCTACTCACCCTTTTAACCTATAAAAGGAGCCATTATCCTCCTTTAAATGGGTAACAAACATTTACCTAAAATTCTATCTTTCAGACTCTCAACACACATATACACACAAACCTCCTTTTAAGCAAGCTTTTGAAGAAGACAAGCCTTTAATACAAGGCATTACCGGAAAGCATTATAAACTAGGTATTTTTCTCTTTTACTTTTTAATTTACCTTATTTCTTTTATTCCCCATATGCAATCCCCAATAATAGGGGGACCTTTTGAAGGTCAATTTATCTATTGAAATGTGCCATTAAAAGTCTCCCTTGCATTCCAATTACCCTTTAAAATCTCTTAGTTGATAAATGCTTGAATAAGCATAATTATAGAACATGAAATAGATTAGAACACTTTAAGTAGCAAGACTAGACATAAAGCCGGGTGGGGCGAGTGCCTAACACCTTTATGTAGACGTGGCCGGTTGTGAAAACCGCCGGTTAGCCGGTTTTCAACCGGCGGTTTTTAAGCCCCAAAATCCAAACCGGAACCGAACCGCCTAACCGGCTAAACCGGTTACGGTTTAGGCGGTTTACGATTTTAACGGTTATCCGGTTAACCTCCGGTTTGACGGTTTGGATCTGCTCGGCCGAGTCCTTGGTGTTGCTCGGTCGAGCAACCCTTTTAGGGTTTAGGGTTTGAGGGTTGCTCGGCCGAGTCTTTGGTGTTGCTCGGCCGAGCAACCCTTTTAGGGTTTAGGGGTTGAGGGTTGCTCGGCCGAGTCATATAGTAGTGCTCGGCCGAGCATATCATTTTTCAGTTAATTTTTTAACAGATTTCGTTAACTTTGTATGTAGTATATTAATTTTATTTTTTTTCAATTTTTTTTTGGATAGATAAGACTATTTTAAACTTAAGTTTACTACATACATTTTTTACAAAAAGGTTTATAAAAAAAGTTATGAATTTTTAAAGAAATGAAAGTTAACGGGTTTTTGGAAAAAGTTAACTTTTAATTTTTTTCAATTTTTTTTGGGATATATAAGACTATTTTAAACTTAAGTTATCTACATACATTTTTTGAAAAAAGGTTTATAAAAAAAGTTATGAATTTTGAAAGAAATAAAACTTAACTTTTTTAAAAGAAACGGAAGTATATAAAAGAAAAAAGCGACGATACCCTTAAATTTTATTAATTAAAATACAATTACAACGAGGGTATTGGTAGGAGTGGTGGTGGTAGGCTGGTAGTAGTGGACCTGGACCTAGTGGTATTGATAGGAGTGGTAGTGGTAGCCGGTAGGAGTGGTAGTAGTAGTGGTGGTAGTAGCGGTAGTGGTAGTGGTGGTAGTAGTAGTAGTGGTAATAGTAGTTGTGGTGGTGGTGAATGGTGATGTTGGTGATGTAGACCGGTAGTAGTGGTAGTGGTAGGTAGCGGTAGTAGTGGTGGTGGTAGTAGTAGTAGTGGTAGTAGTAGATGTGTTGGTGGTGATGGTGGTGGTGTAGACTAGTAGTAGTGGTATTGGTAGGAGTGGTAGAGATAGGAGTGGTAGTGGTAGCGATAGTAGTGATGGTTGTAGTAGTAGTAGTGGTAGTAGGAGTGTTGGTGGTGGTGATGGTGGTGGTGTAGACTGGTAGTAGTGGTATTGATAGGAGTGGTAGTAGTAGCGGTAGTAGTAGTGGTGATAGTAGTAGTAGTGGTAGTAGTAGTAGTGGTGGTGGTGGTGGTAGTGATGGTGGTAGTAGTGGTGGTGGTAGTGGTGGTGGTGTAGACTAGTAGGAGTGGTAGTACTAGTAGTAGTGGTAGTGGTGGTGGTGGTGGTGGTGGTGGTGGTACTGGTAGTAGTAGTAGTAGTAGTAGTGGTGGTGGACCGGTGGTGGTGGTGGTGAACATAACGGCTAGTTTGAAAAAGTAGCCGTTGGAATGAGTTCTGGCGTTCTGCTCGGCCGAGCAACTCATATGACTCGGCCGAGCATGACCGTTATTGGAAATTAACACTACTGGAAGGTTATGCTCGGCCGAGCAACTCATATGACTCGGCCGAGCAAGCCAAAAATCGGCGGTTAACCGGCGGTTGGCCGGTTTTTCAAAATTTCAAACCTTAACCGAACCGGCCAATTACCGGTTTCGGTTAGCCGGTTCCGGTTAACCGCCGTTGACCGGTTTTGGCCGGTTTTCAACCTCCCGGTTGGCCGGTTCGGTTTATAAAATGGACACGTCTACCTTTATGTTCTGTAATCTAACCTCCGAACCCCTCTAGAATCTTTGTTTCATTATAATAAAATCAAGTAGACAATAGGCTTTATTATGTTCCCTTAAAACAAAATTGGCGACTCTAAATACTTAAAAATAGATTAGACATCCTACGAAAATGGACTTATCGTTTTTTCAGGGTATCTACAGTGGGGTATTACTTGAACTTCTTGTGTTTCTTTTTGCTGGCGGTGTGGGCAGTAGTGGTGGTGTCCTTTTGGTTGGTGTTCTTTTTTATGGTGGTGATTGTGGTTGTGATATAGGGTATGGTTTTGGTTGTGGTATAGGTTGTGATTATGATTGTGGTTGTGTAGGTTGAGGTGGTGTAGATGTTGTCTGATCACCAGTTGTCTTGTCCTTTGTTTTTTCATTTATTTTTCTCTTTGAAACCTAAATTAATCAAACCAGTTATCAATAGCATTAATATTAACAAGCTTATAAGATAAATGTTAAAACCTGCTAATACATGTTTTGCATGACTTGTTCCTTCACCATTTTCATTAATCTTTCTTGCTGAATTTCTTATGCCAACTTTATTTTGATTGCCATTCACTTACCATTGGCCAGAAATGAATATAAGACATAAATAAAACGGAAGACATTAAAGAATACAATACAAAACACAAAGTAATGTACTCATAAAATATGCTTCTCTAGAAGGGCATTTTGTTTTGTTATGTCCTAGATTCTTACATACACTGCACCTAATTGTCTTACTGTACACATTCCTTCTCAATCTCTGAGTAGGATGCTCAATGAACTCATTTGCATTCACTTCACCAAGCTCTTCATTTGGTTGTTCATTTGCATTTGCTTCACCAAGCTGTTCATTTGGTTGTTGTAGTGCACCTTCTTTACTACCTTGTTAATGGGGTAACCCTCGGTTTGTCCTCTTCCTTTGACATGTGGAAGTTTAAAACAACCAATGACAAGGATCCTTATATTTTTCCACCACCATCTGTTTCACTTGTTTCAGAAAAGAAATACTCCCTCCGTCCCAATAAGTGCTTCACCCTTTTGGGTGGGCACAAATATTAAGGAAATGGGTGGGGAAAAAAATGTTGTGAGTGTAATTTGAAAATAGGAGAGAGAATTAGTGGAGAGAATAGTAAATTTGAAAAGTGTTGTGAGTGTAATAGTGAATTAGGAGAGAGAATGAGTGGAGGAAATAGTAAAGATTCTTTGCCAAAAAAGGAAAGGTGAAGCTTCTAACGGGACGCCCTTTTGGGTAATTAGTAAAGCTTTTATTGGGACGGAGGGAGTATGTCTTTTTCTATAATTGCATGTTTTCTAATAGCATCAACTAGAACATTATTATGATATGTAACTATTTGACAACACCCTAGCCTCTTGCACAACTAATTTTAACTCGACTATGGACACACTTCAAAATAGTCAAACCATGTAACCTCTCGCCCATGATAAACATTAGCAATACCTTTCACCAAACTTGCCCCCATGATTAAGCTTTATAGAAAATTGATATATTGAATCTAACACGCATTAATTAATAAAACAGAGCAAGAGCTCTTTCACTTTGCAATTTCATATAAATACCCCATTCATACATACAAGAACCAAGAACATATAAAAATTGATTTATCTAGAAAAAAACATGTTCAGACCGTAAGAGAACATTATCCGACATCGGGAATAAACAAGACTTGTCTCTAACATATAAGGATCATGGGCTACTCCCCTTAACACCAATTGGTTTTAAGGTGGAACCTCAGATTTTATCATGGTATCAGAGCTGGTCCATTACACGTGCAGGCCCAACGGCCATAAGAGAACATTATCCCACATCGGTAATAAACAAGACTTGTCTCTAACATATAAGGATCATGGGCTATTTCCCTTAACTCCAATTGGTTTTAAGGTGAAACCTCAGACTTTATCACAGACAACATAAATAAAGAGATAAAACCCAAAATTTGCTTGTAGGTCGACAATATTACCATATTTTGGTGTCGCTGGGTAGAGGCAACTTTTCTTCTTTCGTTTGCACCAAGTTGTTGGGGACGGATTTTTCACTATATGTATATGGTTGGCATCTTAAGCAGGTCAACATGTCAAGACGCCTCAGTATCCTGATCTCTACAACTTGACCTCTACAACTTGATCTCCACAACTTGGTCCACAACTTGGTTCACAAGTTGACTTTTTACAAGTTGACTTTTTACATGTTGACTTTACATGTTGAGTTCACATCTTGGACCGACATCTTGGCTCAACGTCTTCATCAACATCTTGAAGCCGGACCAACTTGGGAGCAGTTTTGCGGTTCCTATTTTATAGGGATCGTGCCAAAGAAAGCGAAGACCAGTTCAACCACGTTTCTTCAGCAAACAAATCACTATCTCCTCCTCAAACGAACGAGTGCGGATATATCTCCAAGGATCAACCCTAATTCCGAGTTTATAGGCCCATAATCCTCTTTTTTGTTAATTAGTTTATTTTTGAGGTATAAAAGGGAGATCAGCACATGTAATTCACACACGGTCTTCACGAGTCTCACTCTCCCTCGCATATGCTCATTATTTTTGTAAGCTACCTACGAATCTTAGTAAACTTTTTGGTCAAGGTAGGTCTTCCAAAACCTCCCGAGGTTTTATGCCGGCGAACAATTTGTTCAAGGGCTTTCCTCGTCAAAATCCTTTGTCATTTTCATTTTAATTACACACAAATCTATATTCCAATTCACCCAATTCTTTCCTTGAAATATTTGGTTATTTACAATCACTTGTCGAAATTTGACCAAAACAATTTGGCGCCGTCTGTGGGAAATTTGGTTTTTTAGATTTGTTTAGAACATCAAAATGGTCAATCCAACTTCCGGTCAGGTAACCTCAGTAACCTCCGCGGCTGGGGGCAAGGCGACTGGGGGGCAGCATGATGCACCTCGAGAGATGACCGCGTCTGAAATCAATTTTGGTTTCGTGACTAATATGGCAACAATGTTGAATGAACTGAATAAGCGAATGGATGCTCAGCAGGATATTAATACTATGATTTTCAATGCAATTGAGAGTCTGCGAAAAGGGAATCAAGTTGAGCCTCAAGTTGTAACTCCATTATCACCTTTATTTCCTAGAACTCTTTTTGGTGCAGGTACTGGGGGCAATCTTGGAGACATCCCCATGGCGAGTGCAGTACAGACTGATAGTACAACTGTGACAACTAGTCAAGTTGCCCAACATGGTCACACCTTCGCATTCAGCCAACCTGTGCCAACATCTTGCTATACTTATGCCACTCCGTCTTTAGGACAAACAGGGAGTTTTTATAATGCATTTGATCACTCTTCTTCTCAATTTTATGCTAACACTTTTGCAGAAAGTCAAGTTGCTAGAGAGTTGCAGCAGATCAAAGAGATGATTAGGAATGTGCCTGGAGTTACCTTGCCTTATCATCAAGCTTCTCCAACTTGTTATAATGAGTCTCGCTTTGTTCCAAATGATAGCCAACATGGAGATCCCGAAGAGATTTGCGTGCCCCACATGAAGAAGTACGACGGAGCACAGATCCAATGGAGCATGTGTTGCTATACCAAGAATTAATGGACATTATCGGCATTCCTTCAATCTTCAAAGAAGCCTCGTCTTTGTAGGGGCTTTGGTTCCACCTTGTCCGGACCAGCTCTGAAATGGCTAACCGGCATATCCCTAAACTCTATATCATCTTATTCTCAATTAGTCAATATGTTTGTGAATCAATTTTCATGTAATAGAGCTTTTGAGAAACTAACTAGTGACCTCTACAGTGTGGTGCAACAACCTGACGAAAGCTTGAAAGACTATTTGAACAGGTTCAACAAAGAGGCAGTGACTATCCCCAACTTGAACATGTCCACAGCCACCGAGGCATTCAGATTGGGCTTGAAGAAGGGATCACCTTATTATGACGAATTGGTCATGACTCCATGCAAGAGACTTGAAGATGTCAGGACGAGAGCTGTTAAATTCATCAGACTGGAAGAAGATAAGTTCGTAGTCCTAAAATGACCACAATGAGACTGACAAAAAAGGAAAAGATGACCACCTATCTTCAACATGACAAAATGTTAGCAAAACAGTACCTCAAGTTGTATTCCATGTAAGTTGTCATTTTTTCATAAAAGCAAACTCCGAAAATAGGTATGATTTAAATTTTGTCAAGTCATTTATTTATGTTTGTCAATTCTTATGTTATGCTAAAAATTCTTACTGACTTAAGCATCGGAAGGGTAAAGCTAACACCCAATCCTAACATGAATTTGTTTTGCAAGGTATACAACTTGAACAAACAGAGTAGGCTCAACATGTTGACACGCCAGTACGGCTGATACATGTTGAGACCTAAGCTGGAGCAGGCTCAACATGTTGACACGCCGCACGCGATACATGTTGAGACCTAAGCCGGAGCAGGTCAAACATGTTGACACGCCGCACGGCCGATACATGTTTGAACACAGGGAAGAAAGGCTCAACATGTTGACACGCCGCACGGCCGATACATGTTGAGACCTAAGCTGGCCGAGCTCAACATGTTGACACGCCGCACGGGCGATACATGTTGAGACCTAGCCGGGAGTCAAACATGTTGACACGCCGCACGGGCCGATACATGTTTGAACCCAGGGAAGAAAGGCTCAACATGTTGACACGCCGACGGCCGATACATGTTGAGACCTAAGCCAGTTGAGCTCAACATGTTGACACGCCGCACGGCCGATACATGTTGAGACCTAAGCCGGAGCAGAGTCAAACATGTTGACACGCCGCACGGCCGATACATGTTTGAACCCTGGGAAGAAAGGCTCAACATGTTGACACGCCAGGACGGCCGATACATGTTGAGACCTAAGCAGGAGCAGGCTCAACATGTTGACACGCCGCACGGGCTGATACATGTTGAGACCTAAGCTGGAGCGAGTCAAACATGTTGACACGCCAGACGGCCGATACATGTTTGGACCTCGAAGAAGAATTTCAACATGTTGACACGCTCAAGACGGGCCGATACATGTTGAAACTTTAGTCGGAGAGGGATAGAACATGTTGACACGCCAGGACGGCTGATACTTGTTCTATTTCTTCAAACGAATTAAGGTTTCGACACCTTCGCCCGGGCGCACGTTTTCACACTTATTCAAGTTGTGAACTATTGGTTGTAACATTAACATGTTACCAAACGAATTAAGGTTCCGACACCTTCGCACAGGCGCACGTTTTCACACTTATTCAAGTTGTGAACTATTGGTTGTAACATTAACATGTTACCAAACGAATTAAGGTTCCGACACCTTCGCTGGGCGCACGTTTACACACTTATTCAAGTTGTGAACTATTGGTTGTAACATTTTCATGTTACCTACGGTTTATAACATTTACATGTTATCTAAAGAACAAACAAAGTGTCTCTCAAAGACATGCCAAATCAAATATAAAAATTTTGAGGACCAACCCTCATCTAACATTCCAAATTTCAAACACCTTAACTAATGTTTCTTAAAGCTTTATCTTGGTTTCTATCAAGGACTTAGAAGCATCATTCAAGGCGTTCGACAACTCTTTGGCGTAATCAACCGCTTCCTTAATGTCAATGGGGAGAGTAGCAGTTTTAAAATTCCTTGAATCTCCAAGTTTTCTCCGATTCAAGAAATTTTGGGGGCAATTGTTGGGGACGGATTTTTCACTATATGTATATGGTTGGCATCTTAAGCAGGTCAACATGTCAAGACGCCTCAGTATCCTGATCTCTACAACTTGACCTCTACAACTTGATCTCCACAACTTGGTCCACAACTTGGTTCACAAGTTGACTTTTTACAAGTTGACTTTTTACATGTTGACTTTACATGTTGAGTTCACATCTTGGACCGACATCTTGGCTCAACGTCTTCATCAACATCTTGAAGCCGGACCAACTTGGGAGCAGTTTTGCGGTTCCTATTTTATAGGGATCGTGCCAAAGAAAGCGAAGACCAGTTCAACCACGTTTCTTCAGCAAACAAATCACTATCTCCTCCTCAAACGAACGAGTGCGGATATATCTCCAAGGATCAACCCTAATTCCGAGTTTATAGGCCCATAATCCTCTTTTTGTTAATTAGTTTATTTTTGAGGTATAAAAGGGAGATCAGCACATGTAATTCACACACGGTCTTCACGAGTCTCACTCTCCCTCGCATATGCTCATTATTTTTGTAAGCTACCTACGAATCTTAGTAAACTTTTTGGTCAAGGTAGGTCTTCCAAAACCTCCCGAGGTTTTATGCCGGCGAACAATTTGTTCAAGGGCTTTCCTCGTCAAAATCCTTTGTCATTTTCATTTTGATTACACACAAATCTATATTCCAATTCACCCAATTCTTTCCTTGAAATATTTGGTTATTTACAATCACTTGTCGAAATTTGACCAAAACACAAGTCATTTCCGGTTCCACCTTCAATAGCAGAGAAAACCCTCGATTGCCCGATGAAACCCTCGTTCTCTCTTTGCCTCCTCGACTCCTCTGTAGTGATTTACGATCAATTAATCCTCACCTAAGGTATTAAACACCAACAAAATATCTAACACGTTTACGTTTAGATCGAAAATGACCAAAAAGCCCTCACTTATGCCTCATGTGGTATGCATGTGACAACTTAACGGGGGGTTTTGAATGGAAACCGTAAAAAAAAAGCCTATTTTGCAAATAAAGTGACAAGTGAGATCCAATTTTGCTAAATTTTTAACGTCAGATCCCAATCTGATACTATTCTGTGGATGTTGGGTCCTATTTTGTAATTTGTCCATCTATTTTCTAATAATATTAATTTCAATTTATATATTATTTATATGTTTGATTTCTCGCTTCTAATAGCAGTAATAAAAGTATTTGAAGCATATTTATATACATGCGTACTAAAAATGATTAATTTGTTCAGTTTTCATAACATTCAAAAGTGAAAACTTGTTTAATAAATAAATAAATAAAAAAACTAAAAATTTGTATGCTTACAAACTTATTGGCTATTATTTTATTTGTGTCAAAATAATATTTATATTAGTATGAATTTAGTATTAAACTTGGTTATTGAATAAGTGAGTTAGGGGTAAAAAAGAAAAGAAAAAGAGTGTTGTTATTCATACTAGATTGACTCCCGTGCGATGCACGGGGCATAACTGTATATTCAAAAGACAAAAGTTGAACTAAAATAAATCAAAAAATTAATTCGTTTATACATTATGAAATAATTTCTTAAAGACTACATTATCAATACATAAAAATTAGAAAACAATAAAAAAGGAATAAAACAAAAATCATTAGGAATATGTATTTCTCCATATACAATTCTGTAGTATTTTATCATTTAAAAAAGTAAATAAAACACACGAATCACATACGAAATAAGTTATTGAAATTAGTAAAAAAATATGAAGATTGGAAATCTAGTTAAAAAAGATGATATTTTATTTCTTTTTGATAAACAGAATTTTTTAAATAAAAACAATATATTTGTTCATACCAAAAGAATAGTACAATTATCTAATAAAAATTAATGTCATTCTTTTTCAAATGAAAACTTTCCATTAAGTCATGCTCGTACATCTAAAAAATTATGGCATATTTATTTACATTGACCCATTATGAACATAAATATGATATTTATTTTCAATGTAACTTATTTAATTTTTAGGAGAAAAATAAATATCCTAAAAATACTAACAATTATCATATACCCCATCAATTTTATTTTTCTTTTATATTCTTTATTTTTATAATTAGTAAAAATATTATTATTATCATTATCATTTATAATTAAAAACAAACTTGACACTTAATTAATTTTGACTAAAAACATATTAAAAAATTAAAAAGGAAAATTAACAAAGGATAATTAAGAAATTTATATTTAAAAAAATTGTTTTTTATGTGTACAAATCAAATGAAAATAGTCTCTATTTAAAAATAAATATTTTTTATGAATTTTGAAGAAATTTTTTTATTCGGAAAAAATAATTTCTTATAATATAATTTTTTTAAAATGATGACCATCTTTCCCTATATTCGTCTTTATTATTACTTTATTTACTATGATTCAATTTTTTTTAAATAAATTAAATAAAATTTTTGATGTATCAAATAAACTCAATAACCATATTAGTGCTTCCAACTCATTATCCTATACCCATCAATTTTATTTTCTTTTATATTCTTTATTTTTATAATGAGTAAAATTATTATAATTATCAATATAATTTATAATAATAAAAAAACTTGACACTTAAATAATTTTGACTAAAATAATATTGAAAAATTAAATAGGAAAATTAAAAAAGGATAATTAAGAAATTTATATTTAAATAATGGGTTTTTTTTATGTGTCCAAATCAAATGAAAATAGTCTATATTTAAAGAGAATTTTTTTTTTATGAATTTTGGTGAATTTTTATTTTTTGAAAAATTTAATTTATTATAATATAATTTAGGTTAAAGAAATGGGTGGAGAAAAATGTTTGGCCGAAATATCTTCAATTTTGCCATCGAGTGAAATGACAAAAATGCCCGTCGAAGGCTACATTCTCATTATTTGATTTGATTCGAAATTGATATTTGAATTATTTGATTCGAGTATTCGATTTGACCTATTTTTTTAAAAAAAATAAAGTCAGGGCCAAGGCCAACCCGACCATCGATAATGCCTAAGACGAATCATGCATGCTTGGCTAAGCTTCATCCTCATTATATAACCAAGGCAACTCATCTTCCTTTGATTTTTTTTTCCATGTGGGATAAAATTCAAGGCCAAGTCCAAGGCCAAGGCCGACCAAGGCAAGGCCAAGGGCCGAGCCAAGGCCAAGCCGACCATTAATAATGCCCCAGACGAATCATGCATGCTTGGCTAAGATTCATCCTCATTATATAACCAAGGCAACTCATCTTACTTTGTTTTTTTTTCCATGTGGGATAAAGACGAAGACCAAGGCCAAGGCCAAGGCCAAGGGTCGAGCCAAGGCAAGCCGAAGGCCAAGGCAGGCCGAGCCGAGCCGAGGCAAGGCGAAGGCCAAGGCCGGCCAAGGCAAAGGCAAATTTCCCACATCGAAAGGAAACGAATCAAAAATTGCCTTGACCTTGGTATATAATGAAGCTTCAAGTTCAAGATAGGTGTAATTATATTTATATACATATATAATGATTAATATTAAATATACATAGTATATGATTTTAAATAAAAATATACATATATAATTATTAATATTAAATATATATTCAACACCATTCTAACTCATCATCTTATACCCAATCAATTTTATTTTATTTTATATGATTAGTAAAAATATTATTATTATTATTATCATTTATTATTTAAAATAAATACTTCACACTTATTTAATTTTAACTATAAAGACCAAGAAAAATACAAAACTAAAATTATCATATATATATATATAATTCAACACCATTCTAACTCATCATCCTATATCCCATCACTTTTATTTTATTTTATATCATTTATTTTTATAATTAGTAAATCAATAACCATAGTACCCCTTCCAACTAATTATTCTACACCCCATCACTTTTAATTTATTTTATATTATTTATTTTTGTAATTAGTAAAATTAATATTATTACCATTATCATTTATAATAAAGAAATAGTTCACACTTAAATAATTTTGACTAAAACCATATTGGAAAATGAAAAATAAAAAATAACAAATGATAATTAGAAAGTTATATTTTAAAAAATGTTTTTTTATGTGTCCAAATCAAATGAAATTAGTCTCTATTTAAAGAGAATTTTTTTTTATGAATTTTGGTGAAAAAAAAATTTTAAAAAATTAATTTAATATATAATAATTGAGCTCAAATAAATGGGATAATTTTTTTTTGAAATCCGTCCAGCCAATAGGGAGGTGCCATGTGGCGATACAAAAAAAAAAAAACGGAAAAGCGCTTGTACGCGCCCTTGTCGGCGCGTTTCCCTCACGCGCCATCGAAATTACTGAAGTGCCCCTCCTCCTTCTTCGACACGTGGACAAACCGATTTTCAAAAAAAAAAAAAAAAAAAAACTCCGTCGAATTATACGCTGCCACATGGCTTTTTAGCCTTGTTAATTCCCTCTTTGCCACCGCGTTAAATGACCAAAATACCCCTCGAAGGTCAAAAAATTACCGAAACCTTGTTATTATATATCTATAGATTGATAAAATTAATTAGTATATTCGTTAACTGTGCTTTAACAGTGTTGTAGCATTTAAAATTTAAAATATATCTATATATAGAGCAAATTACAAAATAGGGCCTGAAGTACAAAAAACGTTATTAGAACGGACCCTCACATTTGTTTTGGCCAAAACAAGGCCCTAAATGAAAAATGTTCGCCAATTTGGGGCTTTTTGACAAAAATTGTTAGAAAACTCGTTAAATAACTATGTGCCATTCACGTGGTTAACGAAATGGAATGGCTTGAAGTTTATATAAGATTTTAAGGGGTTTAATGAAAAAATCCTAAATACAAGGGTTAATTGATAAATGTATTTCATTTTTTTGGAAATCAATATATATTTCATCAAATCAAATATAAATAAATAATTACATTAAGGATTGTTTTATTAAAAAATAAAAAATAAATTATTAATATTAAATTCAAGGGACCTTAAATATTACCATAAAATAATTTTAAGTATGAACATATCAAAAGTATCGAGTTGGGCCAAGCGAGTAAAGTCCAGTCCACAAGCAATTATTACCACCCCATTCTCAGTGGGCTAGGCCCAATCAATACATGGCTCAAGGCCCATCTCATATATCAGTCGACTAAGTTCATTGTCCGACCTAACTTAGTCCGACCTTATGACCCAGTCATATTTCGGGTACGATCCGGCTCTACCCGTCAGTCAGGTCGACTTAGCTCCAAGTGTCGACCTCGACCTTCCAAAGCAAGCGTCGACCTAACGGTTACAGGCGCACGTGCAATTACTCTGGCCATAACTGCTTCCCTACAAATCAGGGACCGTTCAGGGACACGTTCACACTACATGTAACTGTCCCTAAAATCTCGGAGCTCATGTAGCCCTGCCAATTAAACCGCCTACATCAACTATAAATACATTACCACTACAACGGTGATAAGGTAACTGCCATTTTGTTATCTGAATTCCATTATTCAATACGTTCTTAAGCTCTCTGCAAACATAATCTTACTCTCACGCCCGAGGGTCTAAGCCGGAGACACATCCGGCTAGTCGTGGGTTCTGATTTCAGGTCAAGGAGCTAGGTGATCAGTCATGCCACGTGGAGGAAGATTGATAAGCACATTTTCTGCGGCATCAGTTTGGTTCCATTGCCGGGAAGCGTGCATAACTTGACCTCGAAAGTTTTCTCAACCTGCAACCATGGTAACCCCAGACGGGCATGTTACAGACACTTCTGACGAATTCAATGAAGTGAACGTCAACACCAACACCAACGCCAATACCAATGTAAACGCTGATTTGCCTCCTCCTCCTCCACCTCGTCATCATGCTAGGGCGACGCGCTCTAACAGCGTAGCAGATGGCCGAGGACTGCCAGACGGGAGAAGGGATAAGCGACCTATGGAAGGGCAAGGAGCCCCTCCTCCTAAGCGTCCAACAGGACAGGTGAATGATGGGAACAGGGCATGTCCCTCATCCAACCCACTGAGCAGAAAAGAAATGCTGATGGAGCAAGCTCAGATTCTGGCCGAGTTATTGGTAATGGAGGAGGCTGAGAAGGCGGATAGAAGGTCAGAGAGGGTGGCTCCCTCTCAAGTCTCCAACAGGGAACGTGCTAGGAGCACTAGGCCGAATGAAACCGTGGGACAAAATGTTGATAACAGGATAGTGCAGCGACCTCAGTCTCTCATTCATGTCCCAAGTAACGACCTAAGGGCCAGCCTCACCAGGAATAGAGAGCAGGAGGCCCAGTCGGATCTGAGAACACAGTTAGAGGCCAACCGAAACCTACGTGGTTCGCCTGCCCGGACACAGAGATCGCAGTCCCAGAGGGAAAGGAATGGGCGCAGGTCGCCCATAAGAGAGAATAGGCCCAGGTCGCCTCCCAGAGATGAAAGGCGCAGGTCGCCACCAAGAGATGGCAGGCACAGGTCACAAGTTCGCTCGGTAAGGTCACCTTCTCACAGAGATAGGAGAAGCAAGCAGGTGACCCCCCCTAGAAGTGAGGGTCAAAGGTCGAATGCTGTCCCACCTGCTGGAGAAGACAGACCTGATGCTAGGGAGTGGCTACTATGGAAGAGAAAATTTGAACAATGGGAGGCCGAAAAGAAAAATGATACTGTAAAGGTCGAACGAATTGACTTTGCTCTTCGACCCCTATCCAAGGATTTGATTGACAGTCGACCTCCTCCTGGCTTCAGATTGCCCATCCTAGAAAAGTACTCAGGGGCAACCAATGCAAAAAGCCATGTGCAACACCTGGAAGCCACAATGTGCTTTATCTCCAATGAGGACGACACTATGTGCAAAGCCCTCATAAGCACACTCACAGGGGCAGCTCTGACATGGTTCAATGGTTTGGCAGCCGGTAGCATCTCGACCTGGATGAGTATGAGAACAAAATTCCTAGATCGCTTCTCAACTGCTGGAGCTCGGAAAATGACTGTCACCGATCTAAACAACTTGGTGCAAGGGAAAAATGAAAGCTCAATGAGCTACTACACCAAGTTTAAAGAGATGGTCGACAAGATCGAGGAAGATCTCACGGACAGGGAGGTGATCAATTGCTTCAGAAATGGAATTTCCTCGGCAGACATGGATTACGAGCTGACAGTCCGTACAGTCACTACTCGACAGGAGTTGTTCGAGAAGGTTTACAATGTGGCACTAGCCGAGGAGAGAAAAGAAAAGAAGAATGGGAAAGGCCCCAAAGTTGAGGTCGCTGATGATAAGAAGGACTCAACCAAAAATGGGGGAAACAACAAGAATGGTAAGAACAGGACCAGGGCGACAGAGAAAGTGCCCGAAGCTTTCACTCCCCTAACGGTGAGTCGAACAGAAATAATGAATGCGGTCGAGCTGACCCCTCCTGCTCCATTGAACCCAGGCAACAAGTTCAGGAGAGACAATAGCAAATACTATGATTACCATAAGGAAATAAGCCATACTACAGAGGATTGTATGAGTTTGAAGCGTATCATTCAGAGGATGGTCAACTAGGGAAGGCTCGACACATATGTTAAAAGACCTCAAGCAGGTGTGAATGTGTGCCCAAATTTTTGGATTCACGCGAGTTTGAAGACATCCGGTTTAATTTGAAAAACGGAGTCGCCACGCCATTTTGATTTCCTCAAAACTTTGAAAAAAAGGTTTTTATGGGTTCGGAGGTTAAGTTACCCCTTGGAAAGAACGGATCGTCGTTCACCCAAGGTGCCTTGCCGTAGCAAGTCTCCCTAGATTCCATTTATCGTGCTTGCTTGCGTGCTTTCTTTGTGTGCATGTGTTTGAAAAGAGGGGGGGTGTCCCAAGTTGTCTTCCGGACGTACAAACCATTTATTGGTTGTCGCTCGGGATTTCTTGGATTTTATGTATTCGGGATTTTGATCCCGTCCTCATCTTGGACTTGTGATCATCGCATTTTAACCTCGGGACTTGCATGATCGAGAGAAGGACTCTCTTTTATAGTCCAAAATGAGGTTCTTTAGGAAGGAATGTCCTTAGCCCATCAATCCTACACCTTAAGACGATCGAGCTCATATAGTTACTTCAAGCTCGTCTTAAGTGATAATCGGAGATATAGGTTCAAGGTTTATCCTTTTCTAAAGAGATTATGGCACCTTTTATGGAAGAAACGATGTAAAGATAGAATCTTTACACCGGTTCGTTCCTAAGGTTGCTAATGGGGACATGGGGGAATGCATGTAAAAATGACATTTTTAGTGAAAAGATGACATTTTGGGTTGCAAAGGATGCTTTTGATTTGAAAATGATGCTTTTTATGTAAAGAAACGATTTTTATGTAAAGGATGCATTTTTATGAGGAAAATTAGTATTTCATATGCAAAGGATGCATAAAGATGACATTTTTGAAAGCAAAGGATGCTACTTTTATGTGAAGAAATGACTTTTAATGCAAATGATGCACCTTTAATATAAAAAAGAGATTTTAATGCAAAGGATGCTAATTTGAATGCAAAGGAATGATTTTTAATGCATGAAAATGGGTTTTAGGTGCAAAGGATGCACCTTTATGTATGAAAATGGCATTTTGATGAAAAGATGACATTTTTATGTACAAAGATACTATTTAAATTGCAGATAGACATCAGATTATAGCATGATGGGGGTTAAAATCAGATTACAAACTGAACAGATGAAGATTCTGCAAACTGGCCTAAGTTATCGCGTGACATAGGTTGCCTATGTCGCGTGACATAGGTTGCCTATGTCGCGTGACATACTTAGCCACTTGCAGAGTCTTCAACAGCTGGGATCTACAGAGGTAACAAGGCATTAATATAGCCAAGTTACTTCACAAATAGATCTCAGAGAGCAAGTATTTCAATAATGAACACTTCAAGAGGGTGTGGATATGAGGGATCCACACTCATCTTGAGTGTTCATGCAAGAAACAATGCCAAGCCGGAGCTTTTACATGAAATGGTATGCAATCAGATGTGGATCTAGGCAATATGATACTAAAGCATGCAACTTTAATCAGGATATATCATTATTAACACATTTAGCGTATAGATCTCATGTACAAAGGAGATAGAAAGAGGAAAAGGGTAGAAAATCGTTACCCTTGAAGACCACGACTTCCTATATCAAGTTAGATATAGGAGCCTTCAACAGCAACCTTCTGGGACTGAGATCAAGCTTTGACTCCGTGAGAATCTTTGGTTCTTGAGGTGTATAGGAAGTGTGTGTGGGATTGGTTGGATGGTGTGTGATTTTGAGGGGATTAGTGTGGTTTTGGGTGTATATGGGAAGAGGGAGTAGGCTTCTGGGCGTATTCTCTGTAGAGGGGCACTGAGGAGTGAAGGAGGGGTGCCTAAAATGAGAGGTGAAGGCCTCTATTTATAGGCTGCATGCATGGGCTTAGTATGTCGCACGACATAACAAGCCATAACTGTTTTCCTTCTAGAAACATGCAAGGTGGCAAGCTTCTAGAAGTCTTCTTGGCAAGTTATGTCGCACGACATAACAAGCCCCATCCAATTCCTTCTAGAAACATGCAAGGTGGCAAGCTTCTAGAAGTCTTCTTGGCAAGTTATGTCGCACGACATAACAAGCCCCATCCAGTTCCTTCTAGAAACATGCAAGGTGGCAGTCTTCTAGAAAGGAATTTTGCATAAAAGAAAAACGTATTTCTTTCATTCCAAGCAGTCCCTTCAGCCCTTAAAAGGTTTGGAACATTTCCGGAATTGCTTCGGAATTCTAGGAAAGTCTGGAGAATTGCCGGGAAACTTGCCGAAATTGCCGGGAAACTTGCCGGAATTGCCGGGGGAACTTAACCGGAAGGCATGAGCCAGATTTGGGTACTTACAGAAGCCCCTCGGCAACGTCACTTGCAGGGCGAGTGGGGTTGTCGATAGAAAAGGATCCGATCTGGCGAATGCCGAGACGGATTGGGTGACCAAGTTGGTCGAGTGGCTGGACCTTTTATGAAAGGCTACCTACGTATCCCGGAGGAATCAAGCCATAATCGTAGTTCGGAATCCACTGGGGAAAGGGGTGTCATATGTGACGAATTGGCTGAACCTAAAGTAGGCTACCTACGTATCCCGGAGGAATCAAGCCAGACCGTAGTTCGAACTTTTACTGAGTCGAAATGTTATTCCTTCATTTGGGAATAACGGAGATCGAAAGAGAGCGAAATGTTATTCCTTCATTCTGGAATAACGGAGATCGCGAGAGAGAGCGAAATGTTATTCCTTCATCCTGGAATAACGGAGATCGCGAGAGAGAGCGAAATGTTATTCCTTCGTCTTGGAATAACGGAGATCGAAAGAGAGAGCGAAATATTATTCCTTCATCTTGGAATAACGGAGATCGCGAGAGAGGTCGAAATGTTATTCCTTCAACTTGGAATAACGGAGATCGAAAGAGAGAGCGAAATGTTATTCCTTCATCTTAGAATAACGGAGATCGCGAGAGAGGTCGAAATGTTATTCCTTCAACTTGGAATAACGGAGATCGAAAGAGAGAGCGAAATGTTATTCCTTCATCTTGGAATAACGGAGATCGCGAGAGAGGTCGAAATGTTATTCCTTCAACTTGGAATAACGGAGATCGAAAGAGAGAGCGAAATGTTATTCCTTCATCTTAGAATAATGGAGATCGCGAGAGAGGTCGAAATGTTATTCCTTCAACTTGGAATAATGGAGATCGAAAGAGAGAGCGAAATGTTATTCCTTCATCTTGGAATAACGGAGATCGTGAGAGAGGTCGAAATGTTATTCCTTCAACTTGAAATAACGGAGATCGAAAGAGAGCGAAATGTTATTCCTTCAATCTGGAATAACGGAGATCGCGAGAGAGCGAAATGTTATTCCTTCAATCTGGAATAACGGAGATCGCGAAAGAGGTCGAAATGTTATTCCTTCATCTTGGAATAACGGAGATCGAAAGAGAGCGAAATGTTATTCCTTCATCCTGGAATAACGGAGATCGCGAAAGAGGTCGAAATGTTATTCCTTCATCTTGGAATAACGGAGATCGAAAGAGAGCGAAATGTTATTCCTTCAATCTGGAATAACGGAGATCGCGAGAAAGAATAGATTTTGTAAAGAAGTAGGAAGGACTCGATAATTTTTGTAAAGAAAGTGGGACGTACCCGATAATTTTTGTAAAGAAACGGGACGTACCCTGATAATTTTTGTAAAGAAACGGGACGTACCCTGATAATTTTTGAAAATAGAATTGAAAATGCCAAAGGCAAATAAAATGAGCCACAGGGGTAAATTTGTAAAATAGGCCATGGGGGCACTGGAGGGAAAACTAGATTGGAAATGATTGGAAATGCCAGGGGCACAAAGGGTAAAACAGGCCTATGGGGGACAAAATTGTAAAATGGAGCCTTCAGGGGCAAAATTGTAAAAACAAGCCACAGGGGCTTAGTATGTCGCACGACATAATAGGCCATGTGGACAGTTTATTTAAAAATTCGCACAGTCATCCTTTTGAAACTCAATTGAAATTGAAATTGAGAGGGAGGCGACAACGAGAAGAGAGAGAGAGCAACATCAGAGGGAGATTTGAGAGAAATTGAGAGAAATCAAACACCTTTAGTCCGATTCAATTGGAAAATGCCTCCTAGATTGCGTCCGACCAAAAGGGCTCCTCAACACGCCCAGTTAGCTACTCGACGGAAAGGGGTGCAGAGGAATCAAAGGCCCTTTCTTCCGCAAGCTCAAAGAGGAGATTTCTATCCACAGCTCGATGAACATACCTCAGATGTTGGGAAGAAAGATGTGGTACGTGACCTAGGTTTTTTTGAAAATTTTTGATTTGGGTGAAATTGATTTGATTTTTCCAGACTGTGCTATGAATTGACATGAATTGGCATGTGAACATTGAACTAATTGCATGAATTGAACTAAATGCATATTCTACATTATATGATTTAACCTACTTTTATTTGAAAAAAGGGTGAGATGGACTCAAAGGGAAATAACAATTTTGATGTACTAATGCTTTTTTTGTAAAGAGGATGGGACGGACCCAAGGGAATAGGGATGATTTTTATGTAAAAGTGAGACGGACTCAAAAGAATAACATTGATTTGGTGAAAAGATGAGACAGACTTAAAAATAAATAACAGTTCTTTTGATAAAAATTGGGACAAATAAAGAAGAAGAAATAATGAAATATGACGGACATTGGGACAGACCCAAAGAATGATTTTTATTGTGCTATCATGACATGTATTTAAGAGCAGAATGATATTAAATGAGATATTCATACCTATGATATGTTTACCTGTAGGGATTGCGCACTAGAGGTTTCCCCGAGGTGATTGGCAGGCTATGGGAGAGCTTGCCGGGCAGCCAGGAGCATATATATTCGCCTAAGGGCATGATCTACGTCGTGGGGCTGGGGCAATTTTTTGAGATGGCGAAGGCCATCGGAGACACCCAGAGGAGTGTGGATCTGGTGAGGGCATTTAGAGAGTTTTGGTGGGAGACCACTCATTCATTCCACTTCTCTTGGGGTGAGACGACAGTCACACCGTACGATTTCGCGGTCATCACGGGATTGCCTTTTACGGATGAGCCACTCTATATAGATGAGCCTGCACAGGGACCTGAGCCCCAGCCTATTGTTGATGCTGATTTTATGAGTTTGCTTGGTTTCGTTCCCCAGATCAAGAAGGGGAATGGATATGAGTTGGGTGAGCTACATGGCTTGATTGGAGAGCAGAGTAGGGACTACCTTGTGGTTGATGATCCTGTTGAGAGCCGGCTGAGAGCTGAGAGATTGGCTAGAGCCTTCGTATGGGTGGGTTTTTCGGACATGCTGTTTATCAACAGCGCATCTACTGCCCTGATTTCACTACTGGAGCTTCTGAGGGCCTGGGATGCTGTGGGGAATCTGTCCTGGGGTGAGGCAGGTTTAGCCGAGATGTACTTGGCTCTAGATGACGTCAGCAGAGGGAAGGCGAAGTATTTCACCTGTTGTCACTTGGCTTTTGAGGTATTCTCTCACCTTGACTTCTTTTCTTTTGCACATTCCACTCTATCATTTTTCCTGTTTTGACTTCTTCTTCTTTTCAGGCTTGGGCCTTCGAGTATTTTGGCTGTTATGCATGGCAGTTCCGGGATGAGTTTCCTGCCACCACTTTTCCTGCTCTCAGACGGTGGATGAAGAATGCCAGGAGACAGACCAGGACACCGGAGGGTTCGAGGTGCAGGATTATGGCCTCGTATCATGATACGCTGACATGCTTGAGAGGGACTCCCCAGAGGTTGAGTTTGTTCCCTTGGACTGGCCGTTATGACGATCTGGACTTGGATCATGCTGCGCACTTGACAGAGTGTCGCAAGTGAAATTACCCGGATCCGGCTCGCGCGCGGAGGCCCCGTGCATCTCGCATTTGTCGCTTTCGGAAAGTTGCCCGGATCCGAGAGGCAGCGCAATCGCTCCCCGACATCTGGCTTATTCCGTTTTAGCGTGTTGGAGGTGTCTCGCCGTTGTTTTCGCAATTGTAGAGTCGCCACGCCGTTTTTATTAAGCCCAAAACATTGAAAAAGGGCATCAGTTTAGAAATAAACTGTTTTTGTGTGATGAGATTTTGAGTTCGGAGGTCAGATGACTCCTCGGGAAGAGAATATTAGAATCTTAGAGCTCACCCGAGTCGCCTCGTAAAAACGAGTCTTTCGGATACCCCTAATATTCTTTAATTGTTGTGTGTGTGTGTGTGCTTTTAAAAATGCATGCGATATCGGATGTCTACATTATACACTGCTTTATTGAAATGTATTGAAATAGTATAGGAAGGAAGCCTTACCAATGTTGGTTCGTGTCTGTCTTCTGCTGGGGAATAGTGTTTGAGGATGGAATAATGTTCCGGCACGGACCGGGATTGCTTCGGGATGGGCCGGTTGTCTGCGGACAGAGTTTCGGCGTGAGTTGAGATTGTAGGCTGCGTTTGGGCAGAGGTTCGGCGTGCGTTGAGATCGCAGGGATTACTCGGGCAGAGTTTCGGCGTGCGTTGGGATGGCAGGAGTCACTCGGGCAGAGTTTCGGCGTGCGTTCAAGCTACCGGTTTGACTCGGAAAGAGCCGGGACACCTTGGGAAAGACCAGGCAAGGCCTCGAAGTACCACGAGGGGCCTCAGAGTACCTCGAGAGTGCCTCGGGGCAGTGCGGGAGCATCGCGGGAGCGCTCGGAGAGGCTTCGGAGCACCACGAGGGAGCTCGGAAGGCCTCGGAAGGATCCGAAAGGGGCCGAGATTGCCCCGAAGGGTCTTAGAGGGGAGCCTGAAGGCTAGGGGAAAAAGAGAGAAGTGGGAGGTGTGAATAAAATGGGAGGGGGAGCCCTCTATTTATAGTGGTGGATTTCGTGCAAAGAGGTCCGTACGGACCTCCTAGGTTATCCAGAATTTTAGTTTTCCTCGATTTGAGGGAATATGTGATAATTGTGAATATTCTGGAATGATGGTGTCCCCTGTGCAAAGAGGTCCGTACGAACCATCTTGGCATGCAAAGAGGTCCGTACGGACCAACCATGCATGAGGGTAATGATTTTCTCCGAGATTTGAGGGAATATTGTGGACTTTAAGGGGATTCAGTAATTATTGCAACAAAGAGGTCCGTACGGACCTTATTTGCTTCTCCAATTTCCTGAAAATTCCCAAAAGGTCCTTTTGTCCCTTTTTATCCCAGAAAGGCTCCTCCCTTGGTTTGGCTGAGGGATTTTTTAGGGTTTTGAGTGCCATAGGTCTTCGAGACTGTGTTTGTGAGTCTGCGGTGTTTCCCATGTGCTCGGAAGAGGGTGATCCAGATTGGGGTACTTACAGAAGCCCCTCGACGATGTCACTTACGGAGGAAGTGGGGTCGTTGATAAGATAAGGATCCTAATCTGGATCGCGTGCTGGGAGAGGAAGTGACCGTGGAGGTCGGGGTGAGGACGTGGCGGTGTCCTGTTGTGTGACCGTTTAGGTCAGTTGGCTGGACCCTGTAATAGGAATCCTACGTATCCCTGGCGGGAATCAAGCCTGATCGTAGTTCAGGTGTGGGGTGAGTGTTTGTGGTGCACGAGGATGGAAAGGGTCCTCTGACTAAAACTTTGTGCATGGACGTGGTGGTGTCCTGTGGGTGACCGCCTAGGTCGATGGTGAGGACGTTGCGGCGCCCTGGGTGATCGTATAGGTCGATGGCTGGACCCTGTGATATGATTCCTACATATCCCTGGTGGGAATCAAGCCCGGTCCGTAGTTCGATGTCGCGAATTGGTGAGCGTATGTATGTGGGCGTGATGGTGCCCGAAGTATCGTGTGACCGCCGAGGTCGGGTAAGGACAGGGTGGTGTCCTAAGATGTGGTGACCGTCGAGGTCAATTGTGAGGACGTGGTGGCGTCCTGGGATGGAAATTTTACGATTTTCCTAATCGGGTGGTTTAAGGCCTTCCGGGTCGAAGATAGTGAATTGGGAGGTTTATACGGTCTTCCGGACCGAGTGGTTTAAAGCCTTCCGGGCTGGAGATAGTAATGTGGGAGGTTTATACGGTCTTCCGGACCGAGTGGTTTAAAGCCTTTCGGGCTGGAGGTAGTGAGGTGGGAGGTTTATACGGTCTTCCGGACCGAGTGATTTAAAGCCTTCTGGGCTGGAGGTAGTATGAGGACTTGAATCTTCTTCTGGTTGCAGTTTGCCATGCGTGAGGACTTGAATCGTCTTCTGACTGTGGTTGTGTCATGTATGAAGACTTGAATCGTCTTCTGGTTGCGGTTGTGTCATGTATGAAGACTTGAGTCGTCTTCTGACTGTGGTTGTGCCATGCGTGAGGACTTGAATTGTCTTCTGGCTGCGGTTGTGTCATGTATGAAGACTTGAGTCATCTTCTGACTGTGGTTTGCCATGCGTGAGGACTTGAATCGTCATCTGGCTGCGGTTTGCCATGCGTGAGGACTTGAATCGTCTTCTGGCTGCGGTTTGCCATGCGTGAGGACTTGAATCATCTTCTGGTTGCGGTTTGCCATGCGTGAGGACTTGAATCATCTTCTGGCTGCGGTTTGCCATGCGTGAGGACTTGAATCGTCTTTTGGCTGCGGTTGTGGAGGCATGGCTGCCTTGAGCTTTTATTGCGAGAGGTGTAGATGTCTCGTTCTTTATCTGCTGGGGAGAAAGTTGGACTTACGATGGCCGCCGGTGTTCTTCTGTTGGGGATCATCGTGGCCTTGTAGGGGCTTTTCCTACTGAGAAGGTGACGTCGGGCTTACTTTGATGGCTCGTGTTTGAGTTGCCGCTGGAGCGTGCAAGGATGATGGCCGGTGGTTGCTTCACCGTTTGGTGTTTTGGAGGCGTTTCGTGCCTTGGGATTTGTACTTGGAGGTGCTGGCTCCTTTTGCGCTTGTTTTATCGTTTAGTAGGCGAGGTCCGGGCTTACGATGACGGCCGATGCTGGGGATATGTAGTCTTGTACGACTTCCTTTTGACTTGCTGGGGAAGGAGCTCGGGCTTACTTAGATGGCCGGTGCTTGCGTTGTCGTTGAGCATTTTGGAGGCGTTTTGTTGCCTTGAGATTTATACTTGGAGGTGTGGGCTCCTTCTTGTGCTTGTTTCACCGTTTAGTGGGCGAGGTCCGGGCTTACGATGACGGCCGGTGGTTGAATTGCCGTTGAGTAGGCGAAGTCCGGGCTTTCATTGACGGCCGGTTCTTGAATTGCCGTTGAGTGGGCAAAGTCCGGGCTTACATTGACGGTCGGTTCTTGAATTGCCGTTGAGTGGGCGAAGTCCGGGCTTACATTGACGGCCGGTTCTTGAATTGCCGTTGAGTGGGCGAAGTCCGGGCTTACATTGACGGTCGGTGGTTGAATTGCCGTTGAGTGGGCGAAGTCCGGGCTTACATTGACGGCCGGTGGTTGAATTGCCGTTGAGTGGGCGAAGTCCGGGCTTACATTGACGACCGGTTCTTGAATTGTCATTGAGTGGGCGAAGTTCGGGCTTACATTGACGGCCGGTTCTTGAATTGCCGTTGAGTGGGCGAAGTCCGGGCTTGCACTGACGGCCGGTTCTTGAATTGCCGTTGAGTGGGCGAAGTCCGGGCTTACACTGACGGTCGATTCTTGAATTGCCGTTGAGTGGGCGAAGTCCGGGCTTACATTGACGGCCGGTTCTAGAATTGGTGTTGGTTAAGGACCAAACTGCATTGAATTTGCTGAAATAGGCCTTTGGACAGCCAGGGGCGAAGATTATAAGGGCAGAAAAGTAATTTGGCCCTCCCTTGCAAGAAGGTCCGTACGGACCAACCTGGGATGCAAAGAGGTCCGTACGGACCAAGTATGAATTTTACAGTTCCCAGGTTTTGACTGGGATTAAATGCCGAGCCTTTCCCCATTCCTTCTTCTTCCGTGCGTGAACCAGAGAGAGAGAGAAGGAGAAAAAACCTCCATTGTTATACCAAAATCCTCCATTTTTAGCTTGAATTGTTCGCAATGGCGAAAGGATCTCGGAGAGGTCGTCGACAACGCAGTCAAGAAGTGATCGAGCAACGGATGGAGCTCCAAAGAAATTGGATTTCCTTTGTTCCATCTTCGAAGAACCCGGATGTATTATATCCGAATCCGGAGGTGCACACTCGTCGATCTAGGAACGTCGGGGAGGTAAGAAATCCATTTCGTCTCGATTTCTTGCTTGAATTTTTGAATGCTAGAACTAGGTTTTAGTTTTTCGCATTTTGGGGCTTTTGTTATTTGCCATGCCTTTTGTGGAATTCTTGATGAATTGTTGAAATTGGGCATGTAAAAATTGTGAATATGTGCATTTTGTGCAGAAATGTGTAGATTAGCTCTTATTTGTGAAAATAAAGTGCTTCTCTAATGAATTGCATGCTTTGGTGTTTTGTACCTTATGCTATTTATGTATGCACATTGTGAGAAAAATTGCCGTGTAGGGGCAAGTTTTGTGAAAAGTGTGACATGTGCCGTGTTTTGTGACGGGTTTTGTCTGAAAGTATGTGCCGTGTAGGGACGGACTTTTCTTTTGAAAATGTGTTATGCAGTGTGTGCCGTGTTTTTGGGTGACGGACTTTGTGGGGAAAGTATGTGCAATGTGTGTCGTGTTTTGTGACGGGTTATTTTGAAAATGTGTCGTGTAGGGCTTAATCCCTATTTTGAGAAAATTTGTACAGTGTGTGCCGTGTTTTTGTGACGGATTGCATGGAAAAATTATGTATAATGCATGTCATGTTTTGAGTTGCATGTAAATATTATGTGCAATAAGTGCCGTGTTTTGTGACGGGATATATGTGCTTTGCCGTGTTGGGACGGTCTTTTGTGCTTTGATTTTCTTTTGGTATTTTGCATTAAGTACTGTGACTGACGTACCTTTGCTGTGTTTACCTGCAGGATGAGGGGCTCTTGGCTGGGAAAGCCAAGAAGATGAAGACTCGGGATCGCCGAGGCCGTTGTTGAGTTGTGGCAATGGGATGCCTGACATTTCGTGGATGGCGTGCCGAGCCCCGTGAGGCCGGTCTATGCTTCGCCCGGGCGTGTTCGTGGAGAACTTGGCCGGGTTTCGACACGAGGAAGAACAAGAGCGTCTTCCTTGGCCTTTCGAGTATTGGTGGGATACCACCCACACCTTCCATCCGAGCCGGGAGAGGTGACGGTGACGCCCACGGACTTTGCCGCTATCACCGGCTTTCCTTCAAAGGAGGGCCAGTGCGGTGGCGAGATATGATTGCCGAGGACGTGCCGACCGAGCCGCCGGGCTTTGCGCCTGCATTCCTCGCAGGGTCTTGGCATGTTGTATAGTGATGTTGAGATGAGGATCACGGCCGCATTGGGCCTATGTTCGGGTACCGGCCAGTGACGGCGGAGCAGCTCGGGCGCGCTCCTTCCTGTGGTTTGCGCTTTCCGAGACTTTATTCTCGAACCACTCGACTACGGCTCCTTTTGCTTTGCTGGAGAGCTTGATTGATTTGGAGAGAGTTTGTGATATCTCTTGGGGCGAGGCGGGCTTGGCCGAGCTCTACTTCTCCTTGGACCGGTTTAGCCGGGGTGTGGCCAGTTCCTTGGCTTGTTTTGATTTTGCTTTGGAGGTATGAGTTCATTGTTGTTTTTGATTTAGCAACTTGTCGTTTCTCCATTTTCTTTTGCACTGAGCCTTTTCTGCTTTGTCACAGGTGTGGTTCTATGAGATCTTTCAGTGCTTCCCGTGGGATAGAGATCCTGGGGCCATAGCAGCGTATCCTGCTATGTTAGGCTGGGCCCGCCCGGCGAGGAGGACCAGCAGGGGTAAGCTCACGATTTCCTATGGGGAGGTGCAGGAGCATTTGGAGAGAGATAGCCCGGAGAGGTTTGTTTTGTATCCTTGGGCTCGATATGAGGGCGATGATTTCGAGGGGGCTCCCCTGGTGACGGTGCAGCGGAAGATGCTGCGGGGCCTGACTTGCGATGTCATGTATTTGGGAGAGCGGGTCTTCTCGGGCAAAGATGGCCCGGTATGCTTCCCTTGGCTCCGAGGGACCCTCCTTTTGGGATGTTGGATTCCCGGGATATGGATGTGTTGGATTTTGAGAGGTATCTTGGCGGCATGGGTGCCGAGGAGTTTGTTTTGTATCGAGAGGAATATGGGGCCTTTGTGAGGAGGAAGTTGAGGACGCCAAAGGTGTTAGCGAGGGAGAGGGAGGCTGGTCCGCAGGGTCCCCCAGAGGTTCCGGTGCCTGGGCCGGACTTTACGTATGTTCGTGGGGATTCCTCGAGGAGGAGGGTATCTGTACCTGTCCCTGAGCAGGCTCCTGCTGCCTACCGAGTGGATCCTGATAGACCGGTGAGTGTGCTTACTCTTTTCCATCTTGGCATCTTTTCTGTATTTTTCTCTTTTTGTTGTTGAGTATGACCGTATTGCCGAGCGTTTCTTTGGCCGCTTGCTTGTGCAGTCCCGGGAGGGCTTTTGACATGCCGACCCGCCGTTATGTGGCGATGCGGTCTTTCGCGAAGAAGATGGCCTCGAAGATGTCTTGACGGTCTTCGCGACGTGTGCCGGCGTACACGCCGATGCCTTCGAGGCATTCTGTAGATGTTCCTCCACCGAGAGCCGAGCCGAAGCCACAAAGCAGAGGGACCTTCGCGGGGCGGCATAGCATGGACGCCGGACGTCTTCGGGAGCTCCGAGGCCGTTGCACTTTACTCGCTCTTTCCTCGCCAGATGCACACAGGTGAGGGTTCGTCGAGCCTTCCTTCTTCGATCCTTTCGTCGGATTTGATCCTTCGATTACTTTGAGTACACCAGCCCGGAGGGGGCTCAAGATCCGATGACGAGGATATGACCGGGCGAGTTCACCGGGATGCCCGACTTCTCGCTTGATGATCTTGGGGAGGATGATGATTCAAGAGTCGGACTAGGGTTCATTTGCTTTCCCTCTTTCCATATCTTCTTTTTTTTTTAGCAAATGTACATTAGATGTACCTGTAATAAAACGCTCGTATTTGCATGGCAAACGCATTTTATTTTAAGATGTAATGTCATTTTGTGATTCCCGGGATTGTCCTAGGAATTGTTGCTATTATTATTTTTATTTTGTACATGCCACGTGAGCTGAGAGTGCGTTTGTGGGTAGTGTATGTTTGCCGGAAATGGCTTTGGCCAGTGTTTGGGCGCTTTGGAGCAAGGTCCCGCCGAGAACAAAGTGGTTGTTGTTACCGTTTGGCCGAGAAAGTGGGGCCAAGATGCAATAAGGTCCGTACGGACGCACCTTGGTTGCAAAGAGGTCCGTACGGACCAACCTTGCTTTTGGGAAGGAAATAAATGCTTTCCAGTGTCTGGTCTTTCCCCATTCCCCATTTGCAGCCATTTTCGAGCTTTCTCCCCCATTTTCTCTAGGAACCTCCATTTTTGCCATGGATTCTTCGCACGTTCCCAGAATTTTGCCGAGGCTTTCGCAGGAGAGGCAAGCACACTTCCTTGAGCAGCTGAAAATGTGGATGCGACATCGTATGAGGCATCAGAGACGGGCTTTCGAGGTAAGGTTTCGTCTTTGCTCGATTTGGTCTTTTAAGGAGTTGGTTCCTGATTGGAAGTTGTTGCGGGCTGCCGCGAAGTTCTGGGATGTTAGGAGGCATGTGTATTGCTTTTCCTACAATGAAATGGTGCCCACTTTCGAGGATTTTCGGGCTTTGATTGGAGGATCGGAGGTGGAGGTCATCTCGCTTCCTTTGATTGGTGGTGCTGCTGTGAGCGTGAAGCTTGCAGGCTTTCTTCGTACTTCGTTGGAAGAAGTCCAGGGCATGATCCTTGATTCAGGTCATATTGACATTTCTGAGCTGCCGGAGCGGTTTATGGTTGATGATGAGAGTGATGTCTCTTGGGACGCATTTGCCTTGTGCGTGATGGCGACGCTTTTCATGGTCAGCTCCCTTGGCATTTGCGATGGCGCTTTGCTAGATGTGGTTGGGCACTGCAGAGCTGGAGAGGATATTGTCCCGTTGATGCTGGGGGAGATTCTTCATAGTATTGACCGTCTGGCGACTGGGGATCGGTTCATGAGAGGGGGAAGCCCCGCTTTGCTCACCTTGTGGCCGCGAGAGAGACTTCGTGCCATGCTCGAGGCTCCGACGCCGTTTAGCCCGTGGTCATTTGCTCGCCGACCTCTTGCGTTGGATATGGATCACCCGCCTCGGGAGAGATGGATGGCACGGCTTGGTACGCATCGATCCGTTGGTGGGTTCCTCACTGGGGATTGAGACTAGGACGGTCTTTCAGAAGGGTCCTATGTCGTCGAGTTCCAGGTTTGTCTTGGTCCTCCTTCTATATTCCGTCGCTTGTTTCCGGCAAGCTTTGGTATGAAGCAGAGCCTTTGTTGGGCCGGGATGACCTTGCTACTACGGAGATATCTCCTCTTTGTATGGCAGCTCAGTGTGCTTTCTTGTATTTTCCGAGGGTATGGAAGTATTCCGCTTCCCTCCCGCGGTGCTCCTTAGACGTCTGGGAGAGGTCGTCATTGACGACTCGCACTCCGGTATGGCAGAAGCGGCTGTGTCAAGCGTCCCAAGTGGCTTTAGAGAGAACGAGTGTAGCGATTCTGGGACCCGGTTGCCGTAGTAGCTATTGCCTTAGGAGTGCCGAAGCCTGGTCTGACCCTCAGGATGTTACGGGAGACACTTTATTTGACTACGAGACCAGAGTTGACCGACTGACGGGGAGAGGTCCTCTTTGCTGCACTCGCAGGAGGAGATCCGAGCCGAAGCACGGGCGAATGAAGCCCCGAGAGCCGCCGGATTGTTGGACTCTACGGGGAGGACCCCGATCTCTGACCGAGAGACGCAGAGTTGCTCGCGTGGAGCGAAAGAAGAAGACTCGCCGGGGACGAGGTAAGAACGGGAAGAATGGCGAGGGGACAAGCGCAGATGGCGCGGAATGACCTTCTAGGTATCCATTCATTGCATTGTAAACACATTATTTGTTAAATGTATTAAGCTGTCTTTTAGCATGTTGTGAACTTGAGAGTAGACCGTGCTTGAACTCATCAAGAAATGTTGTAATCGTTAGTGATTTGTGATTTACTTTTAAAGCTTTGTCGAGACGCAAAATCTCTTGTTTGCTTCTTTTCTGAGCCTTGGTGGCGTCAATTTTTGGAATTTTGTGTATTCCTTAGACCGAACCAATGAAGGCTGCCTACGTTCCTCTGACCGAGAGGCTCAGGTCTGCGTAGTTCGACCCTCTTTTGTGGGAGAAATGACTCGTAATGTACACTTGCAAGGGCGTATTTATTTTTGAAAAGGTGGGAACGGGTTCCCTTTTGTGTGAATGCCTTATTTGATGTAGGCACAAAAAAAATGCGTTTGGGTTTGACTCTTTTGAGAGAGTATGAGTACTGAAAAGCTTGTAAAAGTGTATGGAAGCCTCACGACGTAAAATCGTTGTTTAGCTCTATTTTCCTATTTTTGTAGAAAAAGAAGACTTGTCGAGACATTTGAAAACTTGATTTGTATGTGTTTATGACCAGACCATTTCTGGTTGCCTACGTTCCCCTTAAGACAAAGAGCTCAGGTTGACGTAGTTCGGGGCCGAACCGTGTTTGGCTTTGGGGCCAGGGCATGAATATTTGTGCGGCCTTTGACGAAAAGGCTCGGAAAGCTGAATGATGAGGCACGGGCCTTGAGGTGATTTCTCTACAAGTCGTATTTGACGGTCTTTTCAGTGACTCCCTTGCTTCTTGATCGTTGGCTCCGGGTCTTTGACCTCATTTATTTTTGTGAAGCTTCTACTTGAGCTCTTTTTTGTAGCTTCGCTTGAGCTTTTTTGTAGCTTTTTTTTTTTGTAGCTTCTGCTTGAGCTTTTTTTTTTTTTTGAAGCATTTGAGGGCGAAGGCAAGCCCCTGCTTGAACTTTCTTGATGCGCACGAGGGCGAAGGCAAGCCCCTAGATTGTTGTCGACATGGGGTCAATCTTTTGATGTTGAGTGACCTTTTGTTGTCCTTTGATGTTCCTGCCGTCGTTGACTTGGTCAAGGTGGTGGTGGGGACATGTTTTGGAAAGTGTATGGCTTGATGGAGGCCTTTGTGTGGGGTATGGTAAGGTGTATGGGGAGCTATCGAATGACTTTCTCACACCAATTAATCAAAGCATTAATCATTTGTGGAATTACTTGTTGAGCAATGCAAGTGATCACATAGAACAAAACCATTTCATTAAATGTAATGCAGGGTGCAAAATAATGTCTCAAGTCTGCAAGAAAAGAAAGAAAACTTTCGTATGGAAAATTGAAGACTTAATTACAATGTCCGAGGAGGACTTGATTGAATGAGAACAGTACTAGAACCTACGAGGTGGACTGTATGATTTTTTTTTGATTTGCGTCTCTTTGGGCTCTTCAGCAGATCCCAAATTCATTTTGGTTAGAACCTTCTCGACAGCTTGGGCCCGATTTTCCTCTCGTTTGACAACATGCTTAAAGATTTGTTTAATGCATTGTTCATTAATGTGTCTGCGTCTTTATCAAGTGAATCATTATTAACTGTTTTGATTAGTTAATTTATCATTTGTTAAAGTGGCAATGAGGGGATACTCAGAAAGGTCGAACTATTCATTAAGAGCATACGGGAATACATTATTGGCAATGAGTTCGTAATCTTCTGGCGTGAGGCCATCAGATGACTCGAGAGACTCAAATTCAAAGATAATGGACTCAGGATGAGTTTTGACACGGGACTCTAGGACTCGAGAGGTCAGACCAAGTTGTTCGATCATGTCCTTTTTGCTGGCAGTGGGTCCGGAGAAGGTGGCCCAGTTATTGAGTGGCAATGAGCTTGATAGGAAGCGGGGTTTGAAAGGCTTTGTGTCACCGTTCCCAATCATTGCTATCACAGAGTTATCAGAAACAAAATCGATTAGATCTGGCATCTCGATTTCTTCTTTGAAGAGCAGGTGGAGCAGTGGCTCGTTCCAAGCATCGTCTGCGGAGTCTTTTGCTTTTGCCTTGGGCATTACTAGCTCGAATGCAGACTCGTCCCGCTTGTTTAAGGCAGGAGTATTGACAGAGAGTTTTTCGAGTTCTTCTGCCAAAGAGGGGGTTTTCCCGAACCAAAACTCGTTGTGAATAGTGGTGGTCATGGATCCCGGTAGAGGCGGTGTATCGAGAAATGCTCTTCGGACGGGATTTGGCTTGAGGCCTCTGAATCTTGCCAGGTTCCGCTGGAGCTTGTCCATGGTTGTCGGCCAGCTTTGTTTGGCGTTGATCAGCTCTGTTCCCTTTCCTGGATCTTCTTCCAAGTTGCCGGCCTTCTTTGTGAAGTACTTGGTCATGTCGAAGCTGTAAGGACGAAGATCTGAGATTGCGTGCAAGCCTCTTTTGCTATCTGCGGAGCGTTTCCGTGCAGCTCGCTTGTCCTCCGCAATGTGTTCGGGAGTAGGAAAGTATCCTAAGCCATGGAGGGTATTCTGTTTTTTGATATGGATGATTTGTTGGGTACCCTGATGGCGTTTTTCCAAACCGAGCCCCGAGATGTAGTTCATGTGCTTCATCATTTTCATCGGGGGAGGGATCTTGTCCCAAATCAAAGGCAGGTCTATGTGGCATACCTGGGCCTTTGGGCTTTCGATGGTGAACCCTGTTAGCATCATGCCATCATCGTCGTGTTTGATCTCTAAAACCGGGACGCTGTTTGTGTTGGTCCTTTCAGTGACTATGCTATCACCGTAGATGATGGTTAGATCTGTGCCTTGGACGAACTTTACGCATTGATGGAGAGTGGATGCCACCCCATTGATCTGGTGTAGCCAAGGGCGTCCCAAGATGGCAGTGAATGTGATCGGGATGTCGATGACTTGGAAGTCAGTCGGGACCATTTGTTTTCCGAACCACAGGTTCAAGGTGGCTATTCCCAAGACTGGGCGGGACGTTGAGTCATATGCCTTGATTGCCTGAGTTGAGGGCTTTAGATCAGTCGCTTTGATCCCTAGCAGATCCATCATTTTGGATGGCAGGACATTCATGGATGATCCCCCATCTACCAAAACCCGAGGGAGACGGCGCTCGTCCAGTTGAACTGTTATGTAGAGAGGCTCATTGTGGTCAGCCCCAAATTTTGGAAGGTCGAGCTCTGTGAAAGTGATGATGTTGCTGTAATTAATGTTGCCAATCATCTGAACTGCTTCATCAGGTGTCACCGTGATGGGAACCATGGTCTGGGCCAGGCTTTCTTCCAACTTGAGCTTGTGCGGGTAAGATGAAGTGAGTAAGGACCAGAGCGAGATGTTAGCCTGAGTGCGCTTGAGCTGTGTTAAGACAGGATCTTCAGCCTTTGGGTCCAAGGTTTCGGCTTCTTTGGCGTAGGGCCCCTTTTCAGTTCGTGGCTCAGGTATGGCTGGCCTTTTGTCTGCCCGTGGAGGATTCACTGGGATTTGACCGGAACGTGTCAGAACGTTCACTTCTGGCCTTACTATTTTACTTGTTTCTCCTATTTCTGTAGTGGGAGGACCCTGATTGGCGTAGGGCCAGACTGCGCATTTCAATTCGTTCACTGTCATAGCTTTTGTGGAGACGTCCACAGTGGCTTTGAGGTCTTCCCAAGACAGGGGCTGGGGTATCTGGACTTTTGGGCCTTCGGTGGCGGTGCGGAGCTCGTCCCAGCTGATCATGGAGCAGACGTTGCCATGGCCTTGTGCAGAGCTAGGCTGGGGAGACTTGCTGGAGTAGATGACATAGTAGTCAAACTTTCCTGAGGGTTCTCCAAGGGTTCCGACTGTGGGATCACCGGATTCATACCTCTTCTTCAGTTTTTGTTAAGAAGATGGATTCTTCTTTCTTCGAGGACGGCCCTCGTTCATTTCATCGTGGAATTTCATTTCCAGACAAGCACTGCAATCGCAGACGTCCCACCAGATGTGTCCGTTGTTCGGCGGTGGTACCGGGACCTCGTGGGCCGAATGGGCGTGCTTTCCCAGAGGGTCCTGTGGCCTTATGTCATAACTGCATGATTCGTACGAAGGCAACAGGTTGACTTCTGGGAGACAATGAGAGACGTTAGAAGCTGCAGGAGCAGTCATGACTTTGAAAACCCCAGGTAGTTGGGTGGCTAATGTCCCGAAGTGGTGCATAGCGCCTTCGATCCAGGCTTGTTGTTCACCTTGGCGTTTCTCAATATCCATGAGGACCTGCCAAACTTCTTCCAATGTTGGGAAATTTCTTGGGGGTAAGGTCCCATTCTCATCGTTGTTATCCACTTACTTGGCCATGGGAATCGACTGACCGTCCCGGTGACAGAGCCGGGAAGAAAGTTGGACCTTGCGGCTTTGACACGGGAGACGGGTTCCCGGGTACTCTCGATCACTCTCTCTGTTAGCCGGAGGGTGACGGGCAAGGTTTAGACACAGGAATGGCCTCACAGGATAAAAGGGGGAAAGCTCACGTGGCATGCGGTTTCTGCTTCTTTTATATATTTTTTTTGTTTTAATTTACTTAAAACATGTTTTCTCAGAGTCCTAGGTAGGTTGGAAAAGATTAATCTTCTTTTTCGCAACTATGCTAGATCATGGGTCAGTGGAGACCATCTGTGCGGCTATAAGCCCCTCGTTTTGCACCTGTATTTTGACATCCCAGGGTGGACAGCCCCGGGCGAGGGTCCTATAGGGCAAGCAGTTTCCACCGGCCTAAAAGAAAAATCGAACCTAAGGACCGAGCCTGTCATGTTCGTTTTGATGCGTTAGCCATGTGAATAGTGAACCAAGCCGGCCACTGAGTCAAGATCAGGTCAAGAGTTCGGCATGACCTCTCTTTACCTTGGTTGCGCAAGGGATCTGTGATGTTAGGCGTTGGCTGGGTCATATTGTCATGGCTGACGTATCAAAGGCGTGATGACATGGTGTCATGTGAGCATGGATGTATATCCGGGACGGAATATCGTCTGGGTGTAGCTTCGGAAATCAAGATCAGGTCGAGATTTTAGCATGACCTTTCATCGCTTTGCTTGCACAAGGGATCTTGAGTTCCGAGCCTTGACTCAGAAAATGGCCTACATGGTATATGTATCCAGCCGTATGACACGGACCGGGTAAAACCAACCGAGTCCGGACAGAGTGTGACTCAAGACTCAAACGTCAGGTTGACGCTTGGCTAGGATGGGATGTTTGGAATGATCCCGTGCGCATCCGAGAGGCCTAGGAAGACCAAACGACCGCAACCGAGACCACTCCGGCTAAGGATTGTAGTGTGCGTGTATCCGAGGCAAGAAGCGCGTAGCGTGCGGTGTAATCGAGGCAAGAATAAGGCGTAGTGTGCGGTGTAACCGAGGCAAGAAGGCGAGTAGTGTGCGGTCTCTAAAATTCTTTTCCGAGTAAAACAGGTTATTTTTTTCGAAGAATTTTAAATGTATGCACAGATGTATATTGATGCATTTTTTTTTTTTTTTTTTTTTTTTTTTGTAAAATAAAAACGAAGCACGTGCACACACACACAACAGTTAAAAAAAGGGGTAAAATGAAAGTTTGATCCTCATCATCGTTTTTAAAAATCTTTTGCTTTGTTTAAAAAGATTTTAAAACAAAAAATCCCCAGCGGAGTCGCCAACTGAAATTACCCGGATCCGGCTCGCGCGCGGAGGCCCTGTGCATCTCGCATTTGTCGCTTTCGGAAAGTTGCCCGGATCCGAGAGGCAGCGCAATCGCGCCCCGGCATCTGGCTTATTCCGTTTTAGCGTGTTGGAGGTGTCTCGCCGTTGTTTTCGCAATTGTAGAGTCGCCACGCCGTTTTTATTAAGCCCAATACATTGAAAAAGGGCATCAGTTTAGAAATAAACTGTTTTTTTTTGTGATGAGATTTTGAGTTCGGAGGTCAGATGACTCCTCGGGAAGAGAATATTAGAATCTTAGAGCTCACCCGAGTCGCCTCGTAAAAACGAGACTTTCGGATACCCCTAATATTCTTTAACTGTTGTGTGTGTGTGTGTGTGCTTTTAAAAATGCATGCGATATCGGATGTCTACATTGTACACTGCTTTATTGAAATGTATTGAAATAGTATAGGAAGGAAGCCTTACCAATGTTGGTTCGTGTCTGTCTTCCGCTGGGAAATAGTGTTTGAGGATGAAATAATGTTCCGGCACGGACCGGGATTGCTTCGGGAGGGGCCGGTTGTCTGCGGACAGAGTTTCGGCGTGAGTTGAGATTGTAGGCTGCGTTCGGGCAGAGGTTCGGCGTGCGTTGAGATCGCAGGGATTACTCGGGCAGAGTTTCGGCGTGCGTTGGGATGGCAGGAGTCACTCGGGCAGAGTTTCGGCGTGCGTTCAAGCTACCGGTTTGACTCGGAAAGAGCCGGGACACCTTGGGAAAGACCAGGCAAGGCCTCGGAGTACCACGAGGGGCCTCAGAGTACCTCGAGAGTGCCTCGGGGCAGCGCGGGAGCGTCGTGGGAGCGCTCGGAGAGGCTTCGGAGCACCTCGAGGGGGCTCGGAAGGCCTCGGAAGGATCCGAAAGGGGCCGGGATTGCCCCGAAGGGTCTTAGAGGGGAGCCTGAAGGCTAGGGGAAGAAGAGAGAAGTGGGAGGTGTGAATGAAATGGGAGGGGGAGCCCTCTATTTATAGTGGTGGATTTCGTGCAAAGAGGTTCGTACGGACCTCCTAGGTTATTCAGAATTTTAGTTTTTCTCGATTTGAGGGAATATGTGATAATTGTGAATATTCTGGAATGATGGTGTCCCCTGTGCAAAGAGGTCCGTACGGACCATCTTGGCATGCAAAGAGGTCCGTACGGACCAACCATGCATGAGGGTAATGATTTTCTCCGGGATTTGAGGCAATATTGTGGACTTTAAGGGGATTCAGTAATTATTGCAACAAAGAGGTCCGTACGAACCTTATTATCTTCTCCAATTTCCTGAAAATTCTCAAAAGGTCCTTTTGTCCCTTTTTATCCCAGGAAGGCTCCTCCCTTGGTTTGGCTGAGGGTTTTTTGAGGGTTTTGAGTTCCATAGGTCTTCGAGACTGTGTTTGTGAGTCTGCGGTGTTTCCCATGTGCTCGGAAGAGGGTGATCCAGATTGGGGTACTTACAGCAAGCTGCTGGTGGGTTTGTCCGGAGATGCCCTATATTTAGGAGAGAGAGTGTACAGACAGCATGGGACCAATAGGCATGCTCGGATCCCTGATGATCCTCCAGCTAGGATGTGGCCGCTCGCCGCCGCGAATGTAGATGCTTTGATCGTAGGCGTGGCGGCACATCTCTTTACACGGGATGGGGATTACACATTGTATGTGGCTAGGCATCTTCAGTCCCCACAGATCAGAGTTGGCTATGGTGCTCAGGGTGCGGGACCCTCGACTGGCCATGTGGCTAGACCTCCTTTGCCCTCGACTTTCATTGATTACCAAGGTGGCGGTCGTATGCGGCGAGCTCCTATTGATATGTCACAGACTCATCCTCATCTGGTGCTCCCGCGAGGTTCTAGATCCGTAAGTACCGCTCTTTGCGTCTTTTGGATTGCTTGCATCTCTTTCTGTTATCAATAACTGCATTTTGACACTTATTATGTCTCGCTTGTAATGTGTCGGCCTGTGCTTACATGTGCATTTGACTGTGGCTTATACCGGCGCCGTGGGCATGATTGGAAAGCTCCAGAAGGCATGAGCTTTTGGAAGAACCAAAGGTTTGGCCACTGTGGTTCGATCGATATCTCTCCACCTGGCCAGCCGAGAAAGAAGAGGAGCCGCTCTGATGACGTGGGCACCAGCGGGGGTATTAGTGGACCGACGCCTCGGACAAAGAATCCAAATGTGCCTCTTCACGGACCAGTTGAGATTGATGATGATGATGATGAGGCTGGTGGGGCTGAGATAGCCACAGATTATGAGCTTGATTCTACTGTTATCACTGAGCTGGATGACTATTATCGCATGGGGACCATAGCCTACAAGGCACCTTCTGACGATCCTGATGACGAGCCTGAGGAGGCTGAGGATGACGACGAGGATGGAGATGATAGTTCAGGAGATGATGAAGAAGATGATGGAGAGGATGATTCAAAGTAGCCCCCTTCCCCCCTAGATTATTATGACTTTTTTTGTTATTGTACCCTTTTAGGGAAAACATATCATGTTATTTTTGCTATGCACTTCTTTTAGACTTGGTCTATTTTGTATGTACATAGTTATCCCTTTTGTTGCACGCATTTATGAAATGATGGTGGTCTGGTAGATGGCTTGAATGGATTTTTTGGCTTGAATGGATTTCTGGCTTGCATATGTACCAGGTAGATGAATGCATGGGTGTACACGGGGTAAATGAACCCTCCCCTATGCATTTGAGAAGTGGATGGGTGGTGTTTGCAGCTAATGACAAGTCGGGAGTGCCTCTGGGAATGCAAAGATACCGCCGATGAAACTGATGTCTGATGTTGGCTTATTATGTCGCGCGACTTAGTAAGCCATATGGCCAGGTTTGTCGCGTGACATACATAGCCTGAACTGTGCTTTTCATACCCTTTGGCATTGGACTGGAATTGCCAACATAGGTTGGAATTGGGTGACCAAAGGGATCACATGCCTGATCCTACCAGGGCAATGGCAAAGAGATGTCGGTCCCTTCCTATAAGGATGGAAACGAGGTGACCTAGGAGGTCAAACGGCCAGTCCTAATAGGAATGTGCCAAATAAAAGGGGTGACCAATATGGTCAGATAGTTAGACTTTTATGAAAAGCTTACGCACCATTGAAGAATGGAGAAAGAAAAAGGGTGACCAATGTGGTCGGATAGCTGGACCTTTATGAAAGGCTACCTACGTATCCCGGAGGAATCAAGCCTTGGTCGTAGTTCAAGCTTCATCTAGATAGTTAGGAACGATGTCTAGGATCCTTGAGATTTTGACAATTGATGGAGGTTGTCACCTGATTGACAATTAATGGAGGTTGTCACCTGAGGAAGCTAAAGCTTGCGTCACTATCGAGTAGATAGAGACAGCTATAGCTGGAAAACTTGAGCATACTTCTCAATCTGTGATAGAGGTAGCTAAAGTTGGATTTTTGACAATTAGGAAACTGTCGCCTGGCGTTATCTTGTTATAACGGAAGTAACAGAGGCGATTTTGGGAGAAAATGTTATCATTAGCAATTGGCACGTTACTTGAGCCTAAGGGTGATTTTTTTTTATTTTTTATTTTTGGAAACAATGGTAGGGACTGGGTCTGAATGTACATATGGAATGTGTTTGAAAATTGTTTAAGACGGGTTTCAAGCAAGTGGGGTCATATCCCTTGGGTGCGGACTGAACTGCTGTTGTTGCTGAGATGTTGTCAACGTGGACTAGAATTCCCTCTTGGGCTGAGACTGGGTTTAAACCTTGAGTCTCGATGAATGTTCCTTTCCCACACTCTGGCATTTGAAGCTGATGCCGATGTGCTTTTACAACCAAAGACTAAAGCAGATGTCGAAGTGACCAAACCTCTCTTCTAGGGGTGGATGCGACTTATCGAAGCCCCGGTCTAAGGAAAAACTTTCTGCAAAGCCCCATGTCTTATTAAAGCAAGGAGAGATCCTTTCATTTGGCAAAGCCCCGATTGGATGAACTGAGTAGGCGAAGTCTTAGTGAAGCCCCAATCTGATGTCCTAGCAAAAATCCCAATATGATTGGTACTGCGAAAGTGATCCTGAGGTTGATCTGACCAAAACTGAATCCACCTAGGGACCTAGTGAAGAACCTGATGTGAACCCCAAAAATGGCTAAAGAAGCCCCAGTTTAAAGGAATGCTTTGACAAAGTCCCAACCTTGAAGAGTCTCAAGGCAGCCCTAATGCAAATTATAGCAGAAGAGGGAAAACCTATCCTTTTTTCTTTTTTTTTCTTTTTTTTATTTATTTATTTTTTTTTATTTTCTTTAGTCAATCAGTCAACCTTAAGAAGATGTGAAAGAAAAGATTCTTAGAAATTTAGACATGCAGTGGCATATTTTTCGAAAGGTGGAAATAGATCCCCATTTTGTGTTATTTTGATGGCCTTATTCGACATAGGCACAAAAACTCGCTTTAGGTTTGACTCTTTTGAGAGAGTATAAGCGTAGAAGGGTTTGTAAAAGTGTATGGAAGCCCCTGCTGACAGAAAATCAGTGTTTAGCTCTATCTTTCCTAAGATGTAGAAAAGGAAGACTTGTCAAGACATCTGAAAACTTGTTTTATTTACAATGATCACAAGATTGCTTAAAACCCTTTATTAATGTTCGGGTTATTCAACCACTAATCTCAATATGAACAAACATTTTGATTAATCATGAGGAGACAGTCAACCAATGTCGCGGATCAAGGTTGGCTGGTGTGAAAGAAAGGTTTGTGTATAGGGAGGTCATTGATGAGACCGGGTTTTCTGGGATCTGACTGTGTCTATGGGAGAGGTCATTTGATGAGACCAAATTCTCTGGGATTTGAATATGCTTATGACCGGGCCATTTCTGGTTGCCTACGTTCCCCTCATTGTGAGGAGCTCAGGTCGCCGTAGTTCGGCTTCGGCCGGACTGTGTTTGGGAAATGGGATTTGTGTTTCCTTTAGTGAAAAGGCTCGGATGAGAAGATTGGATGATGAGGCGTGGGCCTCGGAATGATTCCTTGGCCAAGTCATTTTGAACGGTTGATTCTGATTTTCATCTTTCATTGGGGGAGAAAGGATTTCCACGTGCCTAAAGGCTTACGAAATGCTTCTGGCTTTGCTTCGACCGCCCAATGTTATTGACAACTTTCATTCTCTGAGCTTTGATTTTTCCTGTCCGTCAAGCTTTTGATGGGCGGTGCTGGGTCCTTGGCCTCATTTTTTTTTTTTTATATGCAACCCTGTTTTTTGCCTAGACTGCCCTTTTTTGGGATTTTCAGCCTAGCTGGGTATTACTCTTTTTTGCACTGCATTTTTTTTATTTTCTGAAGCACTTGAGGGCCAAGGCGAGCCCCTGCTTGAATTTTCCTTGACATCCTTGAGGTCGAAGGCAGGCTCCTAGGTTATTGTCGACACGGGGTCAATCTTTCGAAGCTGAGTGGCCTCTTGTTGTCCCTTAATGTTGCCGCCGTCGTTGACTTGGTCAAGATGAAGGTGGGGGCATGACTGGAAAAGTGTATAGCTTGATGAAGGCTTTTATGAGGGGTAAGGAAAGTGTATGGGGAAGGCATTAGTTGACTTTCTCACACTGATTAATCAAAACGTTAATTATTTCGAGAGACTATTTGTTGAGCAATGCAAATGATCATATAAAATAAAACCATTTCATTAAATGTAATGTAGGTGTGCAAATAATGTCTTAAATCTAGCAAGAAAAGAAGAAGACTTTTTTATAGAAAAATGAAGATTAATTACAATGTCCGTGGAGGACTTGATTGAAAGAGAAAAACACTAGAACCTACGAAGGTTGACTGAGAAACTATATTTTTTTTCTTACTCAAGGATAGGTAATCCCTAGACTAGCTACTCTTCGCTGGTTGGACTGCGAGGGAGCTTGAGCTTTCCTTCGTAGATCAGCCATTGAATTTCTTTCTTCAGATCCAAACACTTGTCTGACACGTGACCATAATGCTTGTGGTACTCACAGAACTTGGTCCTGTCAACTTTACGTGGGTTTCTCAGCTTATAATTCTTGAGAGGTGTGAGAAGGCCTCGTTTCACCAAATCGACAAAAACTTTGCTCATGGGCATCCCAACATCATGCTGACGTTTCTGACCTTGCACCTCCTGAATCGACCTCTTACCATAACTTTCTGTTTTTGGCCCATGGAGGTTCTCGAGCTTCCCGTCTTCTATCAACTTCTGGATCTCATGCCTCAAATAGCAGCAATCATCAGTATCGTGCCCGGGGTATTGGTGGAAAAGACAATGCTTAGACTTATCCAACCGAACGTTGGGGTTCTTGGGCTTCCAATTCTCCAGTGGCTTTATCAGCTTTTCTTTCATTAGCTCTTCCAGAATCTTGCTTAAAGGCATCCCCATGTTGTCATAATGAAGGGAGCGGAGTTTTCGGGAAACATTGTTGTTCTCCAAACTTGGATTTCCATTGTCCAATTGGTTCCATTGTTGGGTTTAGCTGAAGGAGGCTACGACACTCTTTCCTTTGTGAGGAACTGGTGCTGAGCCATGTACGGTTGCTGCTTGGTACTGGTGGCATTGGGTTATACTTGGTGGAATCAATTCCTTGCCTGGTTCGACATCTTGGGTCAAGGGAGTATTGATGAGGTCAAGCTTTTCTTGCATCTGTTTCACTTGCTCCATCAATATTGCCACATGGGGGTCAACGGGGACTCTCGAGTTACTGGAAATCGCAACAGGACTTGTATCGGCAGAGGGAACCATAGTAGCAGACTGGTGAAACTGACGGCTGAATTCATTAAGTCCGGTAGGTGACAGCTGAAAACTTGAATCATCCTTTGGCAACTCATGATTGCATTCAGGTGGGTATAGTGGCTTCAGAACATAGCCACATAGCTCGAACTGATTATGTGAAGCTGGAGTATAGACTGGCAGGTATTGCTGAAACTGGGGAACAGGCGGGGTGAAGCCCAATCCGTTCTGAGGAGCTGAGGGCGATGGAGCCCTGATGAGCTGGGATGTTGGAAAGGACTGAGGAGGAGGAGTAGTCCTTGGCAAGGGATCGTATGTGGATGGAGGAAGGTATTGGTTATAGGATGAAGGGACTGAAATCACTGTTTCTGGAGTCTCATCTTCAACCATGACCAGAGAACCGTTTGACTCAACTGTTACCTGAACCCCATAGCGACGGAGAGCACCGATGAGCAGTGACAGCTGCTTTTCATGAACCTTATGGGCATTTTCCAAAGCTAGGACTAACTCTTCCTTCCTAATCATCGGATTTCCTGTACCCTCATTGTTTTCTATCAAATCTGCCATTATGACTCTCTGAGCTGATAAAACTGACGATTCTGCTGAACTGTCTGAACCTAAGGTTTCCGCACTGAAAAGCCGCTGACCCGGTATTCCCACACACTTCTTTCTCTCTGCGAAAAAGAGATAGGCAAGGTTTAGACTTGGGGGTAAGCAAGGTTTAGACTCGGGGTAAGCAAGGTCTAGACTCAGAGGTGGGTGAGATTTAGACTCGAAGGTGGATAAGGTTTAGACTCGGGGACAAGTGTTTAGGCTGAAAGCTCAAGTAACATGCACTTATCGCTTAAATTTTACTCAAAACACATTTTCTCCTAATCCTAATTGATCGGAAAAGATGAGACCTTGAAAGGTCAATATTGTAGAGATTTGACCATGAAAGGTCGAGAGAGGGAAAATCGGAAATCGGACCGAGGAGGTCGCGATTAGAGATTTGACCATGAAAGGTCGAGAGAGGGAAAATCGGAGATCGGACCGAGGAGGTCTCGATTAGGGATTTGACCATGAAAGGTCAAGAGAGGGAAAATCGGAGATCGGACCGAGGAGGTCTCGATTAGGGATTTGACCATGAAAGGTCAAGAGAGGGAAAATCGGAGATCGGACCGAGGAGGTCTCGATTAGGGATTTGACCAAGAAAGGTCGAGATAGAAAAATCGAAAATCGGACCGAGGAGGTCTCGATTAGGGATTTGACCATGAAAGGTCAAGATAGAAAAATCGAAAATCGGACCGAGGAGGTCTCGATTAGGGATTTGACCATGAAAGGTCAAGATAGAAAAATCAGAAATCGGACCGAGGAGGTCTCGATTAGGGATTTGACCATGAAAGGTCAAGAGAGGGAAAATCGGAGATCGGACCGAGGAGGTCTCGATTAGGGATTTGACCAAGAAAGGTCGAGATAGAAAAATCGGAAATCGGACCGAGAAGGTCTCGATTAGGGATTTGACCATGAAAGGTCAAGAGAGGGAAAATCGGAGATCGGACCGAGGAGGTCTCGATTAGGGATTTGACCAAGAAAGGTCGAGATAGAAAAATCGGAAATCGGACCGAGGAGGTCTCGATTAGGGATTTGACCATGAAAGGTCAAGATAGAAAAATCGAAAATCGGACCGAGGAGGTCTCGATTAGGGATTTGACCATGAAAGGTCAAGATAGAAAAATCGAAAATCGGACCGAGGAGGTCTCGATTAGGGATTTGACCATGAAAGGTCAAGATAGGAAAAATCGGAGATCGGACCGAGGAGGTCTCGATTAGGGATTCCAGAGATAGGACCATGCAATTATGATTACATTAATTGTTCAAGTTTACTTAAAACAATGTCTTTTATTTATTTCTATTTGGTTGGAAAAGGGGGATTGCCCTTCTTTTTCGCAACTACTCTAGATCTTGGATCAGTGGGTTCCGTCACTACGTCTATAAGCCCCTCGTATTCCACCTGTATTTCGACCTCCCAGGGTGGACAGCCCCGGGCGAGGGTCCTATAGGGCACGCGGATCCCACCGACCGAGAGAGAAGAACGCTCCTAACGGGTCTAGCGGGTCATAGGAACTTTTAACGCACGAGCGATGCGGATTATAGTCAAGGCAATACCGGAAAGTCTCGACCTTCAGCCTTAACAGAATTTTGGCAGAGTTTCGCTTGCGCGAATGACGTTTTGACTTTTTTTTCGGTAATGTTCGAGAAGATAATAGGCATGGGTCGGGCGGTAAAAATCGGATGACACAGTATCACATTGAACTTCGTTGCATACGCAGTGTGTGAGTCAGAATCGAAGTCAATGCCGGGTCAAGATCTTGCCAATTTTTCCTTGTCGGAATTTTGGCAGAGCTTCGCTTGAGCGAAAGTGTAAGTGCTCCAATTTGAGCTTGTTAGAATTTTCGTTAGAAAATTAACGAAAGTTATAACATTTCTAACAATTCCTAACATTCCTAACATTTCTAACAAAGCAAGGGCAAAGTGGGCATTGTTATTTAAGGATAAACCAAGAAAGGAATCCTAAAAAGCAAAAGAAATTAAAGAAAACCAAAAATAGAAACTGCTGGAACAAAAACTGGCTGTTAATTTGATTTTTTTTGAAAAATATTCCTCTTGTCCAAAGCCTGAAGCAGCATTTAATGAACAGTGCACGCTCAAGGTCCTATCCGCGCGGATGAGTTTGTCATTTTCAGAGGGCTATAAATTGAGCCCTCCAGTCTCAAAAATAAAAAGAAGAAACACATTTCCTCAACTGCACTTTGGCGAAAATAGGGAGAAAACAGTGAGAATTCCATAGAATTGTCACCTTTTTCTCCACTATTCAACCAAAATCACACTCACTCAAACACTCTCATATTCAAGCCTCAAACACTCTTACTTTCAAGCCAAAAACTCCAAAACACAAAGAAGATAGGTATAACCTCCCTCTTCTTACCCTAAATCTCTCATCCATGCATGCATTTTCAAGCTATAAAATGTAGTTCATTCATCTTCTTGTCTTAGATCCAAGAAGATCACCATGGAAGTTCATCTCCATGGATGATCTTCTACAGGGATCAACATTATTTTCAAAGCATTCTTACTTACTTGCAAAGAAAACACATTTTCAAAACCCTAAAACTCATTTTCATACATCAAATCTCATTTTCAAAGGATAAAATTCCCCTTCACAAGCAAATGAAGTGCTTAGTCCTAATGTACCCCAAGGATGGTTTGATATAGTTGATTCACCACTAAAATGTCAAGTGATCACTAATCAAAACCTAGGGAAATGGGGACAAGCATGGATGCCAAATCCCCTTTTAAATCATGTTTTTCTTTCTTGAGAAGTTGCTGTCCAGTAGCAATTTTCTAAGACCCCAGTCCATGGTCTAATTTTTTGGACACAGATAAACTTGGAATTTGGTGTTGACTACAAAACACTTTTTGTAGCCAACATCCAGAGCTTTCCAGACATATTTTTACTTTATTTTTTTCGTGAGTAAAACTCCATTTTTCAAATTTTCTTTTGAAGGTCAGATCACCAGTCTCTGGGAGTCCAGATCTCATATCTGAGATTCCCAGAAGGTTTTGGGTCCTCAAATCTTCTCCAAAATGAAAAATTCTTTCACAGAAATCTATTTCAAAATCAAGTGTCCACTGCCTTTTTCTTTCTGGCAGAAGTGTTCTTCAACTTCCAAAAATCTTTTGAGTACCAAAACTCAACCCAAAAATCACACCAAAAATCATGGGATCTGTCCAAAGTCTTATAAAGAATTCCCAATTTTTACTTTTCTGAATTTCAACTTATTTTGGCCAAAACACACACACACACACACAAATGATTTTTAATGCTTGGAAGACTCGTTTTACGAGGCATTCCGGGTGCACACTAACGTCCTTCCCGGCGTGTAACATGACCTCCGAACCCAAATCTCTAATCTCGGGCATTTTTCAAAGTTTTGGCCCTTAAAACAAAAATGGCGTGGCGACTCCGGTCTTTTTTCGATAGGTTTTTCAAAGAAACGAAAAATTTCAAAGTTAAACCTTTTCGAAAGAAAAATTTTGGCGGGCGACATCATCACAGTGGCGACTCCGCTGGGGAGTAATCAAGCTTTTTCTAAAAAAAATGATATTTGGTATATTGGTGGAAACCATTAAACTTCCCGTTATCGCCTCCTAACACGAGTCGGGGATAAATTGTGGTTTAACAATCCCACGTACCGGTATCATCGTTTTCAAAAAAAAAAAGGAAAAGCTTTTGAGGGTCAAGCTTCCGTCCCGGCATTTAAAAAATTATTTGTTGTGTGTGTTGATTTTTGCACATTTTCGTGTTGTTTTGGCCGCCTCGGAAAAAGTCAAAATTTTGACTGTCGGAATCATGTCCCTAACTGTCGGAATTCTTGTGCTTATGTGCTTATGTGCTCATTTCAAAAAAAAAAAATTCAAAAAAAAAATTCAAAAAAAAAAAAAGAAAATTTTCAAAAAAAAATCATGCATCATTCTTTTTAAGACACATATGAAAAATTTCTATTTTACTCAGAAAAAGAAGATAGACTGCTTGCACACTACGCGCACGTGACCTTACACTGCACACTACGTCCCTAACCCGGGGAAATCCTTGTCGCGGCCCGTTTGGTCTTATTACGCCTCTCGGTTCAAGCACAGGACTACCCAAACATCCCATGGAGCCTAGTGTCGACCATGCACTTGTCCGTGACACACTTTGTCCGAGACCCGGTTGGTTTTTAGTTTGGTCTGTGTCATGCCCTGTCTGTGTATAGACATTTCCTTTCAAGCCTTTGTCGGCACACCTACTCGATATCTTTCGGGGACCCTAATCGCCGAAGTTCGCCGGTTTTCCGCCGCAGACTTTGACCAAGATATTGACCGGCGCCTTGACTTCGGCTCCGACCGGCACAAATTATATACCGACTCCCAAAGCATTGACACCGAGTCATCAAGGATTAATGATTATTCCATGCCTAATTACGGCCTAATTGACGACAAGTCAAGATCAATCGTGGACATTCATCGTCCAAATCATGCCGACTTTTCGTCGAGCCCTCAGACATGATCTTGACTTTGACGCGCCTTTGTCCGTAATTTGCATCGAATGCTCGTTAAGACTCGATTACCCGCCAGACTTTTAGGATCGTTTTCTTTCGGTCGGTGGGACCCGCTTACTCCTATAGGACCCTCGCCCGGGGCTGTCCACCCCGGGAGGTCGAAATACAGGTGGAATACGAGGGGCTTATAGACGTAGTGACGGGGCCCACCGATCCAGATCCAGAGTAGTTTGCGAAAAGAAGAGAAATCTTTTCCAACCGATTAGGTTAATAAAACATGTTTTAAGTAAACAGAACAAATAATCTGCATGTTGCATGAGCCCAAAGCCCAAACACCTACCATCCTTCATTCCTGCACATCCGAACCCTCGTGCCTTTTCCCCGCACTCCTCACAAAGGTTGGTTCCGACACCGGTCACCGTTTGATCAGTTGGGAAGAGTCAAGCGCATCATCAGCCTTCGCCGTTTATTCCGACTCCGGGTTTCAGAATGTCCGCATCGCCCGGTAATGATGGGGACCACGTTGCTCCGTCCTCCAAAATCCCTCGCACGACCGCATTGGATCCAGCTTGGTAGAACGAGATGAGACTTCGACATGAGGCTCAAATTAACGACCTTCCGGGGGTTGTCGCAAGTCATGGTTTGACTATCGTCTCAATTCCGATGGCACTTTTACCGCGAAGAAGGAAGAAGGTTCTCCTCCTCTTCTTAATCATCCCGATACGTCAAGATGCTACCCCAAGATTCCTATGTCTCCACCGCCGAGACTCCCGCCCGTCGGCTTACAGTGGCAACCTGGCCCCCAAACAAAGAAATTCAAAAGGCCACCATTCCAACAAAGCCGTGGACGAAAGAGTTCGGCATACCGTCGCTTGTCCCCTCTCAAAGTGATGATCCCGCAAATATCGCCTGGGTGATGAAGATCAGAAACAGCTTGAAGAAATATGGTCAGCCATCAAAGCCCCGGAGGAACGCTGCAATGCATAAAGCAAGCCTGGATTGAAGAGGCCACACGCCACTTCGGGACCTTAACAATCTCCCAACTGACTGGGGCTACCCTGAAGGACAAACATATGCCTGTTCCCCTGGATCTTAATACCTCTCATTACCCGGCAGAGTCCGACCATTCGCTTCCAGATGAGCCCAACAGCAGATCTCCCCGGACCAGTTCAACTCAAAGTCACTCCAGCAATGCTCAACCTGAGGTCCCAAATCCACCACCAGTCGTAGAACACATTTGGTGGGATATCTGTGACTGTCCCGACTGCCTTGAAAGGGACTATCAGATCGGATACACGAGGACCGTCCTCCTAAAAGAAGAAAATTTCCTCCCAAAGCAGAATTGAAAGAGAGGTTCGAGGTCGGCGATACCAGTGTGGGTACGCTCGGGGAGCCATCTGGGGGATTTGATTACTATGTACTCTACTCCAGCCAATCTTCCCCAAAGCAAACAGGGGTAGAAGAGCCGAAAAGCCTTGCCAGCGATAGAGTTGAGACCTTCGGACACCAGAATACTGTAGACCTGGGTAACTTTATTGCCAATCAGAAATCTATCCCGGGATCAGCCCAAAGTTCGCCTTGTCCAGCTCCCGAGTGTACATCGACGAAAGAAAGACCAACGCCGCTTGGCGCTCCCACTCAATCAAAATGTTGATCGGAGATGGCAACCGCCACAAAAGGCCTCGCATAACCCAGGGGCTTCAAAGCAAAGGTTCTACCTCGAAAGAAAAAGGCACGAAGTGACGGCTTGATGACTCTCTTTCTCCGCACAAGCACCAAATCTATGATCCCCGCCTATATGGTAGCATGATCACCTTCTGCGATGAAGATTTGCCAAGAGATGTTTCCCAAAGACAATGAAGCTTTGTACATCACCATTAAGCTCAACACCGTGTCTCTCCCCTCGGGAGTATTGGTGGATAATGGATCGGCCATTAATGTCCTTCCCCTTAGCATGATGCGAGCCCTGCGCATCAATGAAAGGCATATGATCCCATCTACCCGGATTATCAAGGCCTACGACGGCTCGTCTCGTCCCATCCTGGGGACAGTGACTCTGGAACTCTGGTACGAAACCCAAATGGTGCCAGCGAAGTTCCATGTAATGGACATCCCATCCGAGTTCACAGCCCTATTAGGACGCCCTTGGTTGCATCACATGAAAGCCATAGCTTCCACCCTCGACCAATGCGTCAAATTCACTAACCGACAAGGGGACCTTGAAGTCATAAGGGGTGACAGTTTCCTCATAGGGAACGAAGCCGAGACCGTCACTAAGCATGCTCTTAGCCAGACACCGGGGCTACCTCCTCCGAATCGACCAAGGGACTATAGGGGCAAGTCTCATCGAATCCCCTGTAATCCGGTGATGCCAATTATGTCAACGCACTCAAGCGAGCAGACTCCGAAGAAGTTCGATTAATCAAATTCAATTGTCATTTCCAACATTTGGAGGCATACTGGAAGGAAACATTGAACACCGCCATGATACAGGCACACAAATCCCCGGTCCCTAATCACAGCTTTGTCACCATTCTTCAAACCCACTCTCTGACCCTGCCAAGTCAGGAAATTTTCATGATAAAGATCGACAAGCATCATCATACTCAACTCGAATCTATGAACGTCGTGTGGGACGTCTTCCTTGCTGAACTGCCTGCTAAGCCTTTCCGCTCAAGCATGGGGCATGAGATTTTTCCAGCAGCACACCAAGACGCAATACGTCCTTACATCTGGATTGAGCGGTCAGATTGTGACGAGATAGAATTCCCTTAATTGAGGAAGATCCCTACATCCACATGCTCGCTTCAGGCGCCAAACACAATTGATTCTCGGTTCGTACAAAGAGATGATAGCAATGACTGAGGAAGGAGGACAGGAACGAGACAGCCCCCGAGTCATGAGGCCTCTGACAGCAATGCCACTAAAGAATTGGGAAACTCTCTCAGGCCCGTCCGCGACCAAAGAAGAAATGATCACCAAGCTTGGATTGGTCCCCCGTCCCTTTGTGTCAACCTTTGTAAAGTTCTCTGAGTCTCTCATTATTGAGTTTGAGTCTTCCGAGTCGTCCGATGGCCTCACGCCTGAAGACCACGAAATTGTAGCCAATACTGTATTCCCTCTTATTCTCAATGAAATGACGAACCTTTCTGAGTATCCCTTGATTGCCACTTTAACTAATGATGAATTAACTAATAATCCAAAAACAGTTAATAACGATTCACTAGATGAAGAAGCAGACACATTAAATGAACAATATATCAAAGAAATCTTTAAGCAGGTTATCCGGAAAGAGGAAAATCGAGCCCATGCTGCCGAAGAGATTTTGACGAGTGTGAATTTGGGAACTGCGGAAGAGCCTAAAGAGACGCAGATTGGTAGTTTCTTCAAAGGGACTAAAAGGGATGCCCTAATTGAGCTGCTAAAGGAATTCGTGGATGTGTTCGCATGGTCTTATAAAGATATGCTAGGCCTCGATCCTTCCATAGTTGAGCACCGAATACCGCTCGACCCAGAAGTCAAGCCAGTAAAGCAGAAGCTAAGAAGAATTAAGCCCGAATGGTCCCTACAAGTGAAAGAGGAGATAGAAAAGATGCTCAGTATGTGGTTCATCAGGGTCATTGAATATCCTACATGGCTTTCCAACATAGTAACGGTAACCAAGGCCAACGGAAAGATCCGGTGCTGCGTGGACTTCAGAGACTTGAACAAAGCCAGTCCAAAAGATGATTTCCCCCTGGCAAACATCGACATTTTGGTAGATTCCACGGCCAACCATGAAGTTAAATCCTTCGTCGACGGTTTTGCCGGTTACAACCAAATCAAAATGGCAGAAGAAGATCAAGCCAAGACAGCCTTCACGACCCCTTGGGGCACATACTGCTACACGGTCATGCCGTTCGGACTAAAGAATGCTGGGGCTACATACCAGAGGGCAGCTACAGCTCTGTTCCATGACATGATCCACAAAGAAATCGAGGTCTATGTGGACGACATGATAATACACTCCAGAGGATCGATGGCCAACACTTTGTTGATTTGAGAAAATTCTTCGGCCGCCTCCGAGACCACAAAGCATGAGACTCGAATCCAGCCAAATGCACCTTCGGTGTAAGACGAGGCAAGGTGCTAGGATATATGGTGACAGTAACGGGAATCGAAGTAGACCTCGAAAATCAAGGCCATAGTCGAAATGAAGCCACCCCGACACCGACGTAAGTGAAATCCTTCATGGGAAGACCGCAATACATAAGCCGCTTTGTAAATCACCGACTTCAACCGCGAGCCAATCTTCAAGTTGATGAAGAAAAATGCTTACACAAAATGGACTCCGTAATGCCGCCCGCTTGAACAGATCAAGGCGTACCTCGTGAATCCCCCGATTCTTTGCCCACCACATCAGAAAAGCCGCTATTGCTATATCTAACCTGTCACGGATACAAGCAATTGGGGCTATGCTAGCTCAAGAGAAGAAAGATTCCAAGGTCGAAAATGCCATCTATTTCGTGGAGCGTAAAGCTTCAGGAAGCGAACTCAATTACTCTGCCAGTGAAAAGACTTGCGCAGTTTGGTCTCGGGTAGCTGGGAAAGTTGAAACACTACATGCGCCTCACCCGATACATCTCGTCTCGAGGATAGACCCCATCAAATATCTCGTTCGACAAGCCTTCCATCTCTATGAGGTTGGCAAAATGGTCATTCTTTTTGGCCGAATACGACATCACTTATGTTTCAAGGAAATCCGTAAAAGGACGCATAATGGCGTAACATTTGGCCGATTTCCCAAGTGATGAGTCCCGAGGACCTCGAACCTCAATTTCCCGATGATGGAATCTTTGCTCTAGAAGGAGAAAATCGCCGGCAACTCTTCTTCGAAGGGCGTCAAACAAAAGGGGGAACGGAATAGGAATGCTTCGGTCGATCCTACCGACGAACACACCCCCATAGCAGCAAGGTTGAAGTTCGAGGTCACCAACAACGCCGCCGAATATGAAGCTTGCATAGCCGGGTTGGAAGCCGCCTGAAAGAAATATCAAGGAATTGGAGGTGTATGGTGACTCTGCCCTCATCATCAATCAGGTTCTCTAACAAATGGAAGACCGTGGACCCGGGTCTACAGTAAATATCACACTTACATGGAAGAGCTAGTAACTCAATTCAAGGAGATCAGCTTTCATTACTTGCCCAGAGATCGCAACACATTTGCATATGCGCTGGCAACACTAGCCTCCCTCGTTGAAATACCCGAAGGGAAGTCCGTCAAACCATTCGTAGTCGGGAGAAGAGAAAATCCCGCTTTATTGCTTTGAAATCGGGCGTAAGCCGAACCGGCGTGATCCCCGGTACACTCAAATCTACCAAGCACTCAAGGATGGCGAGGCCTCTTTCAAAAATGAAGATGGGGGATATAAAGAAGGAATCAAACCAAAGAGCCTCTCAGCCCTGAAGCGACTCGCCTCCCACTATGTTCTTTTGGGAAATATGCTATACAAGAAGCGTTATCAAGGCCCCCTCTTGCGATGTATCGGCAAACAAGAGGCTACCGAACTCATGAAAGAAATACATGGTGGTACCTGCGGCCCCCACATGAATGCTCGAGCCCTGATGCAAATCATACTGAGAATGGGGTACTTTTGGATCTCCATGGAAACCGACCGCATCCAAGCCACAAAAGCTGCGACAAATGCCAGCGATACTCAAATCTTAATCATTTGCCTCCTCACGAGTTATATTGCATGACAACCCCATGGCCTTTCGTCACTTGGGGAATTGATGTCATAGGCAAAATCACGCCACCAGGCAGCAACGGCCACGAATTCGTCCTGGTAAGCTGTGGACTATTTCATCAAGTGGGTTGAAGCAAAATCCTACAAGATCCTCAACTCAAAGAAAGTTGCCCTCTTCATCAAAGAGAACATCATATGTAGATACGGGTTGCCAGCCGAAATCATCTCAGATAATGGATCCCACTTTGAAGGGGAATGCGACAGCCAGCCGCGTAATTCCGAATAACCCGTCACAAGTCATCTCCCTACAGGCCCCAAACCAACGGAGCCGTCGAGGCAGCAAACAAGACTCTGGAAAACATCATCCGGAAAATGGCTGTCCGAGGAAGAGATTGGCCCGAGAAGCTACACCTGGCACTCTGGGGCTACAGAACATCCGTCAGAACGGCAACCGGGGAAACACCGTTTGCCCTCACATACGGAATGGAGGCCGTGCTCCCAATCGAGCTAGAAATCCCCTCACTCCGTGTGCTGTTGGAAAGCCAGATCAACGAGGTCGAATGGCTCCAAAGTCGCCATGATGAATTGGCCCTACTAGATGAGCGACGATTGAAAGCAATGGAACACATCCGAGCCTACCAAGGGAGAATGGCCAGAGCCTTCGACAAGAAAGTAAAGCATCGGGAGATCCGAGAAGGTGATCTCATTTTGAAAGAAAAGCCCCCGGTCCGTGTCAACCCGCTTGGCAAATGGGAGCCTGTCTGGGTCGGGCCATACATCATCCAAAAGATCTTCTCCGGAGGAGCTATGCAACTTGCAGACCTCGACGGAAATCCCTTTGTACACCCAAAGGAATGGTGACAAGCCGCGCAGATACTACGCGTAAACAAAAAAAAAAAAAAAAAGAAGTCAAAAAAAGAAACAAAGAAAAAAAGAGAAGAAAAAGAGTGCTAAAAGAGTAATACCCAACTAGGTTGAAAACCCGAAAAGGGCGGCCTAGGTAAAAACAGTGGTTGCACCAAAAAAAAAAAAAAAAAAACAAAAAACAAAAAAAAACAAAACAAAAAAAACAAAATCGACTGTGTTGAACTACGAAGACCCGAGCTCCTCAAAATGAGGGGAACGAGGCGGCCCGAAACGGTTCGGTCTAAAGCACAAATAAAAGTCATACTCGACATCAATACAACCGATCAGACCATGAAAGCGTCTCGAAAAACTCAAGCAATTCAAATATTCATTACAAGTTAAAAACTTTTTGATGAGTCTAAGCCCGATTCATTCCTACAACCGGCAACCTCGCTAAAAGAAATTAAAATACATAATCAAACTGATGTGTCTGCCATGACAAGAAAGGAATACTCGGAAACCTCAGAGTCACTCCATGCCACTCGAACTGGCCTCTCCCCTTTTCTTCCCCTTCGAGTCTTCTTCTTCTGAACAGGAAAAATGTCGGTCTTCCTCCTACCAAGCTCTGGTATAGGAACAGGATCTATCAAACCAGCCTCTGTCAGGGCCTTAGTAGCCCTAGCGTCATCTCTCATCTCCTGTAGCCTAGCTGGTAGCATAGGAGTCCTCCTCTCCTGCCTCTTGACATAAGCCTCATAGTCGGTCACAGCGTCTCCACTCCCGTCGCGAGGGTTGGCCCTCGCCTCGGCCCTCCGCCTCTCTGGAACTGTCAAGTCCTCCGCACCCACAATGGCCTCACGCCGCCTCAAAATAGCCACCTGAGTCTCTCCCAGATGCCTCTCGTACCAATCCAGGTACCAAGTGGTCAAGAACACAGGTCTCGGACGCCTGAGGATAACCCGAGGAGGAAAGACGTCATACCTCCATGCTCGGGAAAGAAAGGAAAACACCGAAGGATCATCCATAGAAGCAGAAGCCACCACCCTAGTGGCTATATCATCAAAGTCCTCCAAAGGAACTCCGCTCTAAGCCGAACTGTCTCAGAACCAAGGACGGAATATAGAAGCTGGACTGAGAAAGCCCCGGAAGCATAACCACGGGAGATCCGTCCTGAAGTACCCTCCGAGTCTCCACCTGCCAACAAGGCACTGACCATCTAATATCTTCTGTCTGGCGACCAGCCATCCAACGCTCCCATGAGCCCTGATCATCAAAATCTACAGCAACCCCTCTCCTGGCGAATGTCCAAGGCTTGATCATATCAGGAGTTTCCCGAAGAATCCCCAAGCGCTCCATCAGCCACAGAGTCAAGAGGAACGGGCTGCCCCCGTGCATATACCGTCTCCCGGTAGCCAGCCTATCGAGAGCATGGAAAGTCTCCCCAAGATCAAAGGTACAACATCTCGCCAAGCGACAATGAACGACTACATCCAGCAGAGACCGATGACAGATCCCAAAAGAATAGACCATGAACAAGGTCCCAAACATGCAAAGTGCAAAGGCATCCCAATAGGCATCGTCAAGCAAGCCTAAGCCCCTAAATCTATCAGGGAGACCGTAAATATCAAAATGATCGGGACTACAGATCATACCTTGTGCTTCCTCCGGGGAAAGATGAAGGAGGTTGCACAATCTATCAACAAAAGAGGCCCCTCCAGGCAAAGGAACCGCTATCTCCTCCACCTCCGGGCCACCAAGCAAAGCCCGAAATTCTTCGACGGTCGGGACCATTTCATTGTAAGAAAGGCAAAAGACATGCCTTCTAGTGTCCCAAAATGAGGAAGAAGCTCTCAAAAGCTCATAATCCGGAACCAATTCTTTGAGGGACCATAAGCACTTCACCTTGTACCTTTCTTCAAAGAATGACCTCCTCTCATGCATAATCTCCCGGGACCAATCCTTGAATTGGTTAAAGAATGACATTTGGGATTCTTGGGACAATTTTGATGGAGTTTTTCTAAGGTTTTCCATGGATTTTCTCTCATTCTCCCCGAAAATGACTGCTTGACCGGTGGTTGAAGAAGATATTTGAATTTGAAATAAAGGAAAACCAGATCTCGAAGCAAAATTAAAGGACAATGTCGATGCAGCCCGTCCGCGCGACACGATTGTCTTTCATCAAAAAATCGCAAATGCCCAAACCGCTGCACCAAAAGAGGAATATTTCGTCCGTTGCTCGAAACCTCGTGCAAAAACCTCCCCAAACCACCCATATACCAAACACTAACACCCTTGCCAAAAAACCAAGGCTCATGCAACATTGCATTCATACTGCATTGCATTCATAAAATAAAATCCTAAATTATTACATTCCAAAAATAAAGGGAGTGTGCAAAAAAAAAAAAAAGTAGGTAACAATAGTCCTAAATTATTACATTCCAAAAATAAAGGGAAAAAAAAAAATCAAAAAAAGTAGGTAACAATAATCCTAAATTATTACATCCCAAAAAAAAAAGAGAAAAGAAGAAAAAAGTAAAAAAAAAATGTGCATAAAAATAAACTGTATATGTCTAAATACAAATCTCGTAAATCAATCTCAAAATATCGCCTCGAAGGATCGTCGCCGAGTCTCTGGCCGGGCCTTCCCCCGGCCCCTCTTGCGGCTCGGGCCCGCCTCCTCGTAGCCATGAAGATCTCGGCTCGTAATCATCGTCCTCGTCCCCAAGAAGGCTCGCCAGACCAACCGGCACGCTTCCGATAGGGCAAGCCAAGATCTCGCAAAGAAATCATATCCGAAGGTGAAGGCGTCGGACTCTGGACGTACGAAGAAGACCCACCATGCCGCCAGACGTGTCCCCGCCCGTAAGGATCTCCGAGAATGACGTGATCCGAAGGTAGTACCGCTGGGATCTATAAGAGGAGAAAGAGGAGTCTCAGAAGAAGTCTCTGAAGGAATAGGGGAAGCCTCCCGCCTGACAGGCGCCGGCCGTGGTCGCCTCGCTCTAGCCTGAGGAGCCCCGCAAGCAACCATCCTCCTGATAAATCTCTTAGCCCCGATCACCTGCTTCGTCAACTTCTCCACGACCACCTCCGAAAACTGCACGAAAGCAAAAGCGTCAGAAACAGTTGAGGCAAAAGAATGATGACAGGAAAGAAAGGAAAAGACAAAAAAAAAGAAAGAAAAGAAGAGAGAGGTGGGAAGGAAAGCCATACCTTCATACCCGGACGAGGCCGGAAAGCTCGTGGAAGCCGCTCAGGCTGAGGGATCTCGCACCTCAATCGGACCCCATCCTGGACATATGAAAAATCCGTCCGAGGGTACCGCGGGACCCCTAACCCCTCTCTATCAAGAACCTGGGGCGTCCTCAGCCTCCTCAAGACAAATACTGGATACGGCTCAATCGCCACAAATGCCGAGAAGTGCTGGCCGGCTCGGTAATCATCCTGTGTCGCAGATCTATCACTGGGTGCATCATATCGGCAGGAGGCTACATCGGTGTCAACAAAGGCGAATTCACGCCATGCTGGTGCGTCACCCTCTCTCCGCGATAATAGACGTCGCAAGTCGACCTCTCGTAATCCTCCGCCGCACAGTCCATATCTCGCCCTTCACTGCGCCACTCGAAACGATCCTGTGGATAGAATATCATCCCCTCATCCGTCTCAGCCTAGTCAAAGGCAAGGGCCCCCATATTCGAGAGTCGTACGCCCCGGAGCTTATCTTCTCTCGGCATGCTTGGACCAGGAGCGCATGGCCGGATACGCCCCGACGTACGCCGCAGGCTGCCGCCACATCGTGACATGGAAAAACTCCAGAGCCCATACCTGCAAAAAGGTAAAGATCAAATCAATCCAGTGCAAAAGAAAAGTGTGTGCTCAAGAAAAAAGGGGAAAGCAAAAAGAAAGCTTATACCTCCAGAGCAAACTCGAAGCAGTATAAGGAGCTCACAGCCTTCCGGCTGTATCTATCAAGAGTAAAGTAAAGCTCTGCCAGCCGGCCTCTCCCCCAGAGACATCTCCAGCCATCTCCACATCCTCCAAACTCCTCAGCAAAGCAAACACCGCCGTCCCCTCGGCATGTCCAAAAAGAGTGCTCGAAAAGCAAACCATAAAAAGGCCCTAGCAATCCGCTTCGCCGCCTATCCTCTCATCCCCACCTCGTAGCTCCCGATGATCTCCACAATCTTCCCATAAACCACGGCAGACTCCATCCCCATCCCCTTTTGGGAATGGGAGTAAAGCCTGTAAGAGCCTCGCAGTCCACATCGCCGTAGCCGTCCCGCCACTCAATGCCGCGCCCATTGAAGGACAGACCCGTGATCGCAGCGTAGTCGGAAGGCGTAACCGTAGCCTCGCCCCAGAAGAAGTGAAACGTGTGGGTCGCATCCCACCAATGCTGCGCCAAAGCAAACATCAGGCCCTTGCTCTTAGGGAACTTAACCAACCCCCTCAAGCACTCAATGAACTCCCAAAGCCCGGTCTCAACGACAATCTGTCTCGGACTCATCAAAGCTCCTCGGCCTGCATTCGGAAGCCGGTCCCACAGGTCAACTACAGACTCCACTGATCCTCGAGTCTTCATCTTATTCAACTGCTCCGTCACGTAGTTGTTTCCACCCTGCAATAAAACAAAAAAAAAAGAAAATGTCAAAAAAAAATTTGCATTTGCATTTGCACAAAAAAAAAAAAGAAAGCATATACATGCATCACGCAACACAAAGTTTTGAAGAAAATTCGGCAAAGATAACCAAGCATGCAATGAACCTAGCCCCATTTTTCTCAAAAAGACACTTTTCAAAGAAATCCCAATTCATTCATGAAAAAAAAAATTTCATACAAAGAGTCAACGGAAGTAAAAACTCCGTCCCATTTTCAAAAAAAAATGCATACATGCATATCATCCATCATCCCAAAAGATCCTACATTCATACATTCATACAAGGAGTCGACGGAAGTAAAAACTCCGTCCCATTTTCATAGAATAACATGCATACATTCAACGGGAGGAAAAATCCGTTCCGTCTTTCAAAAAAAATCATCATACTTCTTTACAAAAAAAAAGAGAGAGCATGCACACATTCATATCAACATTGCAAGAATTCTACATTGCAACAAAAGAAGTCCGTCCCAAATTCGGGAAATTGTTCATCATAGTCTCATATTTCAAAAAAAAATGGCGAAAATGCCAATTCTTTTCCCAAGCAAAATGCACATTTTGAGTTACCCATATACTCATTACAACATGCAAAGCATCAAAATCAAGATTCAAAGCCAAGAACAAAATTTTTTTATTTTCCTCATCATTCTCGAAAAAAAAAAGAAAAATCACAAAAATCAATTTCAAGCAAAAATCGACAAAGGGAATGAAAAGATTCAAGTATACCGTTCGAGACTCGGATCGCTGGCCCAATGTTGCCAAGCATCGGGGTATGGCTCCTCCGCAATCGATTGCGAAAGAGTGTAATGTCTCCTCATTCGAACGAGCTCCACCGTCTCTCCGCGACCGGGCCACGCCCTTGGCCTTGAAAAGCACCTCCCGCGTGTTCCATTGCTTGAAAATCGAAGAAAAACGGAAGAATTTTGGAGCTTTTTGGACAACAATGGCGGTTTTCTTCTCCTCGTCTCTCTCTCGTAAAAGCCGTAAATGGGGAAGAGGGAACTGAAAAGGGCGTTGGCCCTCATTTAAAACCCTCTCGGACTTCGATCTCCTCCGCGCGGATAGGGTTTGTAAGGGTCAAATGACCCTTTTGCCCTTTAAAATTTCAGTGACTCTCAGCTCTCCTCAACTTACCGTAGTTAACCAAAGTTAACCAAAGTCGACTCCCTTTCAAGGAAATCATCTCCTATAGCCAAACGTAAGTCCGATTCTCCCGAGAAAGATAACGAGATCCCGTATCTTTCATCAAAATCATCAACGGCAGCCAAACGTAAGTCCGATTTCCCGAGAAAGATAACGAGATCCCGTATCTTTCATCAAAATCATCACGGCAGAAAAACGTAAGTCCGATCTCTCCGAGAAAGATAACTAGATCCGCTTTCTTTCATCAAAATCATTCAAGCAAGCCAAACGTAAGTCCGATCTCCCCGAGAAAGATAACTAATCCCGATCTTCATCAAAATCATCAACGGCAGCCAAACGTAAGACCGATTTCCGAGAAAGATAACGGAATCCCGTTTCTTTCATCAAAATCACCAACGGCAAGCCAAACGTAAGTCCGATTTCTCCGAGAAAGATAACGGAATCCCGTTTCTTTCATCAAAATCATCCAACTAGCCAAACGTAAGTCCGATCTCCCGAGAAAGATAACTAATCCCGTATCTTTCATCAAAATCATCAACGGCAGCCAAACGTAAGTCCGATCTCCCGAGAAAGATAACGGAATCCCGTATCTTTCATCAAAATCATCAACTAGCCAAAGCCAAACGTAAGTCCGATTTCTCCGAGAAAGATAACGAGATCCCGTATCTTTCATCAAAATCATCACGGCAAATCAAACGTAAGTCCGATCTTCCCGAGAAAGATAACGGAATCCCGTATCTTTCATCAAAATCATCAACGGCAGCCAAACGTAAGACCGATTTCCCGAGAAAGATAACGGAATCCCGTATCTTTCATCAAAATCATTCAACGGCAGCCAAACGTAAGTCCGATCTCACCGAGAAAGATAACGGAATCCCGTATCTTTCATCAAAATCATTCCACGGTAGTCAAACGTAAGACCGATCTCCCCGAGAAAGATAACGAGATCCCGTATCTTTCATCAAAATCATCAACGAAGCCAAACGTAAGACCGATTTCCCGAGAAAGATAACGGAATCCCGTATCTTTCATCAAAATCATTCCAACGGCACAAACGTAAGTCCGATTTCCCCGAGAAAGATAACGAAATCCCGTGATCTTTCATCAAAATCACCACTCGTTAGCCAAACGTAAGTCCGATTTCTCCGAGAAAGATAACGGGATCCCGTATCTTTCATCAAAATCATTCCAAGCAAGAAACGTAAGTCCGATCTCCCCGAGAAAGATAACGGAATCCCGTATCTTTCATCAAAATTATTCCCCTACAGCAGAAAACGTAAGACCGATTTCCCGACGAATACGCCCGATTTTTCCCAAAGAAAGGCTAACAAAATCCCCAAAGAAAGTTAACGGAATCCCAAAAGCCAACGAAATCTCGAGTAGATCTCGAACTACGAAAGGGCTTGATTCCCACTAGGGATACGTAGGTAGCCTATCATTAGGTCCAGCCCCTCGACCAAAACGGTCACCCTCTCCTTCGGCAGCAGACAAAGTCCACCGAAAGGCCATTTCAAATTAAGGTTCGAGGCGCCTAAAATGCCATCATCAAGACTCGAGGCGCCTAAAACGCCATCATCAAGGTTCGAGGCACCTAAACGCCATCATCAAGGTTCGAGGCACCTAAAACGCCATCATCAAGGTCCGAGGCACCTAAAACGCCATCATCAAGGTTCGAGGCACCTAAAACGCCATCATCTCCAGGGTCAAAGACCCGAACTACGACCGGCTTGATTCCTCTTAAGGATACGTAGGTAGCCTATCATTAGGTTCAGCCTATCCGACCGAAAATGGTCATTCCTATCCTCAGCAGAAGCGGATAGCCATCCGACCGAAAATGGTCATTCCTATCCCCAACAGAGCGATACAGCCATCCGACCAAAATGGTCATTCCTATCCCCACAGTAAAGGATATACAATTTCAGCCATCCACCGAAAATGGCCATCTCTTATCCTCAAACAGAAGCTTTTTCCAAAGAACCATCGTCAGTTCGAGGCACCTAAAACGCCATCATGTGTGTCGACGCCTCTAAAACGCCATCATTCCAGGTCAAAGACCCGAACTACGGCCGGCTTGATTCCTCTTAAGGATACGTAGGTAGCCTATTAAATAGGTTCAGCCACTCGATCACTTGATCATCCCGCCAAATATGGAGCCTTACTTTATCGACGACCCCGCTTCCTTCGAAAGCGCCGTCGCCGAGGGGCTACTGTAAGTACTCCAATTTGAGATTGTTAGTATTTTCGTTAGAAAATTAACGAAAGTTATGACATTTCTAACAATTTCTAACATTCCTAACATTTCTAACAAAGCAAGGGCAAAGTGGGCATTGTTATTTAAGGATAAACCAAGAAAGGAATCCTAAAAAGCAAAAGAAATTAAAGAAAACCAAAAATAGAAACTGCTGGAACAAAAACTGGCTGTTAATTTGTTTTTTTTTTTGAAAAATATTCCTCTTGTCTAAAGCCTGAAGCGAAAGCATTTAATGGAAACACTGCGGTACGCTCAAGGTCCTATCCGCGCAGATTGAGTTTGTCATTTTCGTAGGGCTATAAATTGAGCCCTCCAGCCTCAAAAATAAAAAGAAGAAACACATTTCTCAACTACACTTTGGCGAAGAATAGAGAGATAAACAAAGTGAGAATGTTCCATAGAATTGTCACCTTTTTCTCCATGTTATTCAACCAAAATCATACTCACTCAAACACTCTCATATTCAAGCCTCAAACACTCTTACTTTCAAGCCAAAAA